>CM065360.1:732500-950000 GCA_033032245.1 Poecilia picta
TGGTGCATCAAGGAGTGAAGGAGCTGCAGTGTGAAGCTACAGCTCAGCTTCCTGACTGATGAATTACTTCATTCAGATTGAATTTCATGCAAATTAAGACTGAAGCTAAATATCCTGATGAGTCGAGCAGCTGATCGTTGTTCAGCTCCATCAGATGTTTTCCTACCTACCTTTTAATTTTGAGCGAACTTTATTGGCTGTCTTCTTGATGTCAGCTGTGAGGTCCTCCAACTCCTGCTTGGTCTCTGCAGAGAAAAACAGCAGAAACGACGTGAGAAAGAGGCGGAGCCTGTCCTCCACCAGGTTCACCGTCAAATCCGTGTTTCATTTGACAAACGAGTGTCTTTAGGAACAACTAGGACCCGTCCAGACCGACTCCATTCACTTACAAAGACCTAAAATCCACACAACTGGACCTGCAGAATAAAACTCAGACATGGTTTCTCCCTGAAGCTGTTTGGAGGTTAAAGGTCACGGAGGAGGAGCCGCTTCGTGTCAGCCATGTTGGAAGGTGGCGCCGGCGAGCGGAGGCTGCAGCAGTGCAGTCAGATTTACGAGCGCTGCAGCGTCTTTCAGCCGCTCTACCTCTGACTCACCTGCTGCAGCACAGAGGCCGGTAGCTGCAGCCAGAGGCCAGTAGCTGCAGCACACAGGCCCAGTAGCTGCAGCACAGAGGCCCAGTAGCTGCAGCACAGAGGCCCAGTAGCTGCAGCACACAGACCAGTAGCTGCAGCACACAGGCCCAGTAGCTGCAGCACAGAGGCCCAGTAGCTGCAGCACACAGACCCAGTAGCTGCAGCACAGAGGCCCAGTAGCTGCAGCACACAGGCCAGTAGCTGCAGCACAGAGGCCCAGTAGCTGCAGCACAGAGGCCCAGTAGCTGCAGCACACAGGCCCAGTAGCTGCAGCACACAGGCCCAGTAGCTGCAGCACAGAGGCCCAGTAGCTGCAGCACACAGGACCCAGTAGCTGCAGCACAGAGGCCCAGTAGCTGCAGCACACAGGCCCAGTAGCTGCAGCACAGAGGCCAGTAGCTGCAGCACAGAGGCCAGTAGCTGCAGCACACAGGCCCAGTAGCTGCAGCACACAGGCCCAGTAGCTGCAGCACACAGGCCAGTAGCTGCAGCACAGAGGCCAGTAGCTGCAGCACAGAGGCCCAGTAGCTGCAGCACACAGACCCAGTAGCTGCAGCACAGAGGCCCAGTAGCTGCAGCACACAGGCCCAGTAGCTGCAGCACAGAGGCCCAGTAGCTGCAGCACAGAGGCCCAGTAGCTGCAGCACACAGGCCCAGTAGCTGCAGCACACAGGCCCAGTAGCTGCAGCACAGAGGCCCAGTAGCTGCAGCACAGAGGCCCAGTAGCTGCAGCACAGAGGCCCAGTAGCTGCAGCACACAGGCCCAGTAGCTGCAGCACACAGGCCCAGTAGCTGCAGCACAGAGGCCCAGTAGCTGCAGCACAGAGGCCCAGTAGCTGCAGCACACAGGCCCAGTACTGCAGCACACAGGCCCAGTAGCTGCAGCACACAGGCCCAGTAGCTGCAGCACAGAGGCCCAGTAGCTGCAGCACGAGGCCAGTAGCTGCAGCACAGAGCCATCAGAGCGTTTTGATTGGCTGGCCGGTAACCGATTAGCATTAATGGAGCAGATTGATGAGCAAACCTGCGGTCAGACTTGTATTTCCCATCAATCAGCAGGTGAGTCATCAGAAACGCAGTTAAAGCTCATCAATACACTAATGATCAGTCAGCAGCGGCTCTCATCAATAACACCAATCATTCTGTCTCTGCTTTTATTTAACCTCCAGCTGTCTATATGCTCTGACCTAACTTAATTCTCCTTACTTTAATTTGTAAAATTCAGAACTTTTTAGTTAAATTGCAAGAAAATAGTTTGATATCTTAGTTTATTTTCTTTTTGCATATAAAAATTAATTTTGACATTCAAAATCATTAAATATTGAACATTTTCACCTGAACCTGAAGCGACTGAAACTTTGGTCTGCGTCCAGTTGAAATCAACTCTAGTGCTGTCGAATGCATAGTCAAAAGCAGGAAGTGGACTACAGCGCAGGGCATTCTGGGTAAATACAGCCAAAGCTAACATGCTAGCCCAGCGCTAGCAGCAGAAATGGCTCGTTTGGACTAAAGAGAGAAAATCCTCCAACTGTTAAAATCTGACGCCTCCATTTAGTTTCCATTTGGTGAAGAGGGAAGCTGCTCCCAGTGTCTTCAGAGGGTTTTGTGCAGCGCCCCCACAGGCCAGGAGGGGAACAGGTTGCCATGTCCCGTCTGGTCTGCGGGTTAAAACTGGCCGTGTTTCCTAAATGTCCTGCTGTTCAGGCAGTTATAGTTTAATGACAGAACCACCAAGTTGTTCAGTTGGTCATTATAAAATATACCAAAGAAAACAGATGGTGAGTTTTTAACGCTGATCAATGACGTAACCAAACTAGTTTATTCTTCAGCTGTGAACATGAATGAATCATTTTATCGCAGCTGAACTGAATTTAGAAACAGTCAAGAATGAACTGATGTTGATATACACATTAAATAACTTTCCCATAATTTTATATTTTATTTACGCTTTGTTTTAAAATATTCCTGAATATATTTAGAATAATGTTACAATTGTATTTTTCCATTAAATGAATTTTAGCATCTCAACTTAATTCATTTAGAAAATTCTAAATCAATACAAGTTTTAGAAACGTAATTATTTCATCGTTGCTTCTGAGTCAGCAGTTTTCATTTCATTAACATACATTGGACTTTAGTTATTTAAAAATGAACTGACTAGCTTTTAAATTTTGCTCTGGACACAAAGTATCTGAAGGAAGCTGCGCCTTTAAAAACGTTCACATGTTTTAACTCAGATTGAGTTGGTGTGATTAATGAGTGAAGCCAGCAGCTGTAATTAACACGACCGAACGGATAAAGAGAAGAGATGAACTAAAATGAGATGTTGGGATCCTGAACGGCTGCGGTTTGCAGCTGTAGTCCTCGGCTCTCACTACATCTCCCATCATGCATTATTCAGGCTGAAACACGACTTGTTGGCAGCTGAGCGAGTTGACCCAGAACGGAGCAGGAGACGCGTTTTCACCGCCAGGAGGAACGTCCACTCCGATAAACGTCGCCTGACTCTGGGTTTTATCACCCACATCAAAGTCTCGGAGCTAGTGAAACGCTTCCAGGATGGGACAAAAACCCACAATGGACAAAAACCAGGAATGTTTTGGTTCACATCTTCAGAAACCAAACATTCTGACTAATTTCATGTTTCGGTTTTATTAAACCGAAAAACATTTTTACAGTCGTTTTTTTTCCTCGCCGAATAAATACTCTAATATTTCTGTCTGAGATTATTCTGCAGCAGTTTTGAATTTTAGTCGGGCTTTTTGCACATCGACCTTCTGGATGTGAGGGACGGTGCAGCGATTCTGCTCAGAAATATTTACAAGCTGAGTTGCAGCTACAACTCTGAACTCACCAAAGGGGTTTTTCTAAAATACATCAAGTCTCTACATTCAATATGTTTACAGTGACATAAATAAGGTAGAAAGAGGTCAGAGGTCATTTCATTTATATCTCATATCAACTGGTGCTGGAGTCTTTCAAGAGCAGACGCACTTTGAAGTGCAGTTAGCGCTTTAGCATTAGCTTCCCCTAAATATCATGTTGGTGTAGCGCTTTAGCATTAGCTTCCCCTAAATGTCATGTTGGTGTAGCGCTTTAGCATTAGCTACCCCTAAATGTCATGTTGGTGTAGCGCTTTAGCATTAGCTACCCCTAAATATCATGTTGGTGTAGCGCTTTAGCATTAGCTACCCCTAAATATCATGTTGGTGTAGCGCTTTAGCATTAGCTACCCCTAAATGTCATGTTGGTGTAGCGCTTTAGCATTAGCTTCCCCTAAATATCATGTTGGTGTAGCGCTTTAGCATTAGCTACCCCTAAATGTCATGTTGGTGTAGCGCTTTAGCATTAGCTTCCCCTAAATATCATGTTGGTGTAGCGCTTTAGCATTAGCTGTGCTAATGTTTATGATTAGTGGTTTGGAGTTAGTGCAGCTAACGTTAGCTAGTGCTGTCTCCCCACATTATAATTCGATAACCAATAAGTCGATAACCAAAACCTCGATACAGATTTAAAATATTTTTCAAATTAAAGTTTACAAAACAGCTTAGAAAATTAACGATTTAGAATTTATCCAGAAAAATTCATTTAGTGAAAGCTTAGTGCGCCAAATATTTTAGGGTAAGGAAAATTGCTAACATGCTAAGCTGCATGTCAGCTGCCTTAGTGTGTCAACCTCAGGTTTTGTCTTTCACTCATCCCACCGTTATTGGAGACAGATGTTGATGTCATTTGCAGTTTTGATTAAATGTTTTTCTGTGTTTCAAGCCCATCGATATGAAGCCTCAGCAGAAACTTGGTTCCCTCCCACTATGATTAAAGGTCCCAACATGAACCACTGCAGAGCTGATGGTCGTTACTCACATGAGGTCAACCTGGCGTCTCCTCCGAGCTTAATGTGGCGTCATGCAGTTAAAAAGCAGCTTCATGCAGACAGAAGAACAGAAACACGGCAGATGGACAACAGACACAACGTCATTCATCATGCAGGAGAAACACCAAACTCACCGGACCCAGTCAGAACCGGACCCAGTCAGAACCGGACCCAGTCAGAACCGGACCCAGTCAGAACCGAACCCAGTCCACATGTCAGAACCAGACCCAGTCAGAACCGGACCCAGTCCACACGTCAGAACCGGACCCAGTCAGAACCGAACCCAGTCAGAACCGGACCCAGTCAGAACCGGACCCAGTCAGAACCGAACCCAGTCAGAACCGAACCCAGTCAGAACCGGACCCAGTCAGAACCGGACCCAGTCCACACGTCAGAACCGGACCCAGTCAGAACCGGACCCAGTCAGAACCGGACCCAGTCAGAACCGGACCCAGTCAGAACCGGACCCAGTCCACACGTCAGAACCGGACCCAGTCAGAACCGGACCCAGTCAGAACCGGACCCAGTCAGAACCAGACCCAGTCCACATGTCAGAACCAGACCCAGTCAGAACCGGACCCAGTCAGAACCGGACCCAGTCAGAACCGAACCCAGTCAGAACCGAACCCAGTCAGAACCGGACCCAGTCAGAACCGAACCCAGTCAGAACCGGACCCAGTCAGAACCGGACCCAGTCCACACGTCAGAACCGGACCCAGTCAGAACCGGACCCAGTCAGAACCGGACCCAGTCCACATGTCAGAACCGGACCCAGTCAGAACCGAACCCAGTCAGAACCGGACCCAGTCAGAACCGGACCCAGTCAGAACCGGACCCAGTCCACACGTCAGAACCGGACCCAGTCAGAACCGGACCCAGTCAGAACCAGACCCAGTCCACACGTCAGAACCGAACCCAGTCAGAACCGGACCCAGTCAGAACCGAACCCAGTCAGACAACCTCAGAACACCCAGTCAGAACCGGACCCAGTCAGAACCGGACCCAGTCAGAACCGACCCAGTCGAGAACCAGACCCAGTCCAACACATGTCAGAACCAGACCCAGTCAAAGAACCGCGACCACAGTCAGAACCGGACCCAGTCAGAACCGAACCCAGTCCCACCCGTCAGAACCGGACCCAGTCAGAACCGGACCCAGTCAGAACCGACCCAGTCAGAACCGGACCCAGTCAGAACCGGACCCAGTCAGAACCGAACCCAGTCAGAACCGGACCCAGTCAGAACCGGACCCAGTCCACAGTCAGAACCGGACCCAGTCAGAACCAGGACCCAGTCAGAACCGAACCCAGTCAGAACCGACCCAGTCAGAACCGGACCCAGTCAGAACCGGACCCAGTCAGAACCGGACCCAGTCACAGTCAGAACCAGACCCAGTCAGAACCGGACCCAGTCAGAACCGGACCCAGTCAGAACCGAACCCAGTCCACACGTCAGAACCGGACCCAGTCAGAACCGGACCCAGTCAGAACCGGACCCAGTCAGAACCGAACCCAGTCAGAACCGGACCCAGTCAGAACCAGACCCAGTCCACACGTCAGAACCAGACCCAGTCAGAACCGGACCCAGTCAGAACCGGACCCAGTCAGAACCGGACCCAGTCAGAACCGAACCCAGTCCACACGTCAGAACCGGACCCAGTCAGAACCGGACCCAGTCAGAACCGGACCCAGTCAGAACCGAACCCAGTCAGAACCAGACCCAGTCAGAACCAGACCCAGTCAGAACCGGACCCAGTCAGAACCGAACCCAGTCAGAACCAGACCCAGTCAGAACCGGACCCAGTCAGAACCGGACCCAGTCAGAACCGGACTGGACAGCGACCCGTTTGCTGTGGACCGGGCTACAGGCCACATTCCTGCTGAGTCAGAGCCGGCCGGGTCGGACCGGGTCGGACCCGTTTAACGGGATGAGGCTTTCAGTACGAACAGAACCTTCCGTCTGTGTTTACGTCCTGCTACGGGTCTGGGCCCAGAACCAGGCTCCAGGTGTTTAAAACCTTCTGGAGCCGGATACCTGTCAGAACCAGAACCGAGGGATGAAGTGTGACGTGCTCACCAGGAGCCAATCAGGAAGCTGGATTCGTTCTGGTGTCACCGGATCGGGAACGTTTACCTGCGAACCGGACCGATGGATCCGGAAGAGGGAAAGATCGGGAATAACGCAGCAGGACTCTGATTTGGACCATTTGGACCATTTGGACTCTGATTTGGACCATTTGGACTCTGATTTGGACCATTTGGACTCTGATTTGGACCATTTGGACTCTGATTTGGACCATTTGGACTCTGATTTGGAACTTGACTCTGATTTGGACTCTGATTTGGACCTTTGGACTCTGATTTGGACCATTTGGACTCTGATTTGGACCATTTGGACCATTTGGACTCTGATTTGGACCATTTGGACCATTTGGACTCTGATTTGGACCATTGGACTCTGATTTGGACCATTTGGACTCTGATTTGGACCATTTGGACCATTTGGACTCTGATTTGGACCATTTGGACTCTGATTTGGACTCTGATTTGGACCATTTGGACCATTTGGACTCTGATTTGGACCATTTGGACTCTGATTTGGACCATTTGGACCATTTGGACTCTGATTTGGACCATTTGGACCATTTGGACTCTGATTTGGACCATTGGACTCTGATTTGGACCATTTGGACCATTTGGACTCTGATTTGGACCATTGGACTCTGATTTGGACCATTTGGACCATTTGGACTCTGATTTGGACCATTGGACTCTGATTTGGACCATTTGGACCATTTGGACTCTGATTTGGACCATTTGGACTCTGATTTGGACCATTGGACTCTGATTTGGACCATTTGGACTCTGATTTGGACCATTTGGACCATTTGGACCATTTGGACCTTTGGACTCTGATTTGGACCATTTGGACCATTTGGACTCTGATTTGGACCTTTGGACTCTGATTTGGACCATTTGGACCATTTGGACTCTGATTTGGACCTTTGGACTCTGATTTGGACCATTTGGACCATTTGGACTCTGATTTGGACCTTTGGACTCTGATTTGGACCATTTGGACCATTTGGACTCTGATTTGGACCTTTGGACTCTGATTTGGACCATTGTCACTCTAACACGGCTCTGTGGCCCAGCAGGATTTACAGCGGCTGGTTTCTGCCGATCGGATGGATGGAACCAGGAGAAACTGGGCCACCGAACCCAAACAGCAACGGAACCAAGCAGAGATCTGGACCCGGGGCTGAGCTGCGGCTCGGGTGTCCGGACTCAAAGCCTCCTTCACGCCGTCTGAGCCGGTTCTGTGGACCCGACCAGAACCTGTGGATGTCGGCTTACTTTCGTCAGGGTTCGGCGCGGCCAGGATGGCGCTGTGCTGCTTCTTCACCTGCTCCACGTCCTCAGACAGCTTCTCTATGCAGCCGCGGATCTCCTCCACCTGAGGGACACGGAGGACACAGAGGGACAAGGAGGAGACAGAGGAGACAGAGGACACAGAGGGACAAGGAGGAGACAGAGGGACAAGGAGGAGACAAGGAGGAGACAGAGGGACAAGGAGGAGACAGAGGGACAAGGAGGAGACAGAGGAGACAGAGGGACAAGGAGGAGACAAGGAGGAGACAGAGGAGACAGAGGGACAAGGAGGAGACAAGGAGGAGACAGAGGAGACAGAGGGACAAGGAGGAGACAGAGGGACAAGGAGGAGACAAGGAGGAGACAAGGGGAGAGGGCAGGAGGGACAAGGAGGAGACAAGGAGAGAGAACAGAGGACAGAGGAGACAGAGGGACAAGGAGGAGACAAGGACAGGAGACAGAGGAGACAGCAGGGACAAGGAGGAGACAGAGGGACAAGGAGGAGACAAGGAGGAGACAGAGGAGACAGAGGGACAAGGAGGGAGACAAGGAGAGAGGACAAGAGGAGACAGAGGGACAAGGAGGAGACAGAGGAGACAGAGGGACAAGGAGGAGACAAGGAGACAGAGAGACAAGGAGGAGACAGGGAGACAGAGGGACAAGGAGGAGACAGAGGGAACAAGGAGGAGAGACAGAGGAGACAGAGGGACAAGGAGGAGACAGAGGAGACAGAGGAGACAAGGAGACAGAGGAGACAGAGGAGACAAGGGAGGAGACAGAGGAGACAGAGGAGACAGAGGGACAAGGAGGAGACAGAGGAGACAAGGAGACAGAGGGACAAGGAGGAGACAGAGGAGACAGAGGAGACAAGGAGGAGACAGAGGAGACAGAGGGACAAGGAGGGACAGAGGAGACAGAGGAGACAGAGGAGACAGAGGAGACAAGGAGGAGACAGAGGAGACAGAGGAGACAGAGGGACAGAGGAGAAGAGGGACAGAGGAGACAGAGGGACAAAGGAGGAGACAGAGGAGACAGAGGGACAAGGAGGAGACAGAGGAGACAAGGAGGAGACAGAGGAGACAAGGAGGAGACAAGGAGGAGACAGAGGGACAAGGAGGAGACAGAGGAGACAGAGGGACAAGGAGGAGACAGAGGGACAGAGGAGGAGACAGAGGAGACAGAGGAGACAGAGGGACAAGGAGGAGACAAGGGAGCAAGGAGACAGAGGAGACAGAGGAGACAAGGAGGAGACAGAGGAGACAGAGGAGACAGAGGGACAAGGAGGAGACAAGGAGGAGACAGAGGAGACAGAGGGACAAGGAGGAGACAGAGGGACAAGGAGGAGACAAGGAGGAGACAGAGGGACAAGGAGGAGACAGAGGGCAAGGAGGAGACAGAGGAGACAGAGGGACAAGGAGGAGACAGAGGAGACAGAGGAGACAAGGAGGAGACAGAGGAGACAGAGGAGACAAGGAGGAGACAGAGGAGACAGAGGAGACAGAGGGACAAGGAGGAGACAGAGGAGACAGAGGAGACAAGGAGGAGACAGAGGAGACAGAGGGACAAGGAGGAGACAGAGGAGACAGAGGAGACAGAGGAGACAAGGAGGAGACAAGGAGGAGACAGAGGGACAAGGAGGAGACAGAGGAGACAGAGGGACAAGGAGGAGACAGAGGGACAAGGAGGAGACAGAGGAGACAGAGGGACAAGGAGGAGACAGAGGAGACAGAGGGACAAGGAGGAGACAGAGGAGACAGAGAAGACAAGGAGGAGACAGAGGAGACAGAGGGACAAGGAGGAGACAGAGGAGACAGAGGAGACAGAGGGACAAGGAGGAGACAAAGGAGACAAGGAGGAGACAGAGGAGACAGAGGAGACAGAGGGACAAGGAGGAGACAGAGGAGACAGAGGAGACAAGGAGGAGACAGAGGAGACAGAGGGACAAGGAGGAGACAAAGGAGACAGAGGAGACAGGAGGAGACAGAGGAGACAGAGGGAACAAGGAGGAGACAAGGAGGAGACAGAGGAGACAGAGGAGACAAGGAGGAGACAGAGGGACAAGGAGGAGACAGAGGGACAAGGAGGAGACAGAGGAGACAGAGGAGACAGAGGGACAAGGAGGAGACAGAGGAGACAAGGAGGAGACAGAGGGACAAGGAGGAGACAGAGGGACACGAGTCACTTTAACATCTGGGGGGACCACAGTCCAGTTCTTCTGTCTGTTCTTCAGCGTTGGCCCAAATGACCCACATCATCCCAACACTCAAATACTTCAACATCATTACATTTTGATGTTAATCAGTGATTCTTGAGAATAGGGACAAAATGAAAATGGGTTTTAATTTTCCATAATTTTTTTTGTTATTTCTCAACCTTCTGTATGCAAATATGACATATAATGTTTTGGAAATGTAAAAATGCTGAGGTTCAGGCTCCCAGCTGCAACATTTTTTTTAAATTAGATTTTTAATGGACATCACCTTCTGGTGATGACAACCCAGAACGTTGTCATCACCATCTGACAAAAATAAATAAAAATTATTTTAATGACCCTGTTAGTGATATTTTTACTCATTTTACAGACAAAAGCTTCTCTAGAAACAAAATAAATATTATTTAAAACAAAAAACAACAAAAAGTCCATCTGACGGAGTTGACACTGAACTGAAGGTGACAAACTGGAGAGTAAAATGAAAAACTTGGTACATGTGAAGTAATGCAATTTATGTAAAATACATTAAAATGAATTAACTGAACATTTAAGTGAGATTTGACAACAATTTCACTGAAAGTCATAAAAACTGATGGAGTTGACAAAAAGCCAAACTACCTCAATTTATATGATGTTAATCTGAAGGCGGCCATATTGTAGCTCATCAGGTCAATGAAATCTTTACAATTTACCAAAATTAAGCTTTTATTTCACAAAATTTTATCAAAGTTTTGTTAAGCTAACCAGAGCTAACTAGCCTTAAGTTAACCAGAGCTAACTAGCCTTAAGCTAACCAAAGCTAACTAGCCTTAAGCTAACCAGAGCTAACCAGCCTTTTAACAAAGGAAGAGACAGGAAGTGGTCATGGGGTCCTCAGAAGTTCTGCTGCCCCCAATAATGCCTGATTTATTTACATTCTTTTCATTTCTGATGATAAAAACTAAGGACACATTTCAATGGAGTTGGAAAATATATAAAAATGATTTTTAATTCAATTTATTGATACCTTTATAATTATTTATATGACTACTTATACTTAATTGTCATGGTATATAATTTTAGTATTTCTTTAATTGTTTTAAACTATTATAATATACTGAGTTTTGCTTCTGGACAAAGACTTTTACAGGCATCATCCACCGACTACAATGTTTAAAATAAAAAATATTCAGCAAATACCTGGAAAATATACATTGTTGTCTCACATGACCAGGTTAGTTTAGTCAGATATTTGAAAAAATTATATTTTGTGTATTTTTTATTTAAATGTTGTGCTTCATCCATAGGACCTGATTTGTCCCTATTCTCAAGAATCACTGTAATGTAATTTTATCTGAAAATTATCTCACTTTTATTCAGAAACTATCCTAATGTTTTGTGGTGTTAGCTTAGCATAATGCTGCCGTTACTCACCTGTTCAAAGAACTCGTCCATGAAGTGGTCCCTGTCCACCTGCACCACCTCTTCATCATCATCGCTGTCCTTAGCCTGCGGACACAAAGACGATGAACATGAGGCTCCCTCTGATTGGCTCCCTGGTGAAATAAAATCTGTGACATCATGACAGACAAGACGAATTTAAGCCAATTAAAGCTGCAGACTGGATGGACGGCCTCTGCTGCGTCCCGTTTGTCCTGAACGGACCATCGGTTTAATTTCAGACTCCAGAGAAATCAGTCGTTTCTCTGTCAGCCTCAAACCTCTGAACTGGATTTAATGGATCCATATTTCAAACATCTGATGGGACGATCCATGAAGTCAATAAGTGAGTCTGGGGAGAAGCGCTGAATAATTAAACATGTGAAAGGACAGAAGGTCAGAGGAACCTGGTGCTTCCAGAAAACCAGATCAGCAAACTGGCCACTGATGTTCTGGTTCTGACTCGGATTAGATTTGTTGACCAGCTGCTGATTCGGAGGCTCAAACCCGTTTTACTCTGAATTTGCTCAGGAACGAGTTGAAAACATGGCGGCGACGGGCAAACGGCCTCTGAGGGATCAGACGGCTGCTGAGGTCCAATCGGGTTCCAGAACCAACGGCTGAGTGTGTCGGGTCACCTGTCAGCAGAGGAGCAAGGCCTGATGGGAAACATTTCACCTCCTTGACGGTGTTTATCGACCTGAACAGAATCAATAGTTTTGTCCCGGCGATCAGAAGCAAACCGGGTTGGAAGCAGATGGAGCTGAACTGGGTCAGAAACGAGCCGCAAGCAGAAGGTTCTGCTGAGGCTTTACTTTTCAGTTGGACCTTACAGAATCTAACTGGATCTACATGGGCTCACTGGTTCTGACAAGATCTAAATGTATCTGTCCTTCAACAAACATCATCCCCGGTCCCACTGACTCCCACTCAGTCCCATTCAATCCATCAATCCATTCACATCCCATGATCCATTCACTCCCACTGACTCCCACTCAGCCCCATTCAATCCCATTCAATCCCATTCAATCCCACTGACTCCCATTCAATCCCACTCAGTCCCACTCATCCCATTTGATCCCAACCAGTCAGCATCAGACTCAGATTCAATCCGTTTCCAAGGATCTCTAGATTTCTCCAGAGTTCCTTGACTGAACCAGATGTTCAGAACCGACCCAGACCTGAACAGGTTTCTGATCTAATCGTTTTTCATTGGGTCTTTTAGTTCTCAGGTTCCTGGTTCATGTTGGTGTTCAGGGATCTAGAGTGGAAACCCTGAGCGAGTTAAACTCTGCATCATGTCGTGCAGAGCAAAAGGTCCAACATGCCTCCGTTCTGCAGATGGTCTGTCGCTCCTGATCGCTTGGGGCCAAAATGCAGCTCGTCTGAAACTGGGTCGTTCTACTTCTTCGATTCACAGCTGTAAAAATAATGAGCTGCAGATCTGCAGGCGGCCCGACTCCTCCATCATGGCTGCCACAGGCGGCAGCTTTTAACGGAAATGACTCAACATCCGGCGCCGACTCCGTCAAATGTCCAGCTTTCTGTCCTCGGACTGTTCTGGCTGTCGGTCCAAAACCTTGTGGGTTCGGATCTGGTTTCAGGGTTCGGTTTGGGTCGGACTTCAAGGCCAGAAAACGCAGCAGCGCGTCACAGAGTGTCTGACTCAGACGGGGCCCCTGAAGGCACCGCGGGCCCCTCCCGGTGGAAATCCTCAGCAGACGAAGTGACGGCAGAGGACGAGACAACCTTCAGAGAATCAGCTGATCTGCAGGAGCTGGACCGAGTCCAGACCGAACCCGGACCGAACCCGCCGCAGATAAACAGCAGAGCCATCAGGGAAATTAGGTTAGAGGAAAAACTCCACGCAAAATATACAAACCAAAACGGTTAACCAGAAATATATAAGGATCCCAGAATCAGAAGGAAAAATCACTGAAACATTTCAAATATCGACAAGAACATTTTTTATAAAAAAAAACAAATATCAATATGAGATTTAGCAGAAATAAATCTGCATATAAGAAATAGTCAAAGTGAAAACTATAAAATTAAGCTCCATAAAAGTAAAGCTGAGATTTAGCATCATAATTAAAATATCACTCAGATAAATAAAAATACTCTGAAAATGGAATAAAACAGCTGACAGAACCGGACCGAGAAGCAGAACCGAGCCGCAGCACATAAAGCCACATGTGGCCCGGTTCTGGCCCGTTTGTAAAGACTCTGCACCACCTGATGGGGGCGCTGCTGCAGGCGCCACTGACCCTGATGGGTCCAAATCTGGTTCCTCTGGGACCTTCCAACAACTAGAACAACACAATCGGCTCCGACTGAATCCAGGATGTGGACAGAACCGCCTGGATTAATATCTGAAGACGACAACAGAGAGAGGAAGGAGGATGATGGTGATGATGGTGATGATGATGATATGATGATGATGATGATGATGATGATGATGATGATGATGATGATGATGATGATGATGATGAGGAGGAAGCTCAGGCTGGACCTGCTGGTTCTGGTTCTGTCAGTGATTTAAGGGATTCAAGTTTTCCTTCTGTTACTCACCAAGTAGAGCCGAACATTAACGCCTTAATCTCAGTTAATCAATTTAAAAAATGAAATTGATCTCATTTTTTAACATGCCAAAGTTCCAGCAGGAACCTTTGTATTGCTGTGTTTCTGGTGGGACCGTAAATCTGACGCACAAGCCATTCCTGATCAGATGAACCAGTTTTGGTTCTGGTTCTCCAAACTGGGATTATGGAAAACAGGAAACGGATCAGAGTGATGACCGGGTCGGGTCAAGTCCGGCTTCCTGTGACCCGGTTCTGATGGATCGGGTTCATCTCAGCTGCAGCCTAAAAGCTGCTGCTGTTCAAAGGAGAAATGGTTCATTTCTGTTCTGTTAAAGTTTTAAACTTTTTCCACGACGGAGAGAAAATGTTTGAAAATGAATAAAGTGAATTAAAATACAGCTTTTCTATTCTCATGAAGTCCAAAGTTTCCTCCTGAAACATAAATCTTCCGCTTTAAAAAGGTTTTTATCTCCTGGTGGATTTAATAAAAGGATAAATGCGATCAGACGATTTTAACACTTGGTTCAGTTGAGAGTTGAATCAGGAGGAAGTGAAGCGTTTGTCCGGTTTGTTCCCGTCTCTCCTCTTCCTCTCTGCTCTCACGTCACACACGCTCACATCAGGAGGTTGACCTCAGGTGTCACAGCAGCTCTGATGCCAGCAGAGTGTGTGTTTGCATGCATGGACACACACTCTGCATCGCGTGTGTGTGTGTGAGCAGCAAACCGCGCCAGCAGCATCTTACCCACAATCCTCTGGGAGCGCTGGCTCTTCCCAGAGTCCATCTGCGCTTCCAGTCTCCGACTTTAACAGCCAACAGGAATCTTTCCTGTTTCCTGCTGATCCGGATGCTCAGAATTCAGAGGCTGTGAGGAGATCCTGAACGCAGCGCCATCAGATACTTAATGACTCAGAACCAGAACCAGAACCAGAACCTTCTTCTGATTCCTTTGTTTGTTATTGACTTTTAATCTATTACATTTCTTATGTATACACTTCAAATGGTCTTTTTATTGTAGTTGATCATGTTGTTTTTCATGTCTCCTTATTTATTTTGTTCCTCCCATAATTGATGGAGATATATAGATATTATTTATAATTTATAAAAGTTGTCATTTAATTAGCTCTACATCCTTAAGAAAATTGAAAAATATAAAATAATTTTATAAAATAATTTATATTTTACGGTGCCAGTAATGCCAGAATTAATAATAAATAATAAAGTCGTTGTGGTTTTCTGATTTAGTAATGTAATTATATTGGTTGTGTTACCACCCCCCGCCACTAGAGGCAGTAGCAGGTCCGAAAAGATGCGACTAAGGAGCAGATTTAGAAGAACACAGAAAAACTATAGGACTTGGTAAAAACTGAGCTGCGCTGAAGTAAAGAAAAGAAAGAAGTTCAAATACCTGCTGGGAGAGAAACAAATTACTACATAAAGATGAAGATATATCACAGATTTCAAAAGAAAATAAAAACGGATCATATGGGAAATAGCGCCCCCTTCACTTCCGGAGTGCAATAAGGTCTGAGACTGACAGCGGTCCGTCCCGCCCCTTCCTGTTTGCTGCAGCAGCTCAACTTGCCTTTAAGAGAAGCTAACGATGCATTTCTTAAACCTTTAACAAATATTAATGTATTTAAATTGAGGCCATGATTTTAATGCGTAAATTTGTATTTATTAATTGCACAGATTTTGATGCGTGAAAGTTTTCCTTCCATATTTACGTAGAAACGTCCTGAACCGGAACCTTTATATATTTGCTTGTTTCTGGTAGGACTGTAAATCTGATGCACAAGCAGCATCCGCTGACAGTGAAGGACGACGTCTTTAGTATTTGGTTAAATCCACAATCCTGGCGTCAGAGCTAGCCAGGTCGCTTCATTAATACTTCCAAAGCCTAGACCAATCGAAATGCTCGAAAAAAGCATTGCAGCCGTCAGCCAATCAGTGACGAGCTCTTATTTGAAAAATTAACAAAAAATCTGCAGTTCCTGGTTTCCTTTAATTTTAATGCTAATATTAGATGAAGTAACGATCCGACATGTTTCACCGTCTGATTTCAGGTATTTTGAACATTTATTTCTCTCCAGGAATCAGAATATTCTGATCACAGAGTTTTATTCGTCCTGAAAACCGATTTTTAAAGGCGAATATTTTTTATTTTTTCTATTGAACAGAAAAAAGGTCTGATGTTGTTTAATATTTGCTCCTTAAATGATGGAGGATGTTAATATGTCTCCATCAGTCCTGGAATCAGCGCCGGGCTGACGGCTGTTCGCACGGGTTGGGATTTCCTGACGCTCCTGAAGGCAGCATGTCTGGCGGTTTGGAGCAGAACCACAGAAACCTGGTTCTGATTGTTTCTGCTGAATTATTGAAGCTGTGACCGGGCCGCAGGTTGAGCCTGAGAGCTGAGACGGAGCGGAGGACAGCGAGGAGGACGGAGACGCTCGGCTCGTCCTCTGGTCCTTTAGAGACTCAGACCTGAAACCAGCAGCTGAGGGACCAACAGGTGTTTTGTGTCCTCACTCTGTGAAGACACAACGGACGGATCCGAGACCCTCTGGATGATCAGTAATGACCTTTGAGCCAAGCGGACCACAGGAAGTGAGAGTCCAGCTTCCTGTCTCCTGATTTCATAGAAAATTATATTTATCCCGAAGCAAGAATAAGTTCAGAGTGGTTGTGGATGGTGATGCTCCAGTAGCAGTCAGTCTTGCAGTGAATCTGAAGAGTCCTCTGACTGAAGACTTGCCGTGTGAGTCTCATGAGCATCAGAACATGCTAACAGCTGAATATCCAGACAAGCAGAAACCGTACAGCTGCAACTCATCCAGAACCAGAACCAATAAATGTCCAAACGTTCAGTCGACCAAACTAATAGACCTTACCAAGCCCCGCCCAGAAACGCCCCTCGGACTACATGTCTCACAACCAAAGCCTTAGTTAACATGGCGTCGACTGACTGCAGAGTATTCCTGAGTCGATTAGTTTAGCATTTCTGCCGGATTTTCACTAAATATCAGCCACAACATGGAACCAACAAGTTCATGTCATGTTTTTTGGACGACATCAAGGTGTTTGAGCCACGATGCCTCCAACATTGTGCGAGTTGCAGCTAAATGCTAGCGGTCGATGAGGAACATAGCAGATCCTCAGACCCTCAGCATAAATATAGCTGTGGACAAGATCACTGACGTCTATTGTTCTTGCAAAGCTGGGTAAGTCGGACATTCATGGTTTTGAGGGTGATTTTGAAATGAGTGATTTTTGTTGTTCGCAAATGTTTGAATGTGCCTCGGTCTGCTCTGATAGGACAGCAGCTGCTAGCACCTCGGTACTCGGTGGCTAACACGATTAGCGTGGGGAACACAATTACATTTAGTAAAAAGCCTTTTCAGGTGAAATAAAATCTTTAATGTATGTCAGATACGCTACACATTGCATATTGATCTGTACCATATCTGCATATTGCATATTGATCTGTTCAGCTAACGTAAGGCTGTAACAGACAGGATTCAAGGTGTAGAAGTTGTATCGGTGCTGCCATTATGCTGTACTTGGCTAAAAGGTTTTCATAATGGATGTTTATTATTGACTTTCTTTTTTTCATTCACTAAACACAAAGAAAGCAAAGCAATACTTACGGAGCAGACAATCCTTTGTTCTTATTGATCCTATGACAGTTGAGCTGCAAATGCGTCTCAAGACTTTCCGTTTCAGATTTTGGAAATCTGTGAATTTTAGTTCCACAAATACGATCAGGATACCTGACATCACCTGGACAGATTCACCACTGACGGAGAATCATTGTTTTTCGAGTCCTGACACAAAAACTTTCTGTCGGTCTGGTACTGAACAAAGTATATTAGCTTGAGTTTGTGAGACGGTAACCCACTGATGCTGCGCTGTGACGTCAAATGGGCATTAGCCAATGAAAAGGTCGGGCTGTGGTAAGGTCCATTTACAAAACCCTTCAGAGCTGAAATGTAAGGAGTGGGCGTGTCTTCCTGCACTCTGGGCTCTGATTGGACGGGAAACAGGAAGTCCTCTAGCAGAGGGAGACAAACTGGATGAAGAAACTGGACATGAAAGAAAGTTAAGAAACGAACCAGTTCAAATCAAACAGTGGGTTCCAGCAGAACCAGTGTTGGTGCTGTGACCCGGTCCATCCTGCACAGAACGGCTTCCTGTTCTGTCATGGCTGTTCTGGTTCTGAAACCTCAAGGTTTCCCAGGTTAACTCAACACCATGTAATGTTGTAAAAGATCCAACTAACCATGACCGAAACGTTCCCGACCAGAACCAGGCTGCAACATACCGAGCGATAAACCAGAGGATGGAGGGCGTCTGCGGTCCGGCCCCTCGGACTCAGGTGAGGTCCGATCAGACGACCCCACAGAGGCTGACGCAGGAACCGAAGCGCTGTGTTACAAACGAGGACGTCTAGTGAGAAACCAGCAGGACTAACGGCCGAATGTTTAACCCATCGGCCCAACTGTCTTATTTAGATTTCCTTCTCTAAATATAAATCTTCAACAAGAAGGATTTATTCTTTCTGAAAACATCTGTTGGATTCCAGCAGCTGCACAGCTGAAGCAGGATCAATACCTGACACATCAGGTGTTACCTGAGCATCGACGCTCCACCTGGGATCTATGCACAGATGCTGCATCATTACGAGCGACCAGAGCTCAGAAAGCAGCAGAAAACCTGGACAGCAGACAATTAATGAGGTGAGGCTCTAACTGGATAATTAAGACTCTTCACACACACACACATTCTTGTACTTGTGTCTGTCTGAGGACTTTATATCGACTATCGTTTATTATAGTAACTTCTTTCATGTCTAACCTCTAACTGCCACCAGTCTAATTTAGCCAGAACTTAATTCACACCGTTACTCTACAGCTGGAGCAACCGAAATAAAACGAGGAAAATGTCCCACTTCTTACAGAGACCTCAGTTTGCTGTACAAGTACAACACACACACACACACACACACACACGACACACACACCAACACACACACACACACACACACACACACACACCACACACACACACACACACCACACACACACACACACACACACACACACACACACACACACACACCCACACAACACACACCACACACACACACACACACACACACACACACAACCACACACACACACCACACACACACAAAAACACACACACACCGCACACACACACACACACGCACACACACACACACACACACACACACACACGCACACACACACACACACACACACACACACACACACACACACACACACACACGCACACACACACACACACACACACACACACACACACACACACACACCCACACACACACCACACACACACACACACACACACACACACACACACACACACACACACACACACAACACACAACACACACACAACACACCAACACACACACACACACACAACACAAAACACAACACACACACCAGCAACAACACAGCAAAAACTCAAGAAAACAAACAAAAAAATTAAAACTTGGAATCACCAACAAAGTAAATCTGAAAAAATCAAAAAAAACAGCAGAAAGAAATTTGGCCCCAAAAACTTAAACACCTGTCAGATAGAACAGATTAAGAAACAAACTTAATAACAAAGATTGTTTCTAAAACAAAAACCGAAGAAAAAAAAAATTCAAACAGGAAGTGACTGAAGAAAGTAAACAACACAAAATCACAACAACTGTGATTTTAATTCCAGATTAATATTGTAAAATCCAAAAATAAAATGGAAGACAAATAATATATGGAATCTTTTACTAAATGTTTATTTTTGCCTTCTTCTTTTATTGTAATTAATTTTTAATTTAATATTAGTTTATTTGTTTTGGCTAATTCATTATATTTTTTCTATTTTGTGACATTTCTTTCTTTTTAATCTATTATATTTTAGTCTATTTTCTACTTCATTCAATGTTTATTTTCAAAATATTCATTTACTAATATGCATAAAGATGCATTTTAGAATATTAGAAATATATTAAAATATTAGAATAAATGAAATGCAACAGTCCAGACATCCGTCGGTCCTGCGCTGACCTGGTGTGACCTCAGCAGGTCAGTCAGAGGTGGGAGGATGAGGCAGCAGCTCAGGTGATGAAGGTTAGTGACTCACTTCCTGTCAGCGTGAAGCTGAGGCTGTTTGATTCATCCACCTGCGCAGCCCTGACTGGGTCACCTGGTTTCTCTCTCTGCTCATTCATTCGCTCCTTCCTGCCGCCTCTGGGTGAAGCCATGATGATGATGAAGATGAAGAGGTGGTTTCATGTCCGCCATCATCATCATTTATCACAAATTAAAAGCTTAATGAACCACTCAGCGTGGCTGACCGCTGTGAAGCTGTTTCTGTGTTTTCATCTTAATTATTTAAACCTTTTCCAACATCTTAATGGTTCCTTGCAGCAGGAAGTTCTGACAATCCATTTCCTGTCTCTAAAACGTCCTGATTCCACTTCCTGTTCCCTGCAGCGCCATGCCATTAGCGTTAGCATTAGCATTAGCGTGTTACCGTTCAACCTCATTTTGTCTCACATGGGACACAGATTTTAGACTTTTCTCAGTTTTCTTCTAATTGAACACATTCCTGTTTACATTAAAGCCCCTTGGACTGTAACTATTACCCAGAATCCTCCTGTCTGGGGCACAGCGTGACCCCAGGAAACAGGCTGGGGTCAGAGGAAGAGATGGGAATTCAAACAGCCATAAATCACAGAGAATTTCTGAATACAGACAAATTTAGTTTTGGATGTTTCCTCCAGACACGAATAATATTTAATCGTCTCTTTAGAAAAGCTTAAACATTTAATAACAGTGCTAAATACAGGTAATGATGTGTAGCCATGGAAACAAGGTGTAGTTTTTACAACTGCTAACAGCTGATTAGCATCTCTAAAACTCAAATAATCCCTGAACTTTGACCCCAAATGCCAGAGGAGTTGAGAAGGAGGCTTCATGGTGCAGAGAGAGGAGAATGTTCAAGCCGTCTGATCTACTCCAACATCTCGTCTCTGATTCCTGGGCTGTTAGCATGTTAGCATCACATAGCAGCAGTCTTCAGTCAGAGGCGTCTTCAGGTAAGACTGACTGCTACTGGAGATACTTCTGGCCCGCAGCATCACCTTCATCCTGAAGGGCTTTGGATAGTTTGAGTTATGACGTTTCCCTTTGGGATAAATAGTTGAATTTAAATTTAAAACGACGATGAGACTGAAGGGAGACGTAGGTCCAACCAAAGTCGCATCATGACTCTGTGGATATTTTTATGAATTTCTCTTCGAAACGGGAAGCTTGTGTTGTCTGAAATGAAATGAGTCCATTTTCCTTCCAACCCACATGAACTGAAAATGGGAAAATCAAAGTTTTTGGTCCAAAACGAACCCTAACCACTGCAGGTTGACCAATCAGAGCAGTCCTGCTTCAGCATCACTTGGACAATAACTGAACCCTAAAAGTTGCTGATGCTGCAGTTCTGTGTGATAAACCAGAACCATAATTAGGTTTTGGCTTCATGTATCGGCTGCTGATGGCATCAAAACCACTGGAGCTGTAAAACAATCACATCACCGTGACATCACTGTGACATCATCGTCTCTACGTGAAACCAGAAACCAAAACCTGACAGTAACCGACGGTAAGGAGCTGCTCTCTGATTGGCTGAGAGAACAAACGAGCGAGCTTTAAAGGATGAGGAAGAGGAGGGTGAGAGGAAGAGGCTGCTGAGGGGGGAGGGGCGCATCTATTATGCATGACGACACACACACACACACACACACACACAAAGGAGGACAGGGACAACAGAGGCCACTGAGCAGAGACAGCCGTGAGTCACATGACCGTCTGACGGACCAATCAGACGGACTTTCAGTCAGCAGATGCATGGAGGAAAGTCAGAGCATCTCCACTGGAAGACGGTTTTTCTCATCAGAGAGACGCTCTGTTCATGTCTGGACGCGTTTTTAAAAAGGAGGACAAAATGTCCTGGAAGCGGAAAAATCCGACATGATCTCCAAACGTCCAACAATATTTCAATGCAAAAGAAAAATGAAAATCAGAATTTCAGCACTTAAACGATTTTGAAGCCAGTATTTGTGCAGGTTGCATCTTCACGTTTAAAGAGAAAACCTACATGGGACACAGTTAAACTAATTTTTAGCTTAATTTTTCTGCTTTGGGTGAAAAATGATTCACAATTTTTCATTATTTCATCACTCATTATTTATGAAAGGCAAATTTTGTGTTTTTACATTTATTATTCAGCATTTTTGCTCCTTACATCTGAAGATTTCTGGGATTTAGATCAAAGCTGTTAAAAACATCTCAGGAAATTTCAGGAGAAACTTGGAATGTCAAAAAAATCCAAAACCCATCAGACAAGATATTTTATTGCTCTGCAGATTCATGTTTTTTAAAACTAAAACTAATAAAATACTAAAAAAATAATAAATCCTCAGAGATGACATTCTCAATAAATTACTGGGGATCATTGGGCGGCCATGATGGATTATGACCACAAGAACAACCTCCAACCCTTCTGTTACGGAGTCATGAAGGAATTTTCTCATCTTTCCAACGTCGCTTCAAATGGTTTAGGAAACGCTGCTGTTCTCTACTGTCTCCTTCAGAAAACGGATGAAGATGAAACTGAAACGTGAACAGAGACACAACAAGACCAACAACCATGCAGACGCACCAAAGGGAAACTAGGGAGACAAATAACCAAACAGATTTCTGACTGGAGTACCCAGAAAGAATCCACACTGACAAATGGAACAAAACCAAATCCAGTAGTTTGCAAAGCGTCTGCAGCCTGAGCTTCATATCACATTTCATCCGATTTGTTCATGTTCATCATGATTCTGCATCAGAAGAAGACAGATGGACGTAAAAAATGTCTGGAAATGATAATAATGAAGTCAGTGAAGGCATCACAAGCCAACCTCAGCACTCCTGGTCCGACTCCACATCCAAACAGAACCGGGTCAGAAGCTGGAGTCAGTGCTCCGCTAACGGCTGTTAGCTTGTTATCAGCTTGGTGGCCATGCAGTCGCTCTCAACAACCCTAAGAGCCAATCAGAGCAGAGCGCTGCGGCGGCCATCTTTACTGCTGTTCCCAGAGAGCTGCTGGGGGATGACGATGTTCTTCCTCTAACTTGGAATTGGACATCTAGACCTGCTAAGTGAAGATGACCCTTCAGCCATCGATAGGGTGAATTTCCCAGCCTGAGCGTCTCTGCAGCGGCCTTGACGTGCCGCTCTGCGTCCTTCTGATCGGCTTCCAGTCCTGCTCCCTGGCTCCTGCATGCGGAGCGGTGGAAGTGACCTCTGTGCGCCTGCAGAAACGCTGAGTTCGTCCTTGACGTGGCTGCTGTTTGACCACTGAGGCAGGAACACCACCAGGGTTCAAATCCTGCAGATTTTACCGCAGCTCAACGCGTCACGGTTACCGCATTGAAATACTGGCGAGTCTGCAGACACATGTTCATTTTCACTGCAGACTTTAACTTAGTTTTAGTCGATTCTCTTGTCATGTTAGGGTTAGTCCGATTTCATCCAATAAGCCTTCGTACAGATCAGTTGTTTTTCTGATCTTTTATCATTTCACATATTGATGAATTGATCAGCAAAGGAAGCAACATTTTGAATCACAGACTAAAAAAACCTTATGAAGAAAGGAAAATCTAAATAGTTTTTAAAAAGGAATAAATATGACAAGTGTTGCAGGTACAGATTAAGCCCCATGCCAGGTTTCCATCAACTGTTTATTTTGTACGTTTTGAGGTGTCACATTCGAAAAGGTTGGAAATGGTAAAATTCAAAATAACTTCCTCAATTTAGCAAAAATGTTCTAACTTGAGGTGTTTTTTTTTCTGAGATTTGTGGTTCATGCTAATTTGCAACCTGTGTAGCATCAGCATCTGATGAAATCACACTCTGTTCAATTTATTCCAAACCAGTGACGTTTTAAAAGTTCTCTCAAAATTCGCCTGACAACATGGCTGGTGGTGGTTTTTAAATTGCCTCACTTCCACTTTACTAAAATAAAATCTGATTGAATGTACGGTAGTCGTATTTCATCATTTGGTCTTTTTTATATGCAAAAATTTAAGTTTTACTTAGTTTTCATATCAAAAACTGCAATAAACTCTTTTAATCCACCAAGTTCTGCCACAGTGACCAGCAGTTACTCCGGTGTAGATTTTGTCCTCCAGGTGAGTCTGACTGGACTTTTTCTCTGGTGTTTTGAAGACATTTCGTCCGTCGTCCCAAAAGCCTTTTGACTGTAAACTCGATGGCTTCACAGCTTGGACTAAAGCTGCAGCTCTGTTTTATTTTTGTATCTTTGTGTCAGTTTCCAGTGAGGGAATGTCTGCAGAAAGTGAGTGAAATGTTAATGATGCATCACTGCGTTGTGTAGCTGAGATGAGATTAAAAGCATCACCAAACATTGGGCTGGGTTTGACTGCGGCCCGTTGGGTCTGAGCCCAGTCGGCCTCTGTTTTAAAGCCACTTCCAGACATCAAACCAACACCAACACATGCTGCCTCATGATCATCAAAACAAACTAGTGAACAATGGATGGACGTCTGATTTGTTTAATATCTTCCATAAAATATGTCAAAGAGTCAAAAATGTAAAGTACAAACTGAACTGTTTTTAACTTGGTTTTCAATATTTAATTTGTCCTTCAAGGACCTTGAAATGTACAAATAAACAGATCAACAGCTAGCGTCTCTGCAGCTTTATTTTGAAAGCTTTATACAGCAGGAAGTGCAGCAGTTCAATTTGAAAGTCTGATCGGAGCAATCAAAGTGTCCTTGCAGGCCTTACCACAGCAGGTGGTGTGTGTGTGTGTGTGTGTGTGTGTGTGTGTGTGTGTGTTCTCTAAGTAAATAAAGTCAGATGAACCCAGCCCCGCCCCCCCACAGCTGCCAGAAGCAGAACAAACCAGACTGAGCACACGGCTCTGAACCAGGAAGCCCATTTGTCTCCATAAAGCAGGAGGAAGCATTTTTACTAGTGGTGGCACTCATTTAAAATTTTAATGGAGTTAATTGCAGGATCTGTAATTAATTGTCAATAATTTAATTCAAAACCATAGACAAAATTAGCAACATTTTCAATTCAAACTCATTTTTGCTACTGAATTATTGAATAAATAGACATTGGAGCTAAAAAACAAAGATATTTATATTTTTTTATCTGTTCTTCATCCTTCAGATTGGAGCTAACATTTATTCTGTCCATTCATCGTTCCAGAGTTTCAGGAAGTCCTGATCATTCATGGAGATCCTTTAGAAAAGCGGACTATGGATGCTGGCATTAGCGATAGCTGCTACATTTTTAGCATTCAGGTCCTATTTTAGGCCAGCATAGCTTCACTGGAAGGCTAAGTCCTTTTAGCACAACTTGAACACATTCGTCTTTTCCACCATCCAGTCAGAGTGTTTAAAAGCAGGAATTAACCCCCAGTGGGACCAGAGAGAATTAGCTTCATCACCGTTAGCGGAAGTTGCTTGTGCGTCAGTTTTACAGGCGTACCAGAAACACGCAAAGACAAATGTTCTGGCCAGAAACTTTGAATGTTTTTTAGATTTTATTTTATTAGATTGTTCAAATTTATACAATTAATTAGTATTTCTTTATATTTATCAAAATGTATTGCTCTTATTTCTTAAGGGCCTTGTAATTCATCAGCAACAATCTATTTTTAATCAAATACCCAATATTTGGCACAGTTGTCAACATAAATTGATTGTATTTGATGAGTGAATCAATAAATGCAGAAATTTGAATCATACTAAATGATTTGCTGCAATTTTGACCTGGTGAAGACTGGATGGTTACCTTCATCGTGTCGGACAGATATAAATGCAGTTGTATTCAAAACCATCAGCTTTACACTCTTTTGATTCATCCACCTATGTTGGGGAACTTCTGCAAAGGCCTTTTTGCTGAGTGTATTCATTGGATCCACTGCATTTTGATGTAAATGTGTCTTTACAAGTAAAAACCAGAAACTAAAGAAAAACACGTTCTGGGTTGAAAACATGCAGGCTTGGCAACACTGACAACACTCAGTGATCACATTTTCAGCCATTTGTTGTCAGGAAGCCTCATGTCACCTCAGATATTCTCCAGCTTTAGGGTTTAATCATCGTCATTAAACGGTGCTGCTCTCATCACCTCAGGCTGCTTCGCCACCACCTGAACCTACAGGGATCAGAACCGGCCTGATCACTCGCTATAATCGTACAAACTCTAATTCAGCTTTCAGATGTTTAAAATCCGCACTGTGATTAATTGAACTTTAAATAAATTAAATTATAAAAACATTATCCCTTTTTAATAAGCCCCATGAAACAAACTGAGATGATTACATTTTTAAAATTGTCATTATGGAAAAAGAATATAATGGAACTACACAATATTACATGAATTAGTGCAAATATTATACAAGTTGGTTTTTCATAATGTTTTAATTGCGAGTGTTTTAAACTAAACGAGAAATTTCTGAAATAATTTGAGCTGTGAATGGATTGAATTGGATTGTATATAGATAAACTGAATCATTTAAGAATAGACAAAGAGCTGAAACTGTTCATTTTATTGGATTTTTTGCTGCAACTAATTATTTATTATTGATTAATTGGGGAAAAATGTGAACAGTTTGCATGTTTTTCATTTAACCACCTACATGTTTATACAATATTAGGAACACCTTAAAATAGCATAATTTGAATTGTCCCTAATTTGACAAAGATTGATTAAAATTTGACAAACTGAGTAGTTTAATTTAATTTCACAAAACTAAGTATCATAAAATATAAGGGAATTGAAAATTAAAGCTTAAACTTTAAGGAATGATTAATTTAATTAGGACTGACTGCTTCATCATGCTTGATGGTACTTGTATGGATCTGAACTGAAACTTTATGAAATGTATATTTACTATACTATGGAAACAGCACAGCGCACATCAGTTGCATTAAACTTACACCTCTGTGCTTGTTTATGTGTAGCCAGGCACAGACAGCTGCTTTGTGGGGTCTTGTCACGTTGTGGGACCACCAGAAAACTTGTGATATTTCAGTGTGAAAACTCAGTTTCTATCAGGATAATGTCTTCAGAGTTGATAAAAAAGTCAGCATCCATCCGTCACCAGTGAGTTACGTCCCAGCACAGTTTGGCCAACCCCCTTCCCAACTCCCCCCGTTTTAGTCAATGAAAATGAAACAGGATATGTGATCACACACTCTGCTGCAAACAAACACAAACGATCCGTCTGTCTCTCCATGTGCACAGATATTGTTTCCAGCTCTTTAAAATACTGTCGACATGTGGCTGCAGCAACCAGCAGAACCAGCATATGAATTATTAATAAGACGAGTATTGATGTTTTAAGGAGCGACGTTTGATATAGCAATCAAGGAAACGTCTCTATTTTACAAACCTCTAATGCATGTTGTAGCACTTACATTTGCCCTACCATCCCATAATTACATCACTTACAAAACCCTTCAACTGAGCATGACACTGTCAGACATAGCGACCAGTTAAATCAGTGTTTCTCCCCCCTGGTTCTCTGCCCCCCAGCTCTGCATGTTCTAGATGAGCCTCTATTCCAGAACAGCTGATTCAAATGTCTGCAGGACCATCAGGTGCTGCAGACGCCTGATAATCACCCAGAGATACAATCCAGGTGTGGCAGAAGGGAAACACCTGAAACATGCAGGGCACTGAGTTAAATCAACATGAACTAAAGTGACATTTTAATTATTTTATTAATGTTTAATGATGTCCAACATGTGCTAAAACCAGACTTTTGGTTTTATTTTTCATTTTTTTAGCCTTGCTTCTGTAAATTTAGTGCCCTTATGGGAAAGTTGTGGGTTTAATTCCAGCTTCCTCCTGCTATATATCTTAGTTGTGTACTGAACATATCCGGATGAATGTGGCTCTAGTGTAAAGAGCTTTAAACTGTCCATGTGACTGGAAAGCTCTAGATATATTCAGTCCATTTACCATGTGTGATTTTATCTGAAAAGTTCAGCAAAGTGCTTCACAAAGGCAGAGCATAGAAATTAAAAACACACATTTAGTTGTGTGGACAAGAAAAGGGATGAGAACGTTTGAAGACAGAAAGTGATGCTAGAAAAATTCATGAGGAAGACAAAAAAATGAGGGAATAAATGGAGTAGCTTAGAGGGGGAGATGTATGAAGTGAGTGATAGCAGAGAAGTTATGGGATAAGAAACATCTGGATATGAGGGAGAAACTAATGAAGATGAAACTGAAATCCAGAAAACTACGACGAGTCCAGAGAATCTGATTCACTGTTGGTCTCTGCTGGACGGGAGGAGAAGAACATCAGGAAATGTCAGTAAATTGAGTTTCTCTCCCAGACACCAGAAGCCGTGAACATTCCTGCAGAAAGTTCAGTGTTTAAAATTTTAAAATGAGCTGAAATGATTAATCTGATTAATTGATTATTTAAAAAATCAACTAATTTAATGATTGTTTAATTGTTAACTGGAGACTAAGAAAGAATTGTATTTGCTGTAGGAGTAACAAACTCAGAGAGTTTTGTACTTGGTCCAGACTGTAGGAAAAAAAATCATGTATTAAGTTTCTTTTTCTGTCCAGCTATCAATCAATTAATCCATAAAATAATTCCTTCTGATGTTCAGTCCAGCAGAAAGGCCTGAGCTCTCTACATGCTGTTATTGCATTTTAGGTAATAAAATGTTATCTACTAATTTAAAATATGAATTAAATTATTTGATTGGCATCTTTTAATGTATTTACAGTATTAGGAATTATTCAATTTAAATTAAACCATCTCCAGGATGTCACCAATTTTTAATCCAATTAATTAACTAATTAGCCGTTGGAATAATCAACAGAATAATCTCTTATTCTGGCAATCGATTGTCATAATTAGTAGTTCTATCGACAGGTTCATTATCATATTAATTAATAAAGTAATTGATGACTGAAATAATTGTCAGTTGAATTGTCAGAACACCAAGTGAAGCTAAACTGAACCTGAGGCTGAGCTCTTCATAAAAACCAATCATTTAAATGAGCTCCGTCTTTTCCATGCTCACTATTTGAAGGGATTCTTTTAGAGAGCTTATAATCTGTTTTCTTCATGGTTTGGGTTGGAAGTAGGGCTTTTTGCATGTTGTTTCTGAATGTGTTTCATGCTGGATGTTTAAAATGTTTTCCAGTTTTCAGGTGTGTGTCTCCTCTTCATGCTCTGTGGAGACGTTGCAGGAAAAGACGCTACATGCTGCAGACTTTGGTTGAACAGCAAAGTTTCATGGTGATACTGCAGCCTAAGGCAGCATGACTGAGCTGTGAGGAAATCTTGGCCCAGTCGCAGTGATGTCCTCCTGATCTCTGTCCCTTTCTCTGCCCGCCACACGTTCCCCAAAGTAAACAAATCACCACATGCATATGTTTCCCCTTCACGTCTTCTTTTTGTCTGATAAAACATCTGGAAACCATAGATTAGACTTATTTTTCTAGCTTAATGTCGTTTGATCTTATTGTTTTTCTAAATCCTCCAGAAAATGTTTCAGTGTGTCTGCAAGTTCTTTACTGAATTCATGTTTTTGGTTGTTGACAGGATGTACTTGGATTTTTTGCTATTATTATCAATATATTACTTGTCTCAAAACAACAGTAATTAATGTTTATCGTAATTATTGCTGGGACAGTTTATTGTTTGGTAGAATCTGTCGTGACGGCCGAAGTGATCAGAAAAACCTTCCTGGTTTGTTCAACAGCAACCTGAAGATTTCCAGAACCTGGTCCAACTGTTCCAGGTTCGGTTTGGAAATCCAGTGAGGATTTTTATATCTCCAGGTTAAATATCTCGAGTCAAAGCCGATCAGATGAGTGGAGGAATCCACAAAGTCCTAACTGGACTTTTCCTTTGGAGCTCAGAAAAAGAAGCAGGGCTTGGTAGAGGAAATGAAATGAGAAGCTGCTGCGGGACGGCAGTGCGGTAAACTCAGCTGAGGCCTTTCATTCATATCAGCTGCTGATTTACCGATCAGAGGTTATTGATCCCCCTCCACCCCACCCTGACGGAGAAACGCAACAGAAGGGAATCACTGCTGAACTCAGATCATCCCAACCTGGATGAACCCACGGAGGGGGGGGGGGGGGGGGGCAGGACACGCGTGGAGCTGCAGCAGCTTGACGTGATTCCCCGTCAGCTCCCCAAATACCCCCAGCGCCCCCCCCCCCCCCCCCCCCCCCCACACTCCGCCCAAACCGCCAGCATCAGCTGTTCGCTCCAGGATCCAGAAACGCCGCATCGCGCCGCGCCGCCCGCGCGGCAAAGCGCCGCTCTCACCCGGCGCAGAGGCGCACAGTCATAAAATGGGTGAGGCTTTCCTACAGCGAAGGCCTCCACACCGCCCCCTCCACCCACCACCTCAGCAGGACCACGAGGAGAGCCGCGTCCAGCTGTCCGTCCATCCATCCCGCGGCTCCATCAGGGAGGCGGCGGGCTGCCGGACGCGGCCTCCATCCGTATAGAAAACAGAAAATCTGCATTTTTCCTCCTGTCGGTCGGATCTCCTCCTCCTCACACGCATGCACGGACACGCACGGCCCGAATTAGAATGAGCTCGGATGGGTGCGTGTCAAGCCGCGTTCCCGTCATGCATGCAGCTCCGCATGAGCGGCGGACCTGGGCCTCTGCGTCTAGCCGCTCAAATCCGCCGTCAGAGGCGGAAATCCCGCAAATAATCAGAATAAAAAGAGTCCAAACTGCAGCCACGCATCATCCGCTCACACCGCACAGACTCCATTACGGGCTGCAGCACATTCTGTATTCACAGCATGAAAAGCTCCGGGCCGCAGCGCGACCCGCACACGAACCTCCGCAGAGCCGCCGGGATCCCGCAGCAGCGCGGATCCAGCGGCTCTCCATCCCGCATCTTACGGCCGCCGCGTCGGGCAGGCCGAGATGCTGCGGCGGCCCGGGAGGAGGAGGAGGGGAGGGGAGGAAGATGGAGGCCAGCGGGAGGATGGGAGAGGAAAAGCAGCTTACGCTTCGCAGTTCCGCCGTGCGGTCCTTCATGGCGCCGAGCTGCTGCTAGAGTGCGGGGAATCGGCCCTGGTCCGTGCGGGAGGGGGGCTGTCCAACACCGGATCCCAGCGGGTCCCGTCCTCCTCTTCTTCACGGAGCAGAGATGGAGGGAGGAAGAGCGCGGATTGACGCGTCTCCGCCTTGTGCTGCTGCTGCTTCGGAGGGTTTTTTTATCCGTGCGGTGACGGTGCGTGAATCAGCCTCAGCTCGGTCTGCCTCCTCCTCAGTGAATCTCTCCCCCACTTTCACTCCGCGCCTTTCTGCTCGTCCTCCTCGGTGGGTCGCAGTGGCCCCGCAGCGCGCAAAGCAGCAGCCCGGCAGGAAAACGGAGCGAGGGAGAGGGGTGAGGGAGGGGGAGGAGCGAGGGGGGGGGGGGGGCTGACGGAGGGAGGGGGGTTGGGGGGTGGTGGTACTGATGCTGCAGAAAGGGAGAAGGGGAGGGAGGGGGAGATGCGGAGCGGATGGAGAGCAGCGCGCATGCGCTCTCTCTCTCCCTTCATCTTCCATCTCTTCCTTCTGCCGCCCCCCCTCCTCACCCCTCCCTGCTGTCTGTGCCCCCCCCCCTCCCCCCGCAGACCGTTTGCTTTCAGGTGAGAGAGGATCAGCATCAGAGGGAAGGACAATCTGTTCACTGCTGCCTTATATAGGCATGTGTGCGTGCGCATGTGCGCGTGCATGGAAGGGGCGGGTTGAGAGTGGGGGGGGGGGTGAGCGCACATGCGCACTAGCTACAACTGGGATCACCTGCTCTGAGTCCGGCTCTGGACCAGTTTATTAGGAACACCTGATCAGTTTTTAGCTAGCATAATGATCCTCAGCTCATCATGACGTCACCAGGTGACCTTTGACCCCATCCAATCACTGAACAGATGCTGAGAACAGTGTGGATGAGACAAAACTTCCTCCAGGTGAACAGAAACTGAAGTTATTAAGGAGGAATGATCTAGACCAGAGTTTCTCCATCCTGGTCCTCAGGTCCTCCAGATGTTAATAATAATAATAATAATCAATTTAATTTATAATGCACTCTTCATTAATAAAAATCTCAAAGTGCTACATGGTGCATCTAAAAACATAAAATCAGCTATCAAAAACAATTTAAAAAAACAAAAACAAACAAATGCCATTAAAAGTGGGGTAGGCTTGTCTGAAAAGGAAAGTTTTCAAGCCAGTTTTAAAATCAGACAATAATTGTGGGGATCTCAAATAGTCGGGGAGAGAATCCATAGACGAGGAGCCACAGCAAAGGTCCATCACCCATAGTCCTTAGTTTTGATCGAGGAAGGTGGAGAAGATTGCAGGCTTGGGATCGTAGGATCTAGAAGGTGAATGTGAAGTGAGGAGGTCCTTCAGGTAATCCGGTGAGGTTCCATATAGACAGTGATGGTGATAAGAGCAATTTTATATTGAATCCTGTAGGTAACAGGAAGCCAGTGAAGCTCGTGAAGAGCAGGAGTGATGTGGTCAAATCTACGAGCCTCACTAGGATCCTGGCAGCTCCGTTCTGAATGTACTGAAGCCTCTGAAGGTGTTTTCACTCCGATGAGCAGCGAGTTACAGAAGTCGAGTCTGGAGGAGACAAAGGCTGGATGAGGGTCTCAGCATCTGAGCAGCAGAGAGATGAACGAAGTTTGGAAATATTGCGAAGATGAAAAAAACAGGTTTTAAACAGGAGCTTAATGTGATTTTCGAATGTGAGGTGAGAGTCCATTCGAACTCCAAGGTTTGTAACAGCGGAGGAAATGGGAATGTCTTGTCCAGAGAATGAAATACTGGTCAGAGTCGAGGATTGAACCTGGTGAGGCGTCCGATCAGTCTGGCCTCGGTTTTGGAAAAGTTCAACTGAAGAAAGTTCTGGTTCATCCAAGTCTTGATCTCCTCCAGGCAGGACGTTAGTGCAGTAAGCGGAGGTGAAGTAGAAGATGATCCTGTTCTAATGTACAGTTGCAAATCGTCCGTGTAACAGTGAAATGAAATGTTATACTGATTGATGATTTTACCTAAAGGCAACAAGTAAAGAGAGAAAAGCATAGGCCCTAGAACTGACCCCGGCGGGACGCCACAGGACACACTAACGGTCTGGGACTTGGAGACCGTTAGTGGAGGACAGATGTTCCCCTCCCTGTCCAGATGTTCCCCTCCCTGTCCTCCAGATGTTTCCCTCCCTGTCCTCCAGGTGTTTCCCTCCCTGTCCTCCAGATGTTCCCCTCCCTGTCCTCCAGGTGTTTCCCTCCCTGTCCTCCAGATGTTTCCCTCCCTGTCCAGATGTTCCCCTCCCTGTCCTCCAGGTGTTTCCCTCCCTGTCCAGATGTTCCCCTCCCTGTCCTCCAGGTGTTTCCCTCCCTGTCCTCCAGGTGTTTCCCTCCCTGTCCTCCAGATGTTTCCCTCCCTGTCCAGATGTTCCCCTCCCTGTCCTCCAGGTGTTTCCCTCCCTGTCCAGATGTTCCCCTCCCTGTCCTCCAGGTGTTTCCCTCCCTGTCCTCCAGGTGTTTCCCTCCCTGTCCTCCAGATGTTCCCCTCCCTGTCCTCCAGGTGTTTCCCTCCCTGTCCTCCAGATGTTTCCCTCCCTGTCCAGATGTTCCCCTCCCTGTCCTCCAGGTGTTTCCCTCCCTGTCCTCCAGATGTTTCCCTCCCTGTCCTCCAGATGTTCCCCTCCCTGTCCTCCAGATGTTTCCCTCCCTGTCCTCCAGGTGTTTCCCTCCCTGTCCTCCAGGTGTTTCCCTCCCTGTCCTCCAGGTGTTTCCCTCCCTGTCCTCCAGGTGTTTCCCTCCCTGTCCTCCAGGTGTTTCCCTCCCTGTCCTCCAGATGTTTCCCTCCCTGTCCAGATGTTCCCCTCCCTGTCCTCCAGGTGTTTCCCTCCCTGTCCTCCAGATGTTTCCCTCCCTGTCCTCCAGATGTTCCCCTCCCTGTCCTCCAGATGTTTCCCTCCCTGTCCTCCAGGTGTTTCCCTCCCTGTCCTCCAGGTGTTTCCCTCCCTGTCCTCCAGGTGTTTCCCTCCCTGTCCTCCAGGTGTTTCCCTCCCTGTCCTCCAGATGTTTCCCTCCCTGTCCTCCAGATGTTCCCCTCCCTGACCTCCAGATGTTTCCCTCCCTGTCCTCCAGGTGTTTCCCTCCCTGTCCTCCAGATGTTTCCCTCCCTGTCCAGATGTTCCCCTCCCTGTCCTCCAGGTGTTTCCCTCCCTGTCCTCCAGGTGTTTCCCTCCCTGTCCTCCAGGTGTTTCCCTCCCTGTCCTCCAGGTGTTTCCCTCCCTGTCCTCCAGGTGTTTCCCTCCCTGTCCTCCAGGTGTTTCCCTCCCTGTCCTCCAGATGTTCCAGGTGTTTCCCTCCCTGTCCTCCAGATGTTCCAGGTGTTTCCCTCCCTGTCCTCCAGATGTTCCCCTCCCTGTCCTCCAGGTGTTTCCCTCCCTGTCCTCCAGGTGTTTCCCTCCCTGTCCTCCAGATGTTCCAGGTGTTTCCCTCCCTGTCCTCCAGATGTTCCCCTCCCTGTCCTCCAGGTGTTTCCCTCCCTGTCCTCCAGATGTTCCCCTCCCTGTCCTCCAGGTGTTTCCCTCCCTGTCCTCCAGATGTTCCAGGTGTTTCCCTCCCTGTCCTCCAGGTGTTCCAGATGTTCCCCTCCCTGTCCTCCAGATGTTCCCCTTCTGCCACACCTGGATTGAATCTCTGGGTGATTATCAGGCGTCTGCAGCACCTGGTGGTCATTTGGATCAGCTGTTCTGGAGCAGAGGCTCATCTAAAACACGAAGATCATGGGGCCCTGAGGACCAGGGTGGAGAAACACTGATGTAGAGTTACAGATCTAGAGCTTCAGATCTAAAATTATAGTTCTAGAGTTACAGAACTAGAGTTATACGTCTACAGTCAATACACAGCTTCAGGCTGACCTCTGACCTGAACCTTCAGAGACAAAGACGGTTACAAAGTCGGCCTTCTGTCAGCTGAAGAGCATTTCCAGGACATCTTAAAGATCTGCTGCTGTTGTCATAGCAACCTTCCAGACCTCAAGCTAATGTCTGGTTCTGGTTCTGGTTCTACTCTACAGAACCAGAACCAGACATGGAGAAGCACCATTCAGCTTCTGTGCTCCACAAAATCTGGAACAAAGTGGCAGAAATCTGGAAAACATTCGAAACACCAAAACCCTTTTGTGGTGATTTGAGTTTCTCTGTGTTTTGGTTTTGTCTCTGTGAGTCTCTGCCATCTTGTCTGGATTGTTGTGTCTCGTTCCCTGATTACCCTCCCAGTGTATTTAAGCCCACCTGTTGTCTTCATCTCCAGGTGGGGCCCGGCCCCCCCAGCCCTCCACAGCTCCGCCCCTGGTCCCTGTCCACCGTCGTAGTCGTTGTAGCTCGTACTGCTAAGGCCTGAGCCGACGTCTAGCAGCCTACAGATCTGATGCTGCCAGAGTTTCAGCTCTCCCTGCTCTCTGTGGCGCCTCTTGTCTGGCAGCTTCAGCGTTGTATGAAGTACTGAGATCTCAGAGTCAAAGTATCGGTTCCTCTCCAACATGTGACTCTGGTAAAAGTCCAAGTCACTGACTGAAATGTTACTTGAGTTAAAGTCTTAAAGTATCTGAAGCATCTTGTACTTAAGTATAGAAATTACTGTTAAAATGGATGAACTCAAGTAATGTAATGAAAAGTATAAGTAAAAAGTAAAACAAGGCAAATGGAGTTTGAAAGACATTTTTTATATTTTGGTAAACTTGTCAAATACAGTTAAAGTAATAAACACAACCAAGTGCAGGTAAAATTTAACCTGCTAATAGATAAACCTGCAGCATCATTAGGTGCTTCACCTACAAGGTTAATAACTTAACCTGTTGACACCTGAACCAGCTTCTTAGTTTCTCCTCCAGGACAGAAAATACTAAGTTTTGTAAGCCTTAGGTTTTCCCTTCAAGTGGTCAGAGCTGGAAATGAGACAAATAAATAGTCAGTACAGAAAATGTGGCCAACATGAAGAAAAAAAGCCGTTAAGATTAATTTCTCTACTTCACAAACTATTGGTGCAACAACAGGTCATTATGTGGCATTAGGGACATGAGGCTGATGCTCATCACAGACTTTGTGTTTAATGGGAGAAGAGAAACAGGTGTTTCCTATTGGTGGAGATGAACAAACAGGTGTTTCCTATTGGTGGAGATGAACAAACAGGTGTTTCCTATTGGTGGAGATGAACAAACAGGTGTTTCCTATTGGTGGAGATGAACAAACAGGTGTTTCCTATTGGTGGAGATGAACAAACAGGTGTTTCCTATTGGTGGAGATGAACAAACAGGTGTTTCCTATTGGTGGAGATGAACAAACAGGTGTTTCCTATTGGTGGAGATGAACAAACAGGTGTTTCCTATTGGTGGAGATGAACAAACAGGTGTTTCCTATTGGTGGAGATGAACAAACCCATTAGGCTACTGACTGTAGCAGCCAATCAGTAGGTGGGTCAAAACTCCAGCGTTTCCCTTTCTGAGTAACTAAACCACATTGAAAATGTATCGGAGTAAAAGTATGAAATTAAGTTTGGAAATATAGTGAAGTAAAAGTGAAAGTTATCAAAAATGTTCATACTTGAGGAAAGTATGAAGTAATCCAACATATACTTAAGTAAAGTAGTGAAGTATTTTTACTTCGTTACTATACAACACTGGGCAGTTTCATTATTAAATTCATCATTTCTTATCTACAACCTGGATCCGCCTGCATTGTCCCTCACCACCACCATCACGACACCTTCAAATCGAGACTTTTGTGCTGCTGTCAGCTGACCCCAACTGACCCCAACTGACCCCAGATGACCCCAACTGACCCCAACTGACCCCAGCTGACCCCAACTGACCCCAGATGACCCCAACTGACCCCAGCGGACCCCAACTGACCCCAGCTGACCCCAGCTGACCCCAGATGACCCCAGATGACCCCAACTGACCCCAGCTGACCCCAACTGACCCCAACTGACCCCAGCTGACCCCAACTGACCCCAGATGACCCCAACTGACCCCAGCTGACCCCAGCTGACCCCAGATGACCCCAGATGACCCCAACTGACCCAGCTGACCCCAACTGACCCAGATGACCCCAACTGACCCAACTGACCCCAACTGACCCCAGCTGACCCCAACTGACCCCAGATGACCCCAACTGACCCCAGCTGACCCCAGATGACCCCAACTGACCCCAGCTGACCCCAGATGACCCCAGCTGACCCCAACTGACCCCAGATGACCCCAGCTGACCCCAGCTGACCCCAACTGACCCCAGCTGACCCCAGCTGACCCCAGTTGACCCCAGCTGACCCAGAGTTTCCCTGCAGGGACTCCAGGTTTCCTCTGAGGATCTTCCCAGGAGAGACTGAGGGGAAAATGGAAGAACTTTTAAAACTAAATAATTAAAATGCTGCTGTTCACTAGATGAAGTAACTTTGTACATTATCATCACCTAACTAAGAAAAATGATTATTCAGAAAACACATTTTCTGAAGATAAGTTGCACTTATATGAACATAAAACTTGAAGACCTTCATTTATTTTCTAACACTTAGTGGGTCAGGAGGAGCTGCTGCCTCTCCAGCTAACGATCCGGGCGAAAGACGGAGTCGCCTGGACGGGTCGCCTGGACGGGTCGCCTGGAACCCGGATGGGTCACCTGGACGGGTCAATCTGGACGGGTCACCTGGACGGGTCACCTGGACGGGTCAATCTGGACGGGTCACCTGGACGGGTCGCGCTGGACGGGTCGCCTGGACGGGTCACCTGGACGGGTCGCCTGGAACCCGGATGGGTCACCTGGACGGGTCAATCTGGACGGGTCACCTGGACGGGTCAATCTGGACGGGTCGCCTGGACGGGTCGCCTGGACGGGTCGCCTGGACGGGTCACCTGGACGGGTCGCCTGGAACCCGGATGGGTCACCTGGACGGGTCAATCTGGACGGGTCACCTGGACGGGTCACCTGGACGGGTCAATCTGGACGGGTCGCCTGGAACCCGGATGGGTCACCTGGACGGGTCAATCTGGACGGGTCGCCTGGACGGGTCGCCTGGACGGGTCGCCTGGACGGGTCAATCTGGACGGGTCACCTGGACGGGTCAATCTGGACGGGTCGCCTGGACGGGTCACCTGGACGGGTCGCCTGGAACCCGGATGGGTCACCTGGACGGGTCAATCTGGACGGGTCACCTGGACGGGTCGCCAGTCTGTTGCAGGGCGACACAGAGTCAAACAACCACACACACTCACACCTAGGGTGAATTTAGAGAGACGAGTCAACCTGACAGTCATGTTTCTGGACTGTGGGAGGAAACCGGAGTACCCAGAGAAAACCCACCATGCACAGGGAGAACATGGAGACTCCATGCAGACAGACCGGGAATTGAACCCAGAACCTTCTTGCTGCAAGCCAGCAGCTCTACCCACCAGCAGCCACACATATTTATATTTACCTGTCCTGGGTTGAATATGTCCTCTGCTCTCCATGCATGTGTGGAGCTCCAGCTTCTTACTCCAGTGAGGTCGACTGACTCTGGATCATCTGCGTGTGTCTTTATGGACTTAGCAGATTTACACGATGCAGGATGTTGTTCAAAAGCTTCTGAGGCATTTTAACATTCTTTCCTGGTAAAAAGGGAAATAAAATTGTGGCAGATTTTTAAAAAGTATTTCAACAATCAAAACAGAAGATTAATCGAAGCTCTTCCTCCTCTGTTCTGTAATGCCCCCTGCTGGCCAAGGCTCAGACAACAGCTGCTCCAATTTCTCCTTGGACTGAGGTTGAAGGGCACCAGGAAGTGTGTGAGTGTGTGTGTGTGAGTGAGTGTGTGTGTGTGTGTGAGTGATGGGGTGTGTGTGTGTGTGTGTGTGTGTGTGTGTGTGTGTGTGTGTGTGTGTGTGTGTGTGTTTCAGAACCGAACACGATCCACAGGAAGTTGGCTTTCATCTGAGACACACTTCCTCCTCTGGGTCACCACGGATGTTGGCAGCAACGCGTCTCCATGGTAACATGAGGGTGAACGATGCTGCTCACAGGCAAAGTTCCCATCACCTCTCAGGAACTCAGACTGAATGATTTCCAGGTGATTCTGGTTAGTGTTTCACCTGAAATCTGGATTTTAATGAATATTTCAGCTCAGTTTAGATTTTTTTGTTTGTTTCCTGTTTCAGCAAAGATAAAGCTTTAGTTATTTAGTTCAGCTAATCTGAAAGCAGATTGCAGGAACCAGTGGCTCAGATCACCTGAGTTGTTTCATCTCTTTGCAGCAGAACCAACCCAGTTCTGTGACCAGGAGTTGGTTCCACAGTGGGTCTGAACCTTGGTGGTTCTGTTCTTCATGTTTCCACCTGCAGGTTGAAGCTTTTCCACGCCGGTGCATCGGTGGCTCAGCTCCGTTTGTCCTGGTTCTGCAGCCAGAACCAGGAATCAGTTTTACCTCCACCTGCAGTCGGACTGGATGGGTTTCAGTTGGCAGCTCAGCTGGTTTTAATAATTCATAATCTCTCTTTAAAACAAAACAGCTGTCAGGTTTATTGTTAAAATTGACAAAAAATATTTTATTTATTTTCAATGTAGATCTTTTAAAAATAGAACAATAATTAACACCTTCATTTCCAGCAAAAATTAACTAATTACTAATATAATTAAAGTATTGCAACATATTTTATTGTGGAGTAGGTGAAAAATGTTAGTACTTTGTTTCTTTTTTGTCTTCTTTTGCTCTTTTCCCCTTTGTTTTTTGGCCCCAAAAGTCAGATTCAGGCTGAATCAGATGAACGGACCGAAGCCTGATGCGATAAGCAATAAATAAATTCATTGCATGATAAATTAAAATGAAGTCAATGATTTTATTTTTCTCTTTAAACTGGATAAGAAAAGTTTTCAGTCTAGTTCCTTTTTTAAGAGGACACTTTTGTTTTCATAATTCATCTTATTTGTTGTTTTATTTATTTGAAATAAATGTAAAATGTCTCCCAGTTCCTCTAAGATTATTGTTTCAAAACAACAATAACTTCTGGAACAACTTATTGTCCATCAAATTGTCATCATGAAGGCCTTAATGGACCGGTACCGGCCTGAGTGGAGCTGGAGGTGCGACGTAGGACCGAACCTAACTGGACCTGATGACAGAACCACAATAAATCAAACGTGTCTAGTTCAATTCAAAAAACCAAACGAAATCCCGACCATGACGACTTGATGTTTTAAACTCACTGCACCAACTAAATGAGTTAATGTTGAATGTTTGAAACCTGAATAAAGTCTAATGAACAGGAATAAAGTGTTATGAAGGTCTGAATATTTTTCACCAGGCATTAAACTGATGCTTTCAGCCTCATAAACTGCTGATTTATGAAGCGACGGCGCAGAAGCTGCAGACAAGGGAAGGAAATGATGAAACCACTTCCCTAAAGCCGCGATCTGCAGGCACGCAGCCCGGTTCGGTTCGGCTCGGCTCGGTTCGGCTCGGTTCGGCTTCCTCCACAGTCTCACAACAACAAAAGCCGCAGACTAGCAGCGCGGAGGCTCCGCCCCCTACCAGCTACCGTAAAGCCCGGAGCAGAGGCGCAGCTGTTTTCAGGGGGAGTGTCGCTCCGCTGCGGCATGCGCTCCACGGGGGGGGGGGGGGGGGGGGGGGGAGACAGTGATGTAATGCTGGATTAAAGGGCAAGTCCGCCCAAATTCAACCACATCCAGTTATATACAGCACATCTGATCAGCATCACCTTATGGAGCCACTTTCCCCTGCAGGTCACTTATACTGAGCCTCACGCAGAGCAGACGCCTCTGGGTCAATCCAGGCCCGGTTTAACCGCCTCTGGGTCAATCCAGGCCCGGTTTAACCGCCTCTGGGTCAATCCAGGCCCGGTTTAACCGCCTTCTGGGTCAATCCAGGCCCGGTTTAACCGCCTCTGGGTCGGTCCAGGTTTAACCGCCTCTGGGTCGGTCCAGGCCCCGGTTTAACCGCCTCTGGGTCGGTCCAGGTTTAACCGCCTCTGGGTCAGTAGAGTTTAAAATCATCGATCATTTTAAAATTTATTCACAAAATTTCACAGCATTTTCTCCATTCCATAAACCAATGAATAAATCACCTCAGGCTCATTTTATGCATCACGGTGCAGCTGAAAGTGTTTTCAAAGATTAAAAGCTAAAAAACTACAAAACAATGTTAAAAATACTCATAGAAATTTAGTTCCAGAACAGTTTTTTACTATTAATTTATAAAGAAACATTGAAGAATAAAACATAAAATTAGTTGTAAAGTAGACAGTAAGAAAAAAATAACAAAAAAATTACTAGTGAGCAATGTTTCGGAAAAAATCAAATAAAATAAAATAAAAACAGAAATGCTCGATGCATCTGTTCCGGCTGATATTGGTCATTTTTTATCATATCACTCTGATAAGTAAAACTGGGTCAATAATGTTAAGATTTAGAGGCAAATTTATATATCAATAAAGATTAGTTATTAACCTTAATATAAATATTTAACATTGAGAATGCCCCAAATTTCCATATTTGTGTATTTCTAAATAAATACATATAAGTAAAAAACTGTATAAATAGACAAAAGTATACTACCAAAGTAAATGCATAAATAATCAGATTATTGAATTTAAATGTTAAACAGTTTTCCAGGCTAAATGTAACTTTAGACATCAGGTCGTGTCTGAGTCCATTCCAGAACCGGAGATCCGAACACAGACTGGAACCAGAACCGTTTTTATGGTGAATCTGCAGGAGGCCAAACTTTTAGATGGAAAATCAAACGATGGAGGAAACAGGAACATTTGGTTTGCCTCCATCAGTAAGTCATCAACTCACACCTTATTAAAAACTCATGTCAACAACAAAGCCGAGGCCTAAAGCTGCTAAATTTAGATTGAAAACAAGCAAACCAAGAACCTTTGGGTTTTCCCAACCAACTGAAGGACCTGAATCATGAGCTCAACAAATCCAGCCAGATGATTTAAACTGCATAATGCTTCATATGAAATATATAGGGGTTTTTTTTGGGTCATTATCTTTAAGCCATAATGATCAAACTGGCAAGAGATTGAAATATTCCACTCTGTGTGTGATAGATTAGTATAAAATCTGAGTTTGTTTAGACGTTTATAGCTGAACCTGTAGTTAATCTACATGTGGTTGACCATGCAGCTCATTTCTCTGGTATTTTTCCAGTAAAAACCAGGCAGGAAGTCTGACATTTGGGAATTACTGCTGTTATTCTCTGAAAGCCAAAATGGCGTCACGGCCCAGGCAGCACATGTGGGCGGGAAAATGTCGCTGCGCCTCTACTCGGCTCCTTTCGGCCGTCGTCGGAAAACATGCGGAGCAGCAGCAGCAGCAGCAGCAGCAGCAGCGACGTGGAGCGCGCAGCCGCCGGAGGAGCAGCGCGACCCGGGCAGGATCTCAGCCAGTCTGCGGGCAGCGGGCTGGAGGCGCGGGGACAGGAGAATGAGAGAGACCTCCAAGCGGAGGGGCCGAAAACATGAACGGGGCCGTTTACATTTCGTTTTTCCAGGGCCAGCTGGAGTCCGTGCTGGAGCAGGTCGTGCAGCTCGCCGTCCAGGAAATCAGCAAGTCGGTGGGCTCCAGCCTGAACGCCCTGCTGCTGGAGACGGCCGCCAAGGAGCAGGAAAACCGCCGGCTCCGCCTGCAGCTGCAGACCCGCGAAGGCCGGGGCTCGACCTCCCCGGAGGACGGAGGCTCCGCGGCGGGCGGTAGGAGCGGCAAGGCGGGCGACGAGCGGGGGGACGGCGGCAGGACAAAGCCCGAGCCACGCGGCGCCGGAGCGCGGGGCGGAGAGCCCGCGGCGCCCGTGACGGCCGTGGACAGCCGCCGCCTGGAGCAGCGCGGACGGGTCGTAGGTGAGCCGCCGGAACCAAAACACACACACGCGTAAACAGACGGCCGTGGGGGAGACGCGTTGCGTAAGCGGGGTGAGATGTGTAAACAAGCTGCAGACCCACGGAGGCCTGCGGGGGGCGGGACCCGCATCCCCGGCCTCTCCTGACTCCTGGACCCGGACGAGGCGGCGCGGAGGGCGGGCAGCGGAGAGCGCCCACCCGCCGCGCCGCGCCGCGCCGCGCCGCGCCGCTGCACGCAAAGCTGCTTACAGGGAGGATGTGGCCTAGTTTCCAGAGGCTGTGCGGATTCACGGGGACGGAACCGGTTCTGGAGGGAAGACGGAACCAGGCGGGTTAAAAATAAACAGCAGGGCCTCCGACCCCCACACCCACCCAGCCGCCTGCCTGCGTGGAGGCCATAAACATGAGCCACAGGCCGGTTGGACGGGTCTCCCTTCAAGGGTGGAGCGTGTGGGGGGAGGGGGGCCGCCAGGACAAAGAGGCAACACATTGGGGGGGGGGAGGGGGGGGTGGGCGGGAGCTCCTGGTCTGGCATGGAGGGCCAGAGGTCAGAGCTGGAGGTCACTGCAGCGACCTGCTACCTGGAGCAGAGGCACAGTGGTCAGAGCAGCGGGACGGACCTCTAGAGGAGGAACCAACTGCAGGGAACAACATGGCAGAACCAATCAGATCTTTGGAAAACGTAAGCAACTGTTTGCTGGTTTGGTTGACTTTGTTTTCTTAAAACACCAAAAAAGTTTGTTTCTTATTCACTTTGATGCTATAAATGTGGTCCAGTAACAGAACTTAGCCAGAACCGACGTCTGAATGACCCAATTCCAACTTTTAATAAAATCCGACCTGTTCCACTTCCAGATGCGTCCGAATGTCGCGTTTTATCCAACATGCGTCATAATTCTGCAGCAGAAGAAGAAAGACGGTAAATCTGGACGTAAAGAAAGACTGAAGATGTCAGCTGACCACCTGCTGACCACCTGCTGACCTGCTGCCGTTTAAAATCCATCCAGAGAGGCCGGCGGCCATCTTTACTGCCGTAAACGCAGCGCTGTGGTGCAGGAGATCCAGCGCCTCCTGCTGGTCGTGTTTTTTCCTCTGGAATAATTCAGAGTGGAACCAGTCAGTGTAAATGGAACAAAACAAAGACAGAACCAGAACCGGTTTTATGTAGAAGTGAAAACCGAGTCGATAAGGAGAACCAGAGAAATATGACAGAACCTCCAGACGGTTCTGGTTTTGGTTCTGTTGTCCAAGTTCCTGACGTTCCTGCTGACAGAACCGAACCGACCCGTCCTGATCAGAGATGTTCCTCCGGTTAAAAATCGACCCGGTCCGGTTCAGACCTGGCCTATATCACTCTGAACCGGGCCTGCATCAGAATCCTCTTGTTTTCGGGTCGGAACCGTGACTCGGTGATGTTTTCCCAGCAGCGACGGATTAACGGCTCAAACAGCAGAAAGCTGCTCTGGGATCAAACAGAACCTCCGGAACCAGAACCGGGCCGGTCCGATTGTTTATTAGAATAGAAACAACTTTTACTGTCTCAGAACGGGGAACCGCAGCAACGAGAAAGTTCTGAAAACATTAAATATAAAAAACAAGATTAACGACAGCAATAACATTCCGTACAGGAACATCGGACCCGAGTCGGGCCGATGCTGCAGGCGGTTTGAGTCGGCAGCTTCCTGTTCCTCCCAGTGTTTCCAGAAGGAGACGAACTGGGAGAAGGACAGAGAAACCAGACCTGCAGGAAACTGGGAGAACTGGGAGGGATGAGGCTGGGATTAGGATATTAATCTGAGGAGATGCCCATCTCTCAGACAGTTCTGTTGGGTCCAGAACCGACCCGAGGTTCTGATCGGTAAACTATCTGTTAATAGGTTCGATTCCAGCTTCCTTCTGCCACTGGGCCCAGTCAGTGTATGAATGTGTGAATGGGTGAGTGTGACTCGAGTGTAAAGTCCATTTAATCAGCCTGGAGCTTCATGAAGAACCTTAAAGCTTCAGACTTTCAAAATAAAACTCCTGAAGAAGCTTCACCCTTCCTCAGTGCCTCACACACACACACACACACACACACACACTCCCCTCCATGGAGAACTGGGCCAGTTTCATGGCCGCTGCTGCCAGATTGGAGGACGGCGGCCGCATCGGCCAATCAGGTGCAGCCATAGGTGTGGGGAGGCGGGGCTTACCGCCAACAAACAGGGTGATGTAATGAGGTCACTGCAGTGACACGCTGGTCAGACGACGCGGTGACCTAAAATCTGCTTGTTGCCATGGTGACGGAGGGTGAAGAGGAGGACGGGGGTCAGATTAGAAGGCCGGTTCTGGTTCTGGTTCTGGTTCTGAAGGCGGCCGGACTGGGACCTTTAATGCTGCTGGGAGGAAATCAGAAATAACCCGTTTAAAGCTGCAGACCAGAACCAGAACCTTCTGTGCTGGAGCCGGGTCAGCGGGTCTGAAGAACGGATCAGAACCTGAACACAGTGCAGAACCTTCAGTGAATTCACCATCATGGTCCCACAGAGAACTGGAAACGTTTCCGATTCAGTTCAAAAGATTGAACAGATTCCCCACTCGACTCCGGACTTTGTTTGGACCGTTTCTCTTTCCTCCGCCATGATTCTTTCTGTTCCATCAGCTGGTTCTGCTTCAGGATGAGCAGCAGCGTCCTCTGCTGGGAGGAGGCCAAACTGACAGAAAGGCTGAACGGACTTCAATCGAAGGGAACAGATTTTAATCTAATAAATCGTTTTTGACCATTAATGTGTGAACGACTGCTAGCATCGCTGTGCTCCAGGACTCCAGGGATTGGTCCTGAGGGGCGGGGCTTGTGTCTGGGCTCCGTGTGGCGTGGGGGCTGTAGCTCTGAGGTTCTGACCCGTCTGGTCTCCGTCCTGCAGACCAGCTGAAGTCCGTCATGGAGCAGGTCCTGGCCTTCGCGCTGCGAGAGCTCACCAAGATCGTGGAGGCGTCGTTCGACGACCTGCTGCTGGAGATCACCAAGATGGAGGCGGAGCAGCAGCAGCTGGAGGACAAGCTGGGGCGGAGCTCCGAGCGGGGGGGCGGGGACAAGCCCCGAGGGGGCGGGGCCGGGGGCAGGAGGCGGGGCTCCGTCAACGACTCGGTGTCGCCCAGCGGGTCCGAAGACACGCGAGAGGAACCGGCCGAGGAGCCCAAAGAGACGGCGCCGGCAGACGGTGAGTGATCTGCTCCTATTGGTCCACTGGTTCTGTTTGGTTCTGATCGGGTCTGTGAATCCGGCCCTCAGACCCGGAGCCCCCCCCGGCCCCCCCGGCCCCCCAGGACTGGGTTCCCATCCTGGACAAGGTGTTCGGTCAGAAGTGGTGCAGCGACGTCTGGCCCATGAAAGCTGAAGGTGGAGACGGTCGCCGCGGTGACGGGCCGGGTCCCAGTGAGGGTCACCACGGCGACCTCGTCTCCTCCACTCGGTGATCCTGCAGCCGTCGCCCTCGTCCCCCCAGCAGGACCCCCGCTGGACGCCCCTGGAGGACATGGAGGTGTTTTCTCCCGACGACGACGAAGCAGCCGACAGTCAGAGCGCCGCCGCCGCCGCCGCCGCGCCGGGACCCTCACCCACCCCGGGGCCCCCGCTCAGCCCCTCGGGTGAGGAAAACAAACGCACCTCAACCACTGGCTACCTTTATTGAATTTATTAAATGAATAACATTTAATAAGTTAGGCTCTTTGATTAGATGTTTTTTTGCGATGAAAGAAACTGGAAGTCAGATTCAGGGTTTCAGTATCAGCTGGCGGGTTACCAGGCTTCACATGTGCCCCCACCAGGCTTAGCATTGCTTATTTATTGAAGTTTTCTTTAAAAACATTTGCATCTTTTAAGACTTCATAGTAGTTTTCAGATATCAATCTTCTAATATTACAATAGCACATAATTATCAAGGGATATTTCAAATTTTGTGTCAACTTTAAAAAAATTTAAGTCAAAAACACAACGAGCCGCTGGATGAATGGCTGCTGAGCCATTCATGTTTCCTGACCTTCTGTATTTACACATTTTAAAGTTATTATTTAAATTGTAATATATTAAACAAATAAAATGTCTTACCAAGAATTAAAATGATAAAAATAACATAAATATGTAAAAATATTAAGGTAGTTTATGACTTTAAAATGTTATAAATAATAATTTAAATAATTATTGCACAAAAATTTCTCCCAGCAGCATCTTCAGCCCGGCGATGTCGCCCTCCACCGACTGGCGCATGGACAACTCGTTCTCATACCTGAGGAGAACCGCAGCGCGTCAGAACCACCGGGAACCAGGAGGAACCAGAGAACCACCAGGAACCAGGAGGAACCAGCGTCAGAACCACCAGGAACCAGGAGGAACCACAGGAACCGCAGCATCAGAACCACCAGGAACCAGGAGGAACCGCAGCATCAGAACCACCAACCAGGAGAACCAGGAGGAACCACCGGAACCAGGAGGAACCGCAGCTCAGAACCACAGAACCAGGGGGAACCACAGGAACCGCAGCATCAGAACCACCAGGAACCAGGAGGAACCGCAGCGTCAGAACCACCAGGAACCAGGAGGAACCACCAGGAACCGCAGCATCAGAACCACCAGGAACCAGGAGGAACCGCAGCGTCAGAACCACCAGGAACCAGGAGGAACCAGCAGGAACCGCAGCATCAGAACCACCAGGAACCAGGAGGAACCGCAGCGTCAGAAACCACCAGGAACCAGGAGGAACCGCAGCGTCAGAACCACCAGGAACCAGGAGGAACCCAGGAGAACCACAGGAACCGCAGCATCAGAACCACCAGGAACCAGGAGGAACCAGGAGGAACCACCAGGAACCAGGAGGAACCGCGAACGCGATCAGAACCACCAGGAACCAGGAGGAACCGCAGCGTCAGAACCACCAGGAACCAGGAGGAACCGCAGCGTCAGAACCACCAGGGAACCAGGCAGCATCAGAACCACCAGGAACCAGGAGGAACCAGGAGGAACCACCAGGAACCAGGAGGAACCGCAGCGTCAGAACCAGGAGGAACCAGGAGGAACCAGGAGGAGGAGTCAGTGAGCTACACCGTCACAGGGAGGGTTTTCTCTGCTAAACCTTTCACATTCAAAAATAATACGTCTGTCTTAATTAAATTTAAACTTTTTACATTTAAAACAAATTGAAAGAAATTGTCACATTTCCTAAAAATTGCAAATTTTAATTTTAAAATTTTAATTTTTAACGTTTGTTAAATAACTTTAATAATTAAAAAATGCTAAAATGCATTAACATTTTAAAAAAAATTTACATGCAAATTTTTTATTTTTTAATGTGTAAAAACTTGTTTAATTTTTAGAAAATTAACGAGATAAACTGGTAAGAAATGTAACATTAAACCCATTAATAAAGATACTGTAGCCTTATTAATAAGTTACAACATTTAATTTCATTTTGGGAATAATAAAGTATTTTGGAATTGAATTACCTGGTCGGGTCAAAGGTCAGCTGCCTACCTGTCAGCTTAAGGTTGTGTTACAGATGATTATTTTAGTTATTGATTATTCAGAAGATTTTAAAAAGGCACATTCTGCAGAGTTTTAATTTGAACATTTAATCTTCAGCAATAAAATATATATAAAAAATGCAAATAATTAAAATCCTTTTTAAAATAATTACATTTCATTTATTCATTCAGGAATGCTCATTTTTATTAATGTTATAGAAATTGTGCTTGGCTTTTAACACCAGCAGGATCTAGTTTTAAATTGTATGTTTTTTTAAATCTAAGTTTTTATTGTTTATTTTTTTATGTTGTGTTTTAATGTCCAGCACTTTGTATCAGCTTTGGTTGTTTTAAAGTGTTTTATAAATAAAGTTGGTTTGGTTTAATAGGAGATTATTACAGAATCTGCACTTCAGTTTTGGCTTGACTGTGTTTTATCAACAAATTACCTTTTTATAGTCTGTATTAATTTAACAATTAATTATAAAATGACTTGATTATTTCAAGAACCGATTAATCGATGCAGCCCCGCAGCTCAGACGCGTTGTCACGGTTTTCCCATGTAATGGGGCCGTTCCGCCAGGAGAGGGCGCACCTGAGCTGCAGGTAGCGCGGAGACAAGAGAGACAGAGAGAGAGCAAGGAGGAGAGAGAGAGAGAGAGAGAGAGAACAGAGAGAGAGAGACAGAGGAGAGAGAGAGAGAGAGACAGAGAGAGAGGAGACAGAGAGAGACAGAGAGAGAGAGCAGAGAGAGAGAGAGACGAGAGAGAGAGAGACGAGAGAGAGAGAGACAGAGAGAGAGACAGAGAGACAGAGACAGAGAGAGAGAGGACAGAGAGAGAGAGACGAGAGAGAGAGAGACAGAGAGAGAGGACAGAGAGAGAGAGAGACAGAGAGAGAGAGAGAGAGGAGACAGAGACAGAGAGAGAGAGACAGGACAGAGAGGAGAGAGAGAGGAGACAGACAGAGACAGAGAGAGACAGAGACAGAGAGAGACGAGAGAGAGAGACAGGAGACAGAGAGAGAGAGAGAGAGAGACAGACAGAGACAGAGAAGACAGAGACAGAGAGAGACAGAGAGAGAGGACAGGAGACAGAGAGAGAGAGAGAGAAGAGAGACAGAGACAGAGAGACAGAGACAGAGAGACAGAGAGAGAGCAGAGACAGAGGAGAGAGAGAGAGGACAGACGAGACAGAGAGACGAGAAGACAGAGACGAGAGAGAGAGAGAGAGAGACAGAGGAGGACAGAGAGAGAGAGAGGAGACAGAGAGAAGAGAGAGAGACAGAGACACTGACTTGATCCTGAAGTCGTCCTGCGCCAGTCTGGCGTTGTCGACGCTCAGCATCACGGAGCCTTTAGCAACCAGAGCAGCTTCGATCTGGAGACACATCAACCCCAGATCAGCGTTTATCACCCTAAAACCTGCTGCAGTGACCGGAGAGGCGGGGTCACAGGTCAAAGGGCAACACAGAGACACACCGGGATAATTCAGACCCGACAGTCAAACCGGAGAACCCAGAGAGAACCAACCAGGCACTGGGAGAACATGGAGACTCCATGCAGAGGGAGCCGGGAATCGAACCCAAGGCAACAGTTACCAGCTGATCCACTGTGCAGCTCATCATTATAGTTATTATTATAGATATTATCATTGTTGTTACTGGACGTCTTGTTGTGGCTTCATCATAAATGGGTTCATATTCTCACCGGAATAAAAAGTTTCTCATCTTAAAACTTTCAATCATCTGGAGAATCTGTTATTAAATCTTTAATAAATCTGTTCAATATCCCAGCAGATTATTGCCCCGTCAGCGTTTTTCTGCAGCTGCGGTTCGGGTCCCGTCGGCTGTTCTCGGCTGTTCTCGGCCCAGACTCACCTTGGCCTGCAGGTCGGTGATGGTGACGTAGAAGTGGCTGTAGTCCCGTTTGGACGGACCCGCCTTGCTCTCCGCGAACTGCCGGATCTTGAGCTCCAGCTCCGCGTTGGCCGCTTCCAGCGCCGCCACCTTGGCCAGGTACGCGGCCAGCCGGTCGTTCAGGTTCTGCATGGTGAACTTCTCGTTGCCGATGATGCCGTCCTCACCTCCTCCGAGCCCGGCGCCGCCACCTGCACCGAACCCGCCACCTGCGCCGAACCCGCCACCTGCGCCCCCTCCGAACCCGCCGCCGAACCCGGAACCGGCTCCGCCGCCGGAAGCCGAAGGCCGCGCCCCCGCCGCCGCCGGCCGAGAAGCTCCGGCTGGACTGGGAGATCCTGCTGCTGATGCTGCCGCGGCCTCCCGCCCCGCCGGCCACGCTGAAGGAGCTGAGGCCGCCGCCCAGGGAGGAGCGGGCCAGACCTCCGCCCCTGGAGCTCCGGGAGGAGGAGGAGGGAGGAGAACATCATGGTGGCCATGATGGAGAGGAGGAGTCGGTCTGTCTCTGGAGGAGAGGAGGAGTGAGGAGCGGCGGAGCGGCGGCGCTTTATAGAGCCAGGGGGCGGGGCTTCAGGCGAGGGGCGGGGCTTCAGGCGAGGGGCGGGGCTGCAGGTGAGGGGCGGGGCCAAGACCCACACCCACCCGGCAGACACCTGCAGCAGAACCGAACCGAACTGAACCGGCCCAACGTCAGGCTCTGTTCTAACCCGTCTCAACCAGAACCAGCCTGAGGCTGCAGCTCTGCTGGGTCCAGAACCGAACCGGGTCCTGGTCCAAACCGGGTCCAGAACCGAACCGGGTCCTGGTCCAAACCGGGTCCAGAACCGAACCGGGTCCTGGTCCAAACCGGGTCCAGAACCGAACGGGTCCCGGTCCAAACCGGGTCCAGAACCGAACGGGTCCAGAACAAAACCGGGTCTAGAACTGAACCGGGTCCTGGTCCAAACCGGGTCCAGAACCGAACCGGGTCCAGAACCGAACCAGGTCAAGAACCAAACCGGGTCCTGGTCCAAACCGGGTCCAGAACCGAACCGGGTCCAGAACCAAACCGGGTCCTGGTCCAAACCGGGTCCAGAACCGAACCGGGTCCAGAACCGAACCGGGTCCTGGTCCAAACCGGGTCCAGAACCGAACCGGGTCCAGAACCGAACCGGGTCTAGAACCGAACCGGGTCCGGATCCAAACCGGGTCCAGAACCGAACCGGGTCCAGAACCGAACCGGGTCCAGAACCGAACCGGGTCCTGGTCCAAACCCGGGTCCAGAACCGAACCGGGTCTAGAACCGAACCGGGTCCTGGTCCAAACCGGGTCCAGAACCGAACCGGGTCCAGAACCGAACCGGGTCCTGGTTCAAACCGGGTCCAGAACCGAACCGGGTCCAGAACCGAACCGGGTCCTGGCCCAAACGGGTCAGAACCAAACGGGTCCAGAACCGAACCGGGTCCAGACCGAACCAGGTCCAGAACCGAACCGGGTCAAGAACCGAACCGGGTCCAGAACCGAACCGGGTCTAGAACCGAAACGGGTCCTGGTCCAAACCGGGTCCAGAACCGAACCGGGTCCAGAACCGAACCGGGTCCAGAACCGAACCAGGTCAAGAACCAAACCGGGTCCTGGTCCAGAACCGAACCGGGTCTAGAACCGAACCGGGTCCTGGTCCAAACCGGGTCCAGAACCGAACCGGGTCCTGGTCCAAACCGGGTCCAGAACCGAACCGGGTCCTGGCCCAAACCGGGTCCAGAACCAAACCGGGTCCAGAACCGAACCGGGTCCAGAACCGAACCAGGTCAAGAACCGAACCGGGTCCTGGTCCAAACCGGGTCCAGAACCGAACCGGGTCCAGAACCGAACCGGGTCTAGAACCGAACCGGGTCCTGGTCCAAACCGGGTCCAGAACCGAACCGGTCCAGAACGAACGGTCCAGAACCGAACCGGGTCCTGGTCCAAACCGGGTCCAGAACCGAACCGGGTCTAGAACCGAACCGGTCCTGGTCCAAACGGGTCCAGAACCGAACCGGGTCCAGAACCGAACCGGGTCCTGGTTCAAACCGGGTCCAGAACCGAACCGGGTCCAGAACCGAACCGGGTCCTGGCCCAAACCGGGTCCAGAACCAAACCGGGTCCAGAACCGAACCGGGTCCAGAACCGAACCAGGTCAGAACCGAACGGGTCAAGACCGAACCGGGTCCAGAACCGAACCGGGTCTAGAACCGAAACGGGTCCTGGTCCAAACCGGGTCCAGAACCGAACCGGGTCCAGAACCGAACCGGGTCAGACGACAGGTCAAGAACCAAACCGGGTCCTGGTCCAGAACCGAACCGGGTCTAGAACCGAACCGGGTCCTGGTCCAAACCGGGTCCAGAACCGAACCGGGTCCTGGTCCAAACCGGGTCCAGAACCGAACCGGGTCCTGGCCCAAACCGGGGTCCAGAAAACCGGGTCCAGAACCGAACCGGGTCCAGAACCGAACCAGGTCAAGAACCGAACGGGTCCTGGTCCAAACCGGGTCCAGAACCGAACCGGGTCCAGAACCGAACCGGGTCCTGGTCCAAACCGGGTCCAGAACCGAACCGGGTCCAGAACCGAACCGGGTCCTGGTCCAAACCGGGTCCAGAACCGAACCGGGTCCAGAACCGAACCGGGTCCAGAACCGAACCGGGTCCTGGTCCAACGGTCCAGAACCGAACCGGGTCCAGAACCGAACCGGGTCCTGGTCCAAACGGGTCCAGAACCGAACCGGGTCCTGGTCCAAACCGGGTCCAGAACCGAACCGGGTCCAGAACCGAACCGGGTCCTGGCCCAAACCGGGTCCAGAACCAACGGGTCCAGAACCGAACCGGGTCCAGAACCGAACCAGGTCCAGACCGAACCGGGTCAAGAACCGAACCGGGTCCAGAACCGAACCGGGTCTAGAACCGAAACGGGTCCTGGTCCAAACCGGGTCCAGAACCGAACCGGGTCCAGAACCGAAACCGGGTCCTGGTCCAAACCGGGTCCAGACCGAACCGGGTCCAGAACCGAAACCGGGTCCTGGTCCAAACCGGGTCCAGAACCAACCGGGTCCAGAACCGATCGGGTCCTGGTCCAAACCGGGTCCAGAACCGAACCGGGTCCAGAACCAAACCGGTCCTGGTCCAACGGGTCCAGAACCGACGGGGTCCAGTTCCGAACCGGGTCTAGAACCGAACCGGGTCCTGGTCCAAACCGGGTCCAGAACCGAACCGGGTCCAGAACCGAACCAGGTCAAGAACCGAACCGGGTCCTGGTCCAAACCGGGTCCAGAACCGAACCGGGTCCAGAACCAAACCGGGTCCTGGTCCAAACCGGGTCCAGAACCGGGTCCAGAACCAAACCGGGTCCTGGTCCAAACCGGGTCCAGAACCAAACCGGGTCCAAACCGCAGTCTGCTTGGCACTGATCTGGTGCGGTTCTGATGGAGGATCATGAAAACCCACATAACCTCCTAGACAGCATGATATGGAACCACCAGCTGAACAGAACCGGCCCAGTTTGGAGAATCCAGACATGCATTTTTACATGCATTGTTTTAGCCTGACGGTTCTGATGGTTCTGGATCCCAGAAAACCCAGAATGTCTCAGAAACTAATGAAAAACAGAGATGAAATGTCTCAGTTCTGGGCTCCAGAACCCAGAGGTTCTGCTGAGGTTCTGCTGAGGTTCTGTAGTCTTCATTGTTGGTTCCAGTTTCATCTTCCTCCCTGGGTCCGGTCCGGTTTCGGGCCGATGAAACCCAGAACCACCAGGGTCACTGGACCAGCTGGTGGTCCTGGTTCAGAACTGGGTCGGGATGCTGCGACTGAAGCTCCTCCAGGTTCTGGACCGGGTTCTGCTGGACCCTCTATAGGCCGCTGTTCTCCCGCCGCTGCTGCTGCACTTTTTCCTTCCACTCAACTTTCTGTGGTTATTGATGTAGAATCTGCTGTAGTTCTGCTAGCGCTAAAGCGCTAAAGCGCTAATCAGGCTCGTTTTTAAAGTGGAGTTTCTCCTTTAACGTGTCCGACATCCGGGGAGTTTTAGTGTCTCTGCTGTCCATCATGTCCCGGATGGTCCGACCCGCTGCGTCTTTGCCAAGTTAATATCTTGGCGTTGCGCTTCAGAAACACAGAGACTGATACGAACCGTTTGGTTCGGTTTCGGCCCAGCCTGAGTTCAGGTGGTCATAATGTTGAGGCTGGTTTTGCTCCGTGGATCCAGGTGCAGGACCGGCGGTCGGACCGGTTCTGGAGCTCCTGCAGCGGGATGAGGTAACCTGGCGCTGAGCGGCGGCCCGCGGGCCGCGGCGGCTCCTCCTCAGGTGTGGGAACGCGCCCCGGGCCGCGTCACCATGGCGACGGCGCTGCTGTGGGAACGCGCCCCGGGCCGCGTCACCATGGCGACGGCTGCTGTGGACCTGCTCGGCGCGCACAGAGGGCTGCTGGAACGCGCCCCGGGCCGCGTCACCATGGCGACGCAGCAGGCCGTGTTCGGGCGTGAAGCTCTGAAACAAACTCGGCTTTGATGCAGAAACCCGGTTCCGCCTTCAGTCTGCTTGGATCCAAACCCAGGGTGGTCAACGTGTGGTGCGGGGGCCGTCTGCGGCCCTCGAAGGGATTTTGTGGGTCAAAGATCTCAGAACATTTCCTGCAGAGGCTTCAGGTAGATTCACCTGAAGATGTTCCTGCAGATAATCCGGACCTCCTGCTGGTCAACAGGGTGAGCAGAACCACCTGGCCGGTTCTGGTTCTGCTGGGGTTCAGCTCGTTCGGCAGATCCTGAACGGCGCTCCAGCGGTTCTGGAGGTGAGATCTTTTTAAAAGTCACAAGATGCAACCGAACACAGATTTAGCAGTGCACAATATTTTATTAAACAAATTCTTTAAAACATTTATTCTTTTTAAAAACGAGGCTTCAGGTCTACTCAGTCTCTGGGACACAAGGAAAAGGGACAGACAAGATCAATTATTCCAAAAGAAATAACAAACATGCAATGCAACAGAAATTAGTAACTTCATTCACAAAACAAAACTAAAAGAAAACAATGGGACAAATCGTTGTCGCTATTGGCTTCGATGGAGCCAGAGGAGTAACGCCGGCCACACAGTCGGCCCAATCCGCAACAGAGCGGCCAAAACAAACGACAAGACAAGACAGCAGAGCGTCCAAAGCTGCAGCTCCAAACACAATCAGGTGCCTGAAACAGAAAACCCATCAACGGTGGATGCAGATAAAAGAAATCAAAAGCTAAATGGCAGGTAGCTTAATTACCCCGGGGTGGAAACGCAGCCTGACCCGGGAGGAAGCGGGTCAGCAGGCGAGGAGCAGATGGAAGCCGCCCGGCACAGCAACCAGCTGCAGCCGGCAACGCCATCAGAGCAACACTGCAGAAACGCACGACAGCTGTAGCAGCCAAAAACCCACCATGATCTCAGCCACGGACCGAAAAACTGCCCCTTACGATCGCAGACGAGTCGACCGAACCCACAGGCGACATGTAGCCGCCGCCGGAGCAACAGTGGGAGAAACAAAGACACGAACAGCCCAATTATAAAGGAATTCACCCCGCCTACCAATCAACGGTCAAGCTAACGCTAAAGTGCTAACCATAAACGTTAGTCCTGCTAACGCTAAAGCGCTAATCATAAAATGCTAATGATGAACGTAATGGAAACATTAACATGATGTTTAATGTTTAGTGTCTTTTTGAAACAGACGAGTTCAGATGAACAAAGAAAACGTGAAAAAGGAAAACAGTTCGTTATAATAAAGTATTTATATTTAAAATACATGAGCTCTACTGATCATGATAAAATAACATTTCTACTACTATTGATGAAAAATAATTACAATATTCAACAGTTATAAAGACAAAATGAAAATATTGATTGATTTAGTGCAAAATGATCCGATTGAAAATAATTTAATGTCATTAAAAGATACGGAGAATATGAGTCCATTCAATGTTGGTATTTTAATTCTCAACAGTAATAACTTTGGAACAGATGTTGAACTTTGTCCGAATGACGGTTTACAAAACATCCCAGTAACTTGGCGCTTCATAATTTCTGGTTCTGGTTCTGAAAGCTCAGCATGAAGCCGAGGCACAAAAACAACTTTATAGACAAACGTTGATTGACGGAGTAAAAATAAAACCGCAGGTTTTTTTAATCCTCCTGCCACTAAGTTGACATCTGAGCTCCGGTCGGTTCTGGTTCTGGCTCCAACCTGCCAACCTGCTGCAGGCGGGTTCTGATCCGAAGAGTTGAAGGTGAGGCTGTGACTGACAGGCAGTAATCTTTGGTAAACGTTGGCCTGCAGCTGCTTACTGCATGTCAGCAGTGCTCAGCTTTGATGGACCCAGTTTGGGTCCAAAAGCTGCTAATGAACCATAATTAAGACATTCCTGTTGAAACTGTCAGCATTTCTGTCATCAGACGTTCCGGATCGCTTCAGATTAGGAAGAAACCTCTGAACGTCGATAACAGGAGTGAATGGAAGCTGCAGCAGAAGAGAACAGAGATTTATTAGTTCAGACCAAAAACACGAGACAGAACCTGTGAAATGATTCCTGCAGTTTGATCAGGATTAATGATTCTGGCTTGATGTTAGCAGGTCCAGAGTGAGTCCTGGACGGTTTCCAGTCCAACAGGGAGACAACCAGCCTCTAATTGGCACCAATAGCGTTGAGAAGCTCAGGTTAATCTGGAAAATGCATCTGGGGAAGCTGAGGCACCACGAAGCAAAGCTGCTCGACATGTTGGGAGGAACAGGGGAGGCTGGACATGTTTTAGCCGGTTTGTAGTGGTGAAACTTGGTGTTTGGCAGCTTGGGGTGTTTATTCATGGGCGTTCTGGTCCCAATGTCTGGACCCCACACAGGGTCACCCCAGTGGTCGGTGCTGGCGCCGCCCAGCACTGGAGTACCAAATATAAACTCTTAGCCTGGTGGGAGGGCAAGTAAAGCCTGGCAGCCTGCCAGGCTGATAAAACATTGGGGGATAATAACCCTGCTCTACAGAACCTCCTGCTAATAAAACTCTAACTAGTCCAACAATTTATGAGCTCAAAGAGAAACTAAACCCCAAATCGCATTTTGCAAATAAACTGTCAAAAATAAAGGATTCTATATTTAGGTTTCTGTGGAAATTTCACAGAATCTGCCCCCAGGCCCCCTGGTGGTGAGTCAGGGCCTGGACAGCTGGCGTGGTTAGCACCGATGGACCGCGCAGCGGATTGGCTCTGACTGCTTCACCCTGCTTCACCCTGCTTCACCCTGCTGCTGCAGGACGGCTGAAGGCTGCTCGGTCAGCTGCTGCAGAGGGATTGGCTCTTCAAAGCAACAGAAAATGTTTCTAGATTTGGTGCTGGTCTCTTTTGTGACAAGAAGTTGTCAGAGTGTCTGAAAAGTCTCTAAACATAGTGGAGCTGCTGTCAAAACAACTGCATCTGGTTTATTTTTTATTGTTTTTTGTTGTCTGGTTTAAGATGGCAGTAGTTAGATTTTATTTAATGTAATACATTAAGTTTAAATGTGAGGTAATTTTTATTGAATTCATGTTAAGTGTACATTAAAATGTGGGTGGGGGTGGGGGGTAGACTTTTGTTTAGTTCCGCGGACCACGTGTTGCCCAGGGAAGCATTAGCTGGCGCACTGAGAGCCACATGGGCCATTCAAGCTGAAGAAGCTGTAAGAAATTAAGCTTTATTCCTCTGGAGTGAATGCGGCCAATGAGGTACAGTTTAGTTTATTTGTATCTATTATTTATGTAAATATGCCATTTATTGTGAACTGATTTATTGTGAACTGATTTAATTTTATGTTACCTTTTTTGTAGTTCTGAGGCATTTTTTGGGGACTTTGAAAGACGTGTTAGCAGGAAATGGTTGTTGAAAACCAAGAACTGCGTTAAGCTTTGATTTAACTCGAGAGGAGTAACACATAGCAACAATGCCGCTACCTAGCCCCTGCCTAGCCCCGCCCACAAGCCCCACGGTATACCACGCCCCTGCCTAGCCCCGCCCACAAGCCCCACGGTATACCACGCCCCTGCCTAGCCCCGCCCACAAGCCCCACGGTATACCACGCCCCTCCGTGCTTAGTGGCTCCGCCCACTCTGGTGGATTCTCAACATTTCTCTGGGGACGGATCCAGCTCATGTTCAAGCTTCCCGCTTCAACATGGGTCGGCTCTCGGGTTGGACCGGTTCTGGGCAGTCCTGGTCCTGGAGGGCCGGTGGCCTGCAGCTCTTAATGGTCCAACACACCTGGATCACCTCCAGGTTCTGCTGAGTCCTGCTAATGTATGTAGGTCCTCCAGGCCTGGAGCTGCCCACCCTGGTTGGACTCATCATCACTTTAAATCTGTGATTTCTTCAGAAAACATTAAGAATCTCCCAGAAGGCGGTTCAGTTTGTGAGCAGAAGCACCAGGAAGTCAGGGAGGAAGCTGGAGAACCCAGAGACCCATGAAGCACCGGGAGAACCAGAAACCGAAAGGCAGTGGAACCAGAACCTTCACAAAGTTCTGCCAACGTCTCCGTTTCAAATCCAGATGGTCCGATGCTGAAGACCTACAGGTCACTTTGAGATCCCTGTGTGGATCCCGTTCCCTGTGATGCACACAGGAAACGGGATCTGAAGACCAGGTTCTGGATGTCTGTCCCTCTGAAGAGTCCAGACTTTAAGATCCAGAGAGCTCTAAAACCAGATGGACCGGTCCAGAACCTTTTGGTTTCCCTGTAGTTTGATCACTGAGGACCTTCTGTGTTTGTTTGCTCCGCCTTCCCACTCATTCCTGTCATTTCCTGCAGAATTCCCCTAAAACTCCTGTATCTGAGTTCTGGTCCAGAACCGTAGATGTTCTGGTTCGGTTCCTCCTGCACATTGGAAGAAACTGAACCTGTTTTCTAGAAACTCAGACCAGACCAGAACCTGGAGTTTCCGTATCTATGAACACGGACCGACGTGGTTTTACAAAATATTACATTAATTTGTGACGAAGTGGCGACCAGTCCGGGAAGGACGGGAAGGACTAGAAGGACGGGAAGGACGGGAAGGACAGGAAGGACAAGAAGGACGGGAAGGACAGGAAGGACAGGAAGGACAAGAAGGACGGAAAGGACAGGAAGGATGGGATGGATGGGGAGGACTAGAAGGACGAGAAGGACGGGAAGGACGAGAAGGACGGGAAGGACGAGAAAGACGAGAAGGACGGGAAGGACAGGAAGGATGGGATGGATGGGGAGGACTAGAAGGACTAGAAGGACGAGAAGGACGAGAAGGACGGGAAGGACGGGAAGGACAGGAAGGACAAGAAGGACGGGAAGGACAGGAAGGATGGGCTGGATGGGGAGGACTAGAAGGACGAGAAAGACGGGAAGGATGGGAAGGACGAGAAAGACGGGAAGGACTAGAAGGACGAGAAGGACGGGAAGGACGGGAAGGACTAGAAGGACGAGAAGGACTAGAAGGACGAGAAAGACGGGAAGGACGAGAAGGACAGGAAAGACTAGAAGGACGAGAAGGACGGGAAGGACGGGAAGGATGGGAGGACTAGAAGGACGAGAAGGACGGGAAGGACGAGAAGGACGGGAAGGACGAGAAGGACGGGAAGGACGGGAAGGACTAGAAGGATGAGAAGGACTAGAAGGACGAGAATGACGGGAAGGACGAGAAGGACAGGAAAGACTAGAAGGACGAGAAGGACGGGAAGGACTAGAAGGACGAGAAAGACAGGAAGGACGGGAAGGACAGGAAGGACAAGAAGGACGGGAAGGACAGGAAGGACAAGAAGGACGGGAAGGACAGGAAGGACGGGAAGGACGAGAAGGACGAGAAGGACGGGAAGGACGAGAAGGACGAGAAGGACGGGAAGGACGGGAAGGACTAGAAGGACGAGAAGGACGGGAAGGACTAGAAGGACGAGAAGGACTAAAAGGACAAGAAAGACGGGAAGGACGAGAAGGACAGGAAAGACTAGAAGGACGAGAAGGACGGGAAGGACAGGAAGGAGGGGAGGACTAGAAGGACGAGAAGGACGGGAAGGACGAGAAGGACGGGAAGGACGAGAAGGATGAGAAGGACGGGAAGGACAAGAAGGACGAGAAGGACTGGAAGGACGAGAAGGACGGGAAGGACGAGAAGGACGAGAAGGACTAGAAGGACGAGAAAGACTAGAAGGACGAGAAGGACGGGAAGGACTAGAAGGACGAGAAGGACGGGAAGGACAGAAAAGACTAGAAGGACAAGAAGGACAGGAAGGACTAGAAGGACGGGAAGGACTAGAAGGACGAGAAGGACGAGAAGGACGGGAAGGACGAGAAGGACGGGAAGAACTAGAAGGACGGGAAGGACTAGAAGGACAAGAAGGACTAGAAGGTCCAGAAGGACGGGAAGGACGAGAAGGTCGGGAAGGACTAGAAGGACGGGAAGGACGGGAAGGACGAGAAGGACGAGAAGGACGGGAAGGACGAGAAGGACGGGAAGGACGAGAAGGACGGGAAGGACTAGAAGGACGGTAAGGACAGGAAGGACTAGAAGGAAGAGAAGGACGGGAAGGACGAGAAGGACGGGATGGACTAGAAGGACGGGAAGGACAGGAAGGACAAGAAGGACGAGAAAGACTAGAAGGACTAGAAGGACGGGAAGGACTAGAAGGCGAGAAGGACAAGAAGGACTAGAAGGACGAGAAGGACGGAAGGACTAGAAGGCGAGAAGGACAAGAAGGACTAGAAGGACTAGAAGGACGGGAAGGACAGGAAGGACGGGTTGGAAAGGGGGCATGGGGAGGACAGGAAGGACGGGGAGGGCAGGAAGGATGAGAAGGACGAGAAGGACGGGAAGGACTAGAAGGACTAGAAGGACAGGAAGGACAGGAAGGACGGGTTGGAAATGGGGCATGGGGAGGACAGGAAGGACAAGAAGGACGGGAAAGACGAGATTCTCGTGATTCGATTCTGATGTTTGGAGTCACAGTTTCATGAAAACTGATGGTTCTTCATAATTTCTGCTTCAATCCTCCTGATCCAGTTTGGGAGACAAATGGAGACATTGAAGTCGTTTCCTCTCGGCCTCTGATCAAACAATGAATGATCTAAACTGTAGCTTGTTTTGATTGATCAGTGATTATTGATCAGTGATTATTGATCAGTGGTTAAGGGGTTAAACGCCACAGGCCTGCTTGTCTCTTATTGTCCATGTTTATGGACATCCTGCCGTTCGCTCAGTAAATATTACCTGGAGGACAACAAAGAGCCCAGCTGGCCGTCCTTCACATCCTGGGTCTGATGATCAGAAATCTGCTGATGTTCAGAGGTCAAAGGTCAAATCCAGAAGGTTTCCTGCTGCTGGTTGTTCATCAGAAAGAGTCGGAGCGAGGAAGAATCTGCAAACTGAGCTGAAAATGTGACGGGACATGCAGCCAGCGCCTGGCCAGAGGGCGGGAGGAACCGGGTTCTGGTTCAGGTCTCAACAGAACCTCCTGGAACGGCTCGGATCAGGTTGTGGCGCCCTGGGTGCCGTCGGAGCGCCGGAGCGGTGAGATCATCCCTGGATCTGGATGAGAGTTTCCCTCCGGCGCTAAGCAGCAACAGATTTATGAGCATCTGCAGATCTGGGACGGCTGACAGGTCCTGGGGCCGGGGAGCGGTCCGATCCACGGAACCGGGGAGAGATCACGGAACCGGAGAGAGGTCACGGAACCGGAGAGAGGTCACGGAACCGGAGAGAGGTCACGGGGTCCGATCCACGGAACCGGGGAGAGATCACGGAACCGGAGAGAGGTCACGGAACCGGAGAGAGGTCACGGAACCAGAGAGAGGTCACGGGGTCCGATCCACGGAACCGGGGAGAGATCACGGAACCGGAGAGAGGTCACGGAACCGGAGAGAGATCACGGAACCAGAGAGAGGTCACGGAACCGGAGAGAGGTCACGGAACCAGAGAGAGGTCACGGGGTCCGATCCACGGAACCGGGGAGAGATCACGGAACCGGAGAGAGGTCACGGAACCGGAGAGAGATCACGGAACCAGAGAGAGGTCACGGAACCGGAGAGAGGTCACGGGGTCCGATCCACGGAACCGGAGAGAGATCACGGAACCAGGGAGAGATCCTGGGGCCGGGCAGCGGTCCAATCAACAGAACCGGGGAGAGGTCACGGAACCGGAGAGAGGTCACGGAACCGGAGAGAGGTCACGGGGTCCGATCCACGGAACTGGGGAGAGATCCTGGGGCCGGGGAGCGGTCCGATCCACGGAACCGGGGAGAGATCACGGAACCGGAGAGAGGTCACGGAACCAGAGAGAGGTCACGGGGTCCGATCCACGGAACCGGGGGGAGATCACGGAACCGGAGAGAGGTCACGGAACCGGAGAGAGATCCTGGGGCCGGGGAGTGGTCCGATCAACAGAACCGGAGAGAGGTCACGGAACCAGGGAGAGGTCACGGGGTCCGATCCACGGAACCAGGGAGAGATCCTGGGGCCGAAGGGATTGAGATAAAGCTGAGGAATCTGATGGTCCCACCACCGGGCAGCGTTGTTGGTTTCTCACGGTTTCTCATCGAGTCCAGAGAGTTGAATCTGAGCAGCTTCTCTCCAGCAGACGTGTTGGTTCTGTCCGGTTAGCCGTGGCGCCACTGGGCAGACGGTTCCTCCTGGAGAGGAACTGGGTCGTCCTTCTGGACAAATTTTATTTTTCTTTCTGATTAGCATAAAAGCCAATCAGGTTGTTTGGCCTCTGGCAGAGAAGCAGAACCAGAGCCAGGATTAGTTCTGATGCCGTCGGGCGAGACAGAACCAAACCAACACAGAGACGCCAGGAGGAGCGGAGAAGGTCCAGAGGTCGGGTTCTGGCTCTGCTGGTACCTGATGTTTTGTAAAGTTTACCGCTCTACTTCCCTTCAGTTCTAAAGCACTAAATTTTCGTGGCTGTTTTATAAACAAAGTTCGACAAATGTGATGAAGTTTTGGTTATTGACCGTCTGCTGTTGGTTCTGGAGCCTCTGTTGGGTTTGGGTCAGCCTGGACCGGTACCGACTCAGCCTCTCCTGGTCAGCATGCAGAGGAAGGAAGTGCTCTTGTCCTTCCACTCAACTTTCCATTGATAAAGCTGTCTGTGAACAAGCAGCTTCTGTTTTGACCTTTTATGGCTTTTCCTGCTTGGACTCTGCAGGACAACTGGGTCAGTATCTTTATTGGGTCGGGTTCTTCTGTCAGGGTTTGCGGTTAAAGGCGCTGATCACCCAGTGAATAAAAGATGTTTTTAGTGGTAAAGTAATCCAAGAAATACAGAAATCCAGGCAGCACAGATGAACCGTCAGCAAAGCTCAGAGCTGATAGAAACTGGACCGAACCAAAACGACAGAACAAGAGACACAGGTGGGTCCAGGTACACAGGGAACGAGACACAGCTGGGATCAGCCGATCAGAAACCTAAATAAACACAGAAAAACTCAAATCCTCACAGGACCAGAACCAACCAGAACATTTCTGTAGTAACGATAACCTCTCATCAGTCTGAGTCTCTAACTTTGTGAGGACGTAATTTGCTGTGAACCAGAACCATGTTGACTCTTAATGGTTTTGGGTTTAACCTGCTGGTTCTGAAAGGCCCGTCTGAATTTGGTTCTTCATTTTAACACATATAGACCAGATAAGAACAGATAAATAGATAAATCTCAACAGTCTGGGCTCTTTGCATCATGCCTGCCTGTCACTGGACCATCAGAAACTCTATGACCGCTGGTTCTGTTGGACCTGGTGGGTTCTGGTTCTGCTGATTAAACCTTTATCTCTCTCTGGAACCTGGAGGATCATGTGGCTCTAAACTGAGAAGGAATTCAGACGATCTGTTAATTTTAAGGGAGTAAAATGTCGATTTGTTTTTTCATAATTTTATCCACATATTTCATTCTTCTTCTTCTTCCAAATATCTGTTTATTCTCCATTTGGATTGTTTTTCTGTGAATGTAAAACCTAAACAGAAATAAAGTCGCGGTTCTTTCAGAATACAGCGTGTTGCTGACCGCTGCTGCCCCCTGGTGGCCATGGCGCATAATTATAAATCTGAATTCCCTCCATTTCCTCCGGCTTGTCCTTCTGGACCAGAACCGATCCCAGCCTCCTCTGCTTGTGACGGTCCAGAGTTTAGTTAATTTAAACTGAACTGGAACCAGGTCCTGACCCGGTCCGGGTCAGTTCTGAGTTCTGACCCAGGCGGTGTTTATCCCGCCCAGATAAGCTGCTGGAATCTTTTCTTAATTCTTATTTCCATATTTCTGTTAGAATTTATTTGAGTGCATATTTTTTTGTGTCTGTTTGGGTTTTGCAGAACCTGTGACCTGTGAGTGGATCAGGTTCTGCTGAAAGGACCCAGATCGGTTCTGAGTTTTTTCCATATTATTAAGTGTTACAAAGTCATGACAGTTTGTGAAAAGATCACGGTTCTCTTCACAGAGCTGCTGTTGTCTCCTGAAAGACTGAAATAATAATAATAATAATAATAATAATAATAATAATAATAATAATAATAATAATAATAATAATAATAATAATAATAAACTAAAGGGACTCAAACATGAATGTCACCACTTGATGCGCTTGTATCAGATGTTAGTCCCTTGATAAGTTATTATGCATCAAACCGGGTCAAACACACCCAATCAGAGCCGGGAGGAGGGGCTTAGTGCTGTCAATCATCACCATGTTCCCGCTGCTAAATGTGCAAACGGTGAAGAAACAACTTAATGTTCCAGGAAAACTGTTGATCCACCTTCATCAGTGGTTATGCTAACTAGCATTAGCATTTTTAGCAGGCAATGTGGTGAAGTGTAGCAGAGACCCAGGAGGAGCTGTGAGCATGAGGGTGATTGACAGCGCTTAGACCCGCCCTCTGGCTCTGATTGGTTGTCTGTCTGATATAAAATAAATAAATAAATTGTTAATAAACGTTACCTACTGGAGTTTTGATATTATTATCTGGTAACTTTCTGGTTCTGGGAACCTTTTCCTGTCAACAGAACCTCCATTTACTTTACACCTGCAGCCAGAACCAGAACTGCTTTTTACCGGTTCTGGTTCTGAACAGCAGCAGCCTGCGGGCCCGGTTCCGACCGGACCCGAACTCGGTGAGGTTCTGGAGCAGAAATGAAGACGAACAGGCGGAGCTGAGGCGGACTCGTTTATTCTCAGGTGAGAGAGCAGGGAGGAAGCTGATTGGCTGCTTCAGTGAGTCACTGAGGACGAGGCGGATGAGGATGAGGAGGAAACCAGCTTCCCGTCCAGCGTCTCCTCCACCACGGTCACCACGCGCCGCGTCGAGGAGCAGCTGCGGACCAATCAGAGCGCAGGTCAGGTGGAGCCCGTGAGCTGAGGGTCGATCTCCAGGTGAACCTGCCTCACCTGCCGCCTCCCTCTCCGTCCAGCAGGCGGCGGTACTCGGCGATTCCAGCTCCAGCCGGGTCTTGATGTCCAGCAGCATCTGGTACTCCTGACCCTGCCGCTCCATGTCGGCCCTCAGCTGCACCAGCTGCTCCTCCAGAGACGACACCTGCACAGCCACAGGTGAGGCTGGAGCTCCTCCCACTTCCACCAGAACCAGAACCCAACCGAACCCAACCGGCCTCACCTGCATCTGGTAGCCGGACAGCTGCAGCGAGTATCGGCTCTGGGTCTCAGCCAGGGTCGCCTCCAGAGACGCTTTCTGCGCACAAACCACAGAAGAAGAACTTCGTGATTTCACTCCGTTCAGTTAAAAACCGAAAAGTTAAAAAGTTTTAACACCGGGAATAAATTTCTGTTTAGAGCCTCAGAGTTGATCTCATTAATTTAATCGATTAATCGTCAGCAGAGCTACAGAAATAAACATTTGGCATTTAAGATAAAGTCAGTTTTACTCTGAACTCTTTGAATCTGGTTTATTTTCTGTAATAAAATCTATTAATCACCTTTTACCTCCAGTTATTGATCAATAATTAGCAGATCATGTTGACTAAAGGAATGTTTTAGTGACCTTTAATCAGTGTGTGATGAATTATTCATTCATTCATAGAAACATTTTGAGTCAACAACAATAATCCATTAGTAAAATAATCATTAGCTGCAGCTCCATGTTTATCACAGGGTGAGTGTGAGTGTGTGTGTGTGTGTGTGTGTGTGTCAGAGTGTGTATCAGAGTGTGTGTGTCCTCACCATGCCCAGCATTGACTGCAGCTCGAACTCCAGAGACTGCAGTGACCTTTTGACCTCTGTCACTTCACCCCTGGACTCCTGCAGCGTCACCGACTGAGAGACGACCTCCTTGTTCAGAGTCTCTGTCTGCACACACACACACACACACACACACACACACACACACACACACACACACCACACACACACACACACACACACACGGAGGACTTTGTACTGATTTCCATCCTGTTTAAGTTCCTGTTTTTATCCAGAACCAGAACCTGATCCACACCAAACCTCTAAACTTGACTGATGCTACAGAAAGACGTCGTCCCTGAGCCTGAAGCAGAGGACAGGAAGTGAGGTCACCTTGGTCTGGAACCAGGCCTCCAGGTCTCTCTGGTTCTTGGCGGCGACCGACTCGTAATGCTCCCGGATCTCCTCCATCACCTTGGTGAGGTCCTGAGCTGGAGCCGCGTCCACCTCCACATGGACCTGACCGCTCATCTGGGACCGCAGGGACACCAGCTCCTGCACACACACACACACACACACACACACACACACACACACACACACACACACACACACACACACACACACGATGACATCACCAGCTCCTGCACACACACACACACACACACACACACACACACACACACACACACACACACACACACACACACACACACACACACGATGACATCACCAGCTCCTGCACACACACACACACACACACACACACACGATGACATCACCAGCTCACCTCCTCGTGGTTCCTCTTCAGGTAGACCAGCTCCTCCCTCAGACCCTCGATCTGCATCTCCAGGTCCGACTTGGACAGCGTCAGCTGGTCCAGGAGCCGCCGCAGCCCGGCGATGTCGGCCTCCACCGCCTGCCGCATGGTCAGCTCGTTCTCGTACCTGAGGAGATGCAGGAGGCCAGGTGAGGCTCCGCCCCCACCTGGCCGGCCGGGCGCAGGGACGGAGGCCCACTTGGTCCTGAAGTCGTCTGCGGCCAGGCGGGCGTTGTCCAGGCTCAGGTGGACGGCTCCGTTCACCCGCAGCGCCTCCTGGATCTGCACAGGAGGTCTGAGGTCAACATCAGCAGGTGAGGACCGACCGGAGCTTCAGCAGAAAACTACAGCTGGAAGGAAACCGAGGAACCTGGATTCACTGAGACACTGAAGATGATTGTAAACTAGAACCTGGACCAGCTGATTCTGCTGAGCTTTCCAAGACCACCAGAGCAATTTGGAAGGTCTAACGTGTTGCTGATGGTAAGGAGCCGGTGTTATCTGACTGGTATCTGGAAGAATCCTAAAAGTCCTGAAAGAAGGAAAACCTGGAGATGCTGCTAGTGATTCCTAATCAGGCTTCCAGCTTCAGGAATCATAACTTCAGGAAAGAAAACAAGAAGAAGAAACTGAAGAAAACTAAATTCCAGTCCAGAGTCCAGAGAAGAAGAGATGAATCCCAGAGCTTCAGACCAGGATCTCCTCAGGAGACGCTTCACCTTCTCCTCACCTTCTCTGTGATGTCGGTGATGGAGGTGAAGAAGCCGCTGTTGTCCCGGGTGGAGGGCCCCACCTTGCTGTCCACGAAGCCGCGGATCTTCTGCTCCAGCTCGGCGTTGGCCTTTTCCAGCTTACGCACCTTGTCCAGGTAGGAGGCCAGCCGCTCGTTCAGGTTCTGCATGGTGAACTTCTCATTTCCCACCAGGCTGTCCTCCATGCTGGAGGCGCTGAAGGAGAAACCTCCACCTCCTCCCCCACCCAGGGAGAAACCTCCACCTCCTCCCCCACCCAGGGAGGAGGAGACGGAGGAGATGCGGACCCCGGAGCCTCCAGCTCCTCCATACACGCTGCCGGCCCTGAAGGAGGAGAACCCTCCTCCTCCTGCTCCTCCTGCTCCTCCTGCTCCTCCTCCTCCACCGAAGCCCCTGACGGAGCCGCCGGAGCCGGCGGAGGAGCGCATGGAGCGGGACATGAAGGTGGCGGACATGACGGATGCAGCGTCTCTGAGAGGAGAGTGAGGAGTGGAGGAGGCGGCGCGGCTTTTAAAGCTCCTGCAGGAGGCGAGGCGGCAGGAATGCGAGGCGCTGGGTGGAGCTGACCTTCACCCAGACCTGTTCCGACAAAAACCACACCTGCAGGCAGGAGCTTCGCTCGGGAGCAAATTAGACGCTTCAGCGTCGGGAACATCGGCCCGGTTCTGAGGAATGACAGCGTCTAGCCTGGAGGTCCGGTGGAGGCGCGGCGGGTTCCTCCGTCTCTGGAGAACCTCGTCCAGATCCGTTACGGACGATGGATCAGGATGGATGAGGACCAGTACAGTCAGAGCAGAACCGGGCAGGAAGTCTGCAGGAATGGACCTGGAGGTTCGGGGCTCTGTGGATCCACAGGAGGAGCTGATCTCCAGGACCAAGATCCTCCCTGATCGTCTCTCGCACATCCGGACCTCCTGGTCTGGAACAGGAAGAACCGGGGTCAGGTGACGTGACCTCTGACCTCCTGATGTCAGGGTGTGTATCAGAGTGTGTGTGTCCTCACCATGCCCAGCATGGCGCTGACAAGATGGGTGTCAGCATCATCTTTGGTGTCCATAGACAACAGACTCGCAGATATTATCAATCCAACTTACTTAAAATAATTTAGCGTTCTGCCTATCAGAGGTCGGATCCTGGAGTTGACCGGTTCAGGAAGGAAACTCCACATCCAGTCAGGAGTTTGTGGACAGAGCAGTGGAGAACCAGGCCCACTGGCGCCGGTTCTGTTTTCCTCTGATGGACTGGCTGGTTGTGTCTCCTAACTGGGGAACCAGGGCAACGTTTGGACCTTGGGTTCTGTTGGACTCACCAGAAAACAGACCGAATGATGTTCTCCAGGATTCTGGTGAGCTGAAGGTGTTGACTCCCGGTTCCCCAGTTGTTCCTTCCCACTGTGGCCACATGTGGCCACAGTGGAGGAGGACAGGGCAGCTTTAGTTCTGACCTTCTGACCTGATGTTCGGTGTTGGTTCTGGATGACAGGAGTCATTTTCTCCTTGAGCTCCTTTAGCAGCAGGTCCATCATTCCTGCTGCGGCAGGTGGAAACATTCCTGCTTCAATCCGTTCTTCACGGATCGTCGGATGAAGGATTAACTCTTCTGACTGGGTGTTGATTTTCTGTCTACAGCATGAAAAGCTTTGGCCTGTAAAGAAAACACAGAGATGACATGTTTCATGTCAGGGCGACTTGGAGCAAGGCGGAGCAGGTTTCACCTCGTTTTGGTGTCGTTTTATTCATCTTTGGATCAAAAGCTGAGTGTCCACAGAGAGCCTGAGGGTCCAATTGGACCTTGGGTCGTCACCTGAAGTGTTTCTACCTGCAGCTTTTCCAAACATTTCATTCAGACGTTCCTGAGGAGATCCAGAGATTAAAATAAGTTTCCAACAAAAGCTGGGAGATCCGTAAACCGGTCAGGGAATATGCAGGAACGGACCCGGAGCGTTGGTCGGTACCGCTGGCTAAAACGTTAGCGGTACTGACAGTAAAGCACTAATCATACACGTTAGTTCCACTAATGCTAAAGCACTAAATCAACATTAAGCAGAAGCTAATGCTAAATGCTAGACCACTGTAGCATTTAGCATTAGGTAAGTTAAAGCGCTAATTTCAGCCATGTTGGTATCCACCATGTGTCAATGACAGCATGTGCTACGACATGCTAAGCTAGTCATAAAACAGAGAGCATGATGGTCCGGTGTGACGTTTCGACCTGCTGCGTTTCCTTCAGACTCTCTGACTCCGCCCACTGAGGGTTGATGACCGATGCTACAGATTAGGGCTGTAGTGATGCAATAATCTCACGATCCGATACACGATATTCTGCCCAGGATACAATATATATTGCGATATTCAGCAAACAATACAATTCAATACAGTTTTGTGATTTTCTGAAAGGTTTCAGAGGGACAGAGTGATTTTGGTGACATTTTGTGGCTGTTATAAAGTTGGACTGAATTAATTTAACTGAAAACTGATTAAAAGCTCCAACTACACAATACCTGGTTCTGGTTGGACACAGACTTAAAGTGGACAGCTGGACAAAATGAACCAAAGAAGTGGAGAGAAAACATGTTTCTTTTAGTTGAAACAGTCCAAACTGTAGCTGACATGCATTAGTAAAGTAAATAAAGTGAACCAAGTTCCTGCTCTGAATAGTTTGATACCTTTTTAACCTGAACATCTGAAGGAATCAGTCTAAGCCTGATGACCTGGTGAAGCCAGCAGTGAGTGAACAAGGTGACAGTTGGACGTTACGATACTTAAGGATGAATATCAACTTTTTACTAGGAAAGAAAATATCGATATATATCGTGATATCGATATTGTCATACAGCTCTTCCACCCATTCTGAACGAAGGCTAACATCTGGTCAGATGTTCTCGTTCTCTTTGACAAACCGATTGAATCCTGTTCAATTAGAGCCACAGACCCGTTCAGGACCTGACCTTTGAACTCCGCCTGCAGGATTTCATTCCTGATCCTGCCAGCCGCGGCACGCCGACCCGTCACCCACCTGGAGATCTCATCTCAGATCTGTATGTTCCTCTGCAGTCAGCACAGCCGTCAGAGCGTTGATTGATGCCAACCTTCAGGGCGGCAGGTGAAACGGCAGAAATCCCAGCAGGGAGACGTTTCCATGGTGACAGTCCAGTAATCCATCACCGCAGCGACAGCCTTGCTGATTGTGGGACTTTATGGCCTTTAGAGGAAGTTTAATCAGGACCAAAGTTCAGCTTCTCCCCCCGTCATAAATGTTGGTGTTTGGACCGTTGGGTTCTGCTTGTTTTAGATAATAACAGGTTCTGGTTCATTGCGGGTTCTCCAGCCAGAACCTCCCACTCAGCTTCTGTTTCAGAAACTGGAGAGGCTGAGAAAACACCGGTGGAAACTCCCTGAAGCAGCACAAACTCTGTGATTAAAAGAAAAACACTTTTGAGGAGCCGGAGGGGCGATGAAGAGCAACTGGGCCCCAAATCAACATTCTTCTGCAGATAAACCGTCTAAATTGCTCCTTCAGGGCGTCTGTCTTGTTAAACGTGACACTTTATAGATTTAATTCGGGCTGCACAGGGGTGCAGTTAGTAGAGCTGTAGCTTTGCAGCCAGAAGGTTCTGGGTTTGATTCCCAACCCCGGAGTTTGCATGTTCTCCCTGTGGATGGTGGGTTTTCTCCAGGCACCAGCTCCTCCTGACCCCACCAAGGAACAAGGGTGTAAAGAAAATGGATGGATGGATTTAATCCTGCAATGCTTTGCCTAAAACCGTCTCAGTGCCGCCCTCTTTGGGTTGAATGGTGGTACTGTAGTTGAGTTTTCCTATTGGCTGCAACGGTCCAGCTGTCATTCAGCCCCGGTTCTGGACCAACACCGTCTCACTCAGACACGCCCCCTGGTGGTGAGTCACTGTGACTAACGGTGATCGATTCATTTCTCTAGTTTTGCTCCTGTGATTGATCAGTGATGTGAACGTGGAGATCCTGATGGGCCTGCAGGCGGATGGGTTTCTGCTGGACTGAGGAAGAGGAGCAGCTGACAGCTGAACTCGCTCAGGACGTAGCGGAGCTGCAGAACGTCGGTAAATATGGCAACAAAGTCCCTGAGCTTCTCTGAGCTTCAGGGTGAAGTGCTGGGGTTGGACTGGAGTTAGCAGCAACCAGTTACATTTATCTGGGTAACTTCCTTGAAAAAAAAATGACATTTTCAGAATATTTTTACTGACTTTGAGTAAAAGTCGAAGCAACAGAACCGAACCGACTCAAATTGGTTCTTCTTCCTTTTCTCAGTCCGTCGCGTTCTGCTGGATTTCTGCTCCATGTTTCTTTCTAACCTTGTCAAAGTCTGGCCTTTGACTAGGCCATGGCACCAGCTTGGTTCTCCAGATGAAGCCGTTTGGATCAGGTCTTTGTGTCGCACCCTGGACCTGCCTGAAGTAGAACCAAGAACCGAACCAAGAACCGAACCAAGAACCGAACTGCCAGGTAAGAGAGGATCCTGCTGTAAGGCTGCCCTCATGTGGCCGACTGGCGGTACTGCATGTTGGAGGCCAGGGCAGTTTGAAGCTGCAGAACCGAACCGAACCGAACAGGGGAGATAAAAAAAACTTTTCAAATAGATATTAAAATGGATGTTTTGAAAATGTTTATTATATGAAAACTTTGTTTTAATCATTTCTAAAGACCCATTTTAGTTTCTTTTATATTGCTTTATTGTAGAGTTGCTCGGATAGTATTCATAGTAATAATTAACTTTATTAAAATCATAAATAAAGGTTTTATTTAGAAGAATGCCAGAGGAAATAGATTTCTGATTTAAGCCCAGCTGTTCTCCATCTCCGGACCTCAGATTTACAGGAAAATACAGAACTGAGGCGGAAGTCACTTCATCTGGCCAAATATAGAGAAAACAAACCATTCAGATCCAGAACCCGATGGAACATCAAAGAACCTTCTCAGATTTTCTGAGTGTTTTAAGGAAATCTGGGTTTTCTGAAGGCTGACTTCCTGTAAGTGTCTTTACAAGAACCGACCGCTAGAGGCCGACAGATGAACATCTTCACATCAGTGAGTCATGACGTCATTAATCAGGCTCATAAAATCTCTACAGTTTTAGGTCCATTCCTGCAAACTTTATAAAAATGTCTGAATCATTTAAACTAAACAGGCCAAACAATACAAAAGTAACAGATTTACTCCAGAAATAGATTAATTTCCTGCAGTCTCCCCTGTGACTTTATAGCAAAGAGTTATTTTACAGCAGTGGCAAAATACTGATTTGAAGAAATGAAAAATATGACAAATACAAAATGAAAGCATGAGGAAAAATCCCAGGCTCAGCCTGTTCCATCTGTAAAGCTGGAGGATGCAGGTCTGCTAATCAAAAGTAATATTTAACTTAAAAACCACAAACCACAAAATGGCCGACAGCGGTTCTGGTTCAGGAAAACGTCCCAGCAGCAGATTCAGCCCGACGTCAGAGGAATGACCAGAAACCCCAGAGCCTCATCTCAGGCTCCACAGGCCTCAGTTAGAGGTTAAAGGTCATGACCAGTGTGACTGAAAGCCTCTTCTCTCCAGAAACAAGACGGCCTGTTTAAACAGAATGTATCCCAACCCTGGATGATTCCCTCTGAAGACTTTATCAGCTCAGTCAGGACTGAAATCTGAACCTTTAGCCCCAGAAAGTGGAGAACCTGCAGGGAAACTCTGGGAAGGAAGGAAGCCTTCAGATCCAAGATGGTAAAGATCTTATATTAGATCAGGAGTCTGTATTTCCAGACCTCGAGGGCCAAAGTCCTGCAAAGTTTAGGCTGTTTCCCACCACGTAGTTTGGTGGACAACAGCCGGTTCCCCTCCTGGCCTGTGGCGGCGCTGCACCAAGAACCACTGAAGGAAACGACACCAAAACCTCTAAAGACACTGAGACCAACTTCCTGTTTCACCATGGAAACAAGATGGAGGATTTTAGCGGCTGGAGGATTTAGGCTAAAGACCAGGAGCCATTTCTGCTGCTAGCGCTAGGCTAACACGTTAGCTTTGGTTGGATTTACCCAGAATGCCCTGCACTGTAGTCCACTTCCTGCTTTTGGAGCGTCTCTGGTCCGCTTGGCGTTCACATTCAAACCGAACCCAGACGAGGTTTGGAGGACCAGAGGTCAGAGGTCACCTAGGACACACACCTCACCGACCAGACCAGACTTTGACTAGACAAATGGACTGGAGTTGGACTAAAGCGGATCGAACAGGTTAATGACTCTCTGCCTCCTCAACACTTCGGTCCGTTTTCCTGTAGAACCTGTCCAGATCCTCAGGTCTTCTGATTAAACCATTTAATGTGAATTTAAGTCATTTATCTTTTTTTTTTTTGCTCATTAACATTTATTATTTTAATGAAATGTAGATTTTTGATTAATTCGTTTGAACTTGTGTCAGATCCCAGGTTGGTTTTAGTTTGTCTGTGGGTTTATTTATTTTTTTTAAATATTTTTTTGTTATTTGTTATTGGGTCAGTCTTTCCTCAGACGTTTATTTACCGGTTTAGATTTTACTCTTCTCCGGTTCCTCTGTTACCACCAGAGCTGCTAGTTTTCCTGAACTTGACAGTTTGTTTATTCCTCATTTTGTTCTTTTTGATCTGAGTTTTAACACCTGGATCTGTCTCTCCTGAGCTAACCGGACCTTTACCTCCTGCTGTGAAACACGGCAGTGGAGGGTTGATGATATGGGCTTGTTTTACAGTCACTGAATAGACCTTCTGTCCTTGAAGCTGAAGCCTGGCCCAAACATTGGTCTAGTCAAAGTCCAGACCTCAGCCTGACTGAAAAGCCGCCCTTCAGGTTGGGTTTATCTCGTGTTCAGGATCACTTCTTGTTATTCTAGATCTGAACTGATGTTGGAACATTGATCCAAACCCAAAGCAGCCGGTTCTGGACTTCAGCAGAACCAACAGAACCAGAGGAGACACAGAGATGCTGATCAGTAGAGTTTTATTGGAGAGAACAGCGGCTGCTCAACGTCTCACGAGTATTCCTGGGATTCGGTGATGACCTCTCCGTTCTCTGACGTCTCCTTGGTGACGATCATCACCTTCCTGGTCGTCGTCGTCTTTGTAGACGAGGAGGAAGAGGAGCTGAGGAAGAGGAGGAAGGGTTAGACTAACCTGGACTGTCTGGGGTTGGAAGAATTCACTGCCAAAACCCAAAGTCCCACCAAGTAGTTTTCTAGTTTCTAATGTCTTAGAAAACTTGAAATAAGAACATTAACTCATAAGTAACTTTTCAGCAAGATGCAGGAGCTTGTTTTAAGTAAATAATTCCTTAATATTGATGAAAAGGTTTTATATCCATTGGCTGATTATTTCACTTATAACAGGGGAAACGTTTTGTTACAAGTGAAATAATCAGCCAATGGATCTAAAACCTTTTTTCATCAATATTAAGAAATTATTTATTCCTGTATTTTGCTGAAAAGTGACTTGTAAGTTGGTTTTGTCTTATTTCATGAGTACAAAGACATTTGCACAACAAACTAGACCAGAACCATTTGGTAAGATTTCTGCAGAGACGAGCTGGTGCCTCACCTGCCGCCTCCCTCTCCGTCCAGCAGGCGGCGGTACTCGGTGATCTCCATCTCCAGTCGGGTCTTCATGTCCAGCAGCATCTGGTAATCCTGTCGCTGCCGCTCCAGGTCGGCCCTCAGCTGCACCAGCTGCTCCTCCAGAGTCGTCACCTGGTTCTGGAAGCCGCCCAGCATGGCGCCGTACCGGCTCTGCGTCTCCGCCAGCGTCGCCTCCAGAGACGCTTTCTGCAGAGAAACGACGTCAGAGAGCAGCAGCAGCAGAAGAGCTGCGGATCGGTCAGAGACCCACCATGCTGAGTTGCGACTGGAGCTCGATCTCCAGATTTTGCAGGGTCCGTTTGACGTCTGAGATCTCAGAGCGAGACGTTTGGAGCGTTTCTGTGCTGACGGCCGTTTCTTTCTGAAGCTCCTCAGACTGGAAAACAGGAAACAAGCGAAAAATAAATCAGCATTTATGCAGGTGACACTCTGCTGTCATCACTAATGTTTTTCTGTCTCGTATGTAAAAAAAAGTTTTTCTTTTTTTTTGGTTAATTTTAGGAGTTTAAACTCGAAGCGTTTAAACGCAGTTCCATTTGCCGCCTCCAGATGGCGACATAAACGTCCCAAAAGTATGGAAGGCCAAAGGTGTCATAACCTAATAATTAAATGCATTTATTTTTAAAGATGTTTTAAAATGGATTAAGTGTAGTAAAGATTTCATATTTAATATTATACATTTTAAAAGGTAATAAAATGATTCCATTGTGAGCCTCAGCCTGTTGGCGGGGCTAATACTCACACCAAGATAATTGGTGTGAAGTGATTATTATTCAATATAATTAGACATTTATTAACTTCATTATTTTAATTTTGTTATTTTATTATTTTTATCAGTATTGTATTATTATTTAAATTATATAGTTATGTAATAATTATTACATAACTATATAATTACGTATATTCATTGTATAATTGTGTAATAATTATATTACACAATTATACAATTGTGTAATTATATTACACAATTATACAATGAATATACAATGAATATAATTATATAGTGGCAGTAAATAATAATTATATTATAATGATGTAATAAATGAATAATAAATTATGTGATAATCAATTAAATCAATTACTATTATTATATTACTGATTAAGTGTTTATGCTTACATTCATGATAATTATATTAATCATTCAATGAATTCATTAAATAATACAAGGTATTATTTCTTTAATTTCTCTCTTGATAGCTACAGCTATTTGTTTATTGTATCTAAATTCTGATTGTTATACATAATTTGACGGTCATATTTTTCACTGTGGCCCTAATGGGCCTCCGTAGGGGAACTGCTCCCTGGATGCTGCTTCAGCCTCACCTTGGCCTGGAACCAGTTCTCCAGGTCTTTGCGGTTCTTGGCGGCGACGCCCTCGTAGTGTTCTCTGATTTCGGCCATCATGGCGGTCAGATCCGGCTGCTGCGCGGCTTCCACCTCCACGTTGATCTGCCCGCCCACCTGTGACCTCATGCTCAGCAGATCCTGCAGGAACGACATGATTTAGCCTGAGGCTCCGCTCCGCCTCGCAGCCGGACCGGCAGCTCGGCTCACCTCCTCGTGGTTCTTCTTCAGGTAGATCAGCTCCTCCCTCAGAGACTCGATCTGCATCTCCAGGTCGGACCTGGACAGCGTCAGCTCGTCCAGGAGCCTCTTGAGCCCGGCGATGTCGGCCTCCACCGACTGCCGCATGGCCAGCTCGTTCTCGTACCTGCAGCAGAAACAGGTCCAGTGAAGAGCCATGTTTCCACCGCCAGGCTGGTGTTTGTAGACCCACTTAATCCTGAAGTCATCGGTGGCCAGCTTGGCGTTGTCGATGGAAAGGTGCAGAGACCCGTTGACCCGGGTGGCATCAATGATCTGAGAGGAGGACAGACATGGTTTAAAGCAGCTTTTCTGAGTCTGACTCCTGGTGGAAACATGGAAATGAGAGTCGGATGATGCAGGTTGAGGTGAGGAGTGAGGCCTGGCGGGTTCTGGTGGTTCTGGGTGTGGCCGCTCCAGTTTCCTCCAGCAGGAAGAGGATCCTGCAGCGGGCGTGGCCCAGGCAGCCAGGATTTCAAGGCTTTGTGTTTTTACAATGGAGCATCTACAGTTTCTCTGCCCTGACCTAAAACCAGAACCAGAACCTGGACTCACCTGGTTCTGCAGGTCGCTGATGATGGTGTAGAACCTGGAGTAGTCCTGGCTCGCAGGCTGGGCCTTCTTGTCCAGGAACTCCCGGATCTTCTTCTCCAGCTCGGCGTTGGCCGCCTCCAGGCTGCGGACCTTCGCCAGGTAGGAGGCCAGACGGTCGTTCAGGTTCTGCATGGCCGCCTTCTTGTTGTCGGAGATGTCCAGGGCGTCGGTCAGGTTGAAGCCCCCGCCTGCGGCGAAGCCCGCACCTCCACCGGAGCCGAAGCCTGCGCCGCCTCCGCCTGCGGCGAAGCCAGCACCTCCACCGGAGGCGAAGCTTCTGGAGGCGGTGCTGCTGGAGATCCGGACCCCGGTGCCGCCGGCGCCGCCGTAGACGCTGCCGCCGCCCCTGATGGAGCCCAGGCGGCCCCCGCCGGAGTAGGAGGACGAGTGGGTGGAGAAGAAGGAGGCCATGCTGGAGGAGTTCTGCTGCTCTGGGTGGAGGAGAGGAGAATGCAGCGGCGGACGGGCTGAGCTGCCTTTATGTGCTGCAGGGGGAGGGGCTCAGGTAACCCCCCCCCCCCACCGCAGCTGCAGGACGGTGACAAACCGCAGCTGGAATGTCAGGCATTTTCTTCTGTTGCTCCATGAAATCAGCTACAGGGTGTGAGGGACGTCTTCCAGAACCAGAACCGGTTCTTATCAGACCCGGACCCCCTCATCCTGATCCAGCATCATGTCCCGACCCGCCTGCTCTGCTGCTTTGGGCCCTGCAGGTCTGCACACATCCTCCCACTCACCTCTGTTCTCTTATTGTGCAACCAGACAATGAAACTCGCCGTTTGTTCGTTCTGATGAGACTGAGCCTCTGGAACCGCCGCAGATCAGAACCTGAACCCGAACCTGAACCAGAACTCTGATGGAGGGTCCATCTGGAGTCACGGCCTCCATGTTTCCTGATCAGAAAGGTTCCTTTGTCACTGAGTAAAAACGCCTCATTTCCATATGAGTCACATGTTTCCCAGTCAAATATTTGGCTCCTTTCTTGGAAATGCAAATATTTGCAAGTTTCATCTCATCCTCATCTGTCATCAGAGGAATCAGTTGTAAAAAATGTCCTCTGGCTGTGAAACAGTAAAGTTCAATGTCATCACCATGCCCCCTCCACCGCCGTGCTTTACAGCTCAGGTTCCCACCAGAACCTCTGAGTCTGGATCGCAGAAATCACCAGTAAACTTTAAATTCTCTCCTTCTGAGCAGAACAAAAATACATTTCAAGAGTTTTTCTGGTTTAGGAAACTCCTGAGAAACAGAAATCAGGAACTTACAACTAAACCCTGATTTATTCAAACTCTGGGACATTTATATCTGAATGTACCAGTGGTACAAAAACAAATAAATGCAATTGGTTGATTTTTGCAGGTTAGCTAACCACTAACCACTGCGATGCTGACCCAGAAGAAAAGGCTAATTTTTGTCCTGCTATTGGTTTTGGTGTCCGGTGGCGGCGTGGAGCTGTGGGTGGCCTGGGGGGGCGGCTGCCCCCAGGCCGGGCCGGTTCGGGGCCCATGGGGGTCTGGAGGGGCCAGGGAGGGAGGAATGGTTTCAAGTCGCTTAAATGTCTGATTATAGACAGAGAAAGTCGCCCTCACCTGTTGAGAAATGTGTATTTAATGTTAAAGTTTCCTTCCCCAATGGAATATATACTAGTCAGTCCCAGTGGCTGTTTCACTCACGGTTTAGCCGAAATGCTTCCTGGGTAAAAATCAAAAGACAAACGCGGCACAACACCCCCCCACCCCTCTGCTCAACAGTTTGAATGAGTCGATGCCCGTAAGGGGCCCAGTGATTCGTTGGGGGCCCGGTAATTGGCCCCGCCCCCCGGCCCGACGCTGACTTGTTCCGCTAGTGTTCAGTAGGTCAGTGTCGATGCAGAGAATACAAACATGCTAAATGTGATCTGGTGTTTTTGCTCTGGACCCTTAGATCCAGGATGGTGACTGACTGAGATGATGAACAGGAAGAACCAGGTTTGTTTAATCTGCAGGCGTCTGTGTTGACCTGTAAATAAACCTGATGATGTGTCGGGTACTGATCCAGGAGCTAATGCAACATTTCTGATATCTAGAAAACAGAAAGCTGGATCATCCCGTCTTTGTTTTCAGGACACAAAAAGCCTCTCCTGAGGGACAAGAAACCAGTTTTTATGGAGTCCTGTGAGCCAGAGCAGGTCTGGTGAACTTGAACTGCTACCTCTCTCATTTTCATGTGCCACTGAATGAGGCGCTGTCACTTTAACCCAACACTGAGCTTTGTATAGTATAAACTATGTTAAACACAGCAGGAGGCCTGTTCATGGAATGGTGTGTCCTGCTGGTTGAAGCCAAGTGGATGTTTCTTATTGGCTGTATGTAAACTTCTGGCCTCTTAGCTTTGGAGTCGAGGTTTTTGCACCAACATGAGGTCAGTCCTGGTTCAGGAACAGATGCTGCCACCATGATGAATAAAGGCCTCTGATTCAATCACTCAGGCTTGAATTTCGCCTCATTTGGCCTCTTTGTGTGTCTCTCTGTTGCCTGCAGGCAGTGAAAACTCAAACTGCTTAAACAAAGAATCCCGCCACACCCCTGCTGACCTCATTAAACTGGTTCCCAGCTCCTTCCAGTAGCTAAAGGGTTTCTTCCACCTCTAGATTTTAGGAATTTTTCCTCCAGCCAAACGTCTTCAGCCCAATAAACATTCTTAGACCGCGGCTCAGAATCGGGTCTGTTGGAATCCGTGGTGCAGCAACACCTGCTGTAGAGCAAAGGTCTAATAACAGATGAACCTGCGACCTGTGTGGGTCAGCCGGAGTTAGTGGTGGTACCAGAACTGGGCTGTGAGCAGCAGGGTTCTGGATCAGCTGCAACAGTGCAACTAACGCTAAACGCACACAAGACTTTCTCTAGATCTTTCTGGGACATTAGTCCTTTAAGCCTGGAAATGTTCTTCAGGTGATAGAATGACGACTTTGTAACTGTCTTTATGTGGCTCTGAAGGATCAGGTCAGAGGTCATCACAACACAGATTATGGGCCTAGACACTGTTAACGGAAGCTGTGCATCGACTCTAGATCAGGGGCGTCAAACTCAATTTTGTTTTGGGCCAAATCAAGATCACAAATGCTCTTAAAGGGCCGGTTGTGCCAAAATTTGTTAACGAACTGTTAAAATATAAATAAATTCTTAACATTAAATACAGAAAATTATTTTGCAATAAAAATCAAAGTGTTTGTGATACTCATTTAGAAATATTTGCAGTTATGTCTGATGGTATATGTGACTTTTTATGCCTCGTTATTATGGATTATAAACTTGATATGTTAAGCTGAGGCAGCTCTTTCGCAGAAGTAAAAAACACATCCTACTGCAAGAGAGAGTAAAAAGTCTCCAAAAGGTACCAAAAATCTGCAATAAACTTACAATTATGCATTAGTGCAAAATGATTCTTGCGTGAATTTCCACAGTAATCTGCAGAAAAGTGGAGGGATCGATTGATATAATTTGGTAATAAACAGATAAAAAAATGACTTTTTATCAGTTTTTTTATTTTATTTAATGGATAAAGTCATATGTAAGCACACTGTTATCTTGATGGTCCTATTATGTGTCTCTTTAGAGCAGAGGTACCCAAACGTTTTGAGAGTAAGATCTACTTTTTCTTTCACCAACTGCCTGAGATCTACCTCATGACACAAAGACATAACATTTGCAAATTAAACCCTCATGAACACAGTGGTGGTTGAGTAGCTAATTTAAACTCCTGCTCCTCTCGTCAGTCGGTCTTTGAGTCCCTTTTTCTCTCCTTCTTGTCAATGGAACTGAAACGCACTGAATTGTGCAACACCTTGTTGAAAAAATATTTACTGAGATTATTACTTTTAACGCGTTTCGTTGACTTTTTATAATTATTCTTTTTTAGTGAAGCTACAAACGTTTAGGATCTTAGTGAATATTTTTGATAAGCCTGTCAGAAGAGGAAGTTCTGGTCTCAGCAACCTGGTGGAGTTCAGTTTGTCACCTGCCAAGATCGACTCACAACCTTTCTGCCATCGACCGGTTGATCGCGATCGACGTATTGGGCACATCTGCTTTAGAGTCTAGAGCTGCTTTAGAAGTCTAGAGCTGCTTTAGAGTCTAGAGCTGCTTTAGAGTCTAGAGCTGCTTTAGAGTCTAGAGCTGCTGTGTTAGAGTCTAGAGCTGCTTTAGAGGGCCACATAAAAAGCTGTGGTGGATTGGATTTGGCCCCAGGGCCTTGAGTTTGACACCCGCTCCAGATCATTCCTCTTGAGGTGCAAAAACAAAAACAATAACTTCAGTTTTGTTCTGTTCAGCTGGAGAAAGTTTTGGCACCCTATGCATTGAGAGACATCTGCAGGTTTCAGGACTCCGTCCCCTGAGGACAACTGATGGACCAGTTCTCTTCCTCCACTGGTACAAAGAAATATTCAGCAACTTATTGTCTTCATGTGAAGCAGTTTTTCAGAGTTCTGACCCGGTCCATAAGTCCAGCAGTCCAGGTTCACTCAGTTTGGCTGTTTGACGGCTGGCTGGGTGAAGACTGCATGTCTCTAGTGGTAACGACTGTTGTATCAATTAAATCAATGTTACTTTCATTTAACACACCAGAGTTTAGAACAATGGACCAAAGGAAACACCCAGTGGAACCAGTATGGAAAATTCTGCAGCCAGTTCATGGTTCTGACATCGAATACCTGAGAACAGATCAAGTTTCTCACCTCTGGTCCATTGATGCAGGAGGATTTACTTACTTTACTTACCAACAACATCAGAAATTACAAGCCTCATACATAAATCCAAGTTGTTCACCTGTCTGCTTGACCCTCTTCCCACAGTCCTAGTTAAAGCCTGTTCCCCATCCACACTCCCTCTTATCTCTGCCATTATTCACTCCTCTCTCTCCACTGGAACAGTTCCTGCATCATTTAAAATGGCTGCCATAACCTGGTGCTGATCACTATAATCTGAATAATTTCCATCCTATCTCCAACTTGCCTTTCATCTCCAAAATTCTTGAGAAGATAGTAGCTTCCCAATTTCACACTTATCTACCCAACAATAACCTGTATGAACTGTTTCAGTCTGGTTTTTGTCCCCTCCACAGTACAGAAACAGCTTAATAAAAATCACTAATGACCTCCTTATGGCAGCTGACTCCGGCTTGCTGTCCATTCTCATCCTACTTGATTTGAGTGCAGCGTTTGATACTATCTGCCATGACACCCGACTCAACAGACTTTCCTCTACTGGTATCACTCAGACTCCTCTAAACTGGTTTAAATCATATCTGTCCTGCCGCACTCAGTTCATTCGGATCAGAACCTTCTCTTCCCAGCCTTCCTCTGTCACATCAGGAGTTCCCCAGGGCTCTGTCTTTGGGCCCCTCCTCTTCATTATCTATCTCCTTCCCCTGGGGAATATTTTTCACAAGCATAACATTGATTTCCACTGTTATGCGGATGACACCCAGCTCTGTGTTTCCAGTAAGCCGCCTCCAACCTGCCACCATCCTCGCTTACTGACTGCTTGACTGAAATAAAATCCTGGTTCTCCTCAAATCTGCTTAGGCTTAACAGTGATAAAACAGAGGTTCTTCTCATTGGTACTAAAGCTACTCTGGCCAAAATTAAAAGCTTCAGTCTTGAAATTGATAACTGTTCCGTTTCTCCCTCCCCTCAGGTAACGAGTCTGGGCGTCATCCTTGACAGCACCTTTTCTTTCCAGTCTCATATTAACAACATTACCCACTCGGCTTATTTTCACCTACGCAACATCAACCGCCTCCACCCCCCTTACTCCCCATCCACTGACATCCTTGTTCACTGTCTAGTTACATCACGCCTGGACTATTGCAACTCCCTCCTGTTCGGTCTCACCCAGAATCTCTTCATAAGCTCCAACTAGTCCAGAACTCAGCTGCCCACATCATCACCAAACCCCACCCAACCACCACATCATCACCACAACCCCACCCAACCACACTCACACATCCACCCACCACATCACCCCCACCCAACCACCACATCATCACCACAACCCCACCCAACCACCACACATCCACCACCACAACCACCCAACCCAACCACCACATCATCACCACAACCCCACCCACACCACAACCACCACCATCACACACACCCCACCCAACCACCACATCATCACCAACAAACCCCACCCAACCACCACATCACACCACAACACCCCACCCCAACCACCACATCATCACCACAACCACCCACATACCACAACACCACCACCACATCATCACCACAACCCCACCCAACCACCACATCATCACCACAACCCCCACCCAACCACCACACCATCCACCACAACCCCACCCAACCACCACAACACCACAACCCACCACACACACACCCAAACCACCACCACACCACCAACCACAACCACACAACCCCACCCAACACACACACACCACCACCCACCACACCACACCACAACCCCACCACACCCCCCACCACCAACACACATCCCACACCCCACACACCACATCACCCAAACCCCACCACACAACACACCAACCACAACCACACACACACAACCCACCCACCACCACACACACCACCCACCACCCCCCCCACCCCAACACACCCCACCCCACACCACACCCAAACCCACCCAACACCACCAACCACACCCACCACCACACACCCAACCACCCACCACCACAACCACCCAACCACACACTCCCCAACCCACCAACACCACCACACCAACCCACCAACCACACATCTCACCCAACCCCAACACACACATCACCACCCACCCACCACACCACAAACCCCCCACCAACCCCCCCCCCACCCCACCCACCCCCCCCCCCCCCAACCACACCAACCCCCACCACCCAACCCAACCCCCCACCACCAACACCACCCCAACCCACACCCCAACCCCCCCCCCCCACCCCCCCCACCCACACCCCCCCCCATCACACCCCCACCACCCCCACAACCACCCCCACCCACCCCCACCCCCCCACCCCATCACCACAACCCACCCCCCCCACCCAACCCACCACCACCATCACCCCCCCCACACCACCACCCACCCACCCCCCAACCCCCACCACCACCCCACCCCACCCCCACCCCCCACACCATCACACCCACCAACAACACCCACCCCCAACACCACAAACCACCCACACATCCAACCCACCCCCATCTCACCACCCCCCCAACACTCATCACACACCCCCCCACCACCACTCCACAACCCCACCACCACACTCCACACAACCCACCCACCCAACACAACCCCCCCAACACACATCACCAACCCCACAACACACCTCACCAACCACCAACACCACAATCACAACCCCACCCAACACCACACCCAACCACCACAACATCACACAAACCCCACCAACACACTCACCACACCCCACCACACCAACACCCACACCCCACCACCCCACTCACCACACCCCCAACCACCCCCACCACCCACCCAACCCCCTCCCAACCCCACCCACACCAATCACACCACCCCACAACACCAACCACCCAACCCCAACACCACACACAACCACCCAACCACACCCCAACCACCACCACCCTCCCAACCCCCACCCACCCCCCCCACCCACCCAACCCCCACCCTCCAAACCCCACCCCAACCCCCCCCCAACAACCCCCCCACACAACCCCCCCCCCCCACCCAACCCACCACCCCCCCCCATCACCACCACCAAACCACCACCCCCACCCTTCACCCCCCTCACCCCCCAACCCCCCCCAACCCCCCCACCACCACACCCCCCCCCCCACCCCACCACCCCCCCCCCACACCCACATCCCCCCCCCCCCCCCAACCACCACCCACACCCAACCCCCCCCCCACACCACCCCCACCCAACCACCCACATCATCACCACAACCCCACCCACCACCACATCATCACCCAAACCCCACCAACCACCACATCTCACCACAACCCCACCCAACCACCACATCATCACCCAACCCACCCCATCCCCACACCACACCCACACCCCACCATCCACCACACTCACCAACCCCACCCAACCACCACATCATCACCAAACCCCACCCAACACCCTCACACCATCACCACAAACCCCACCCCAGACCACTACCACTCACACACCACAACCCCACCCAACCAACCCACATCTCACCCCAACACCACCAACACCCATCATCACCACAACCCCACACAACCACACATCACATACCCACCAACCACACCCCACCCAACCACCACATCATCACCACAACCCCACCCAACCACCACACATCCACCCAACCCCACCCAACCACCACATCATCACCACAACCCCACCCAACCACACCACTCATCACCACAAACCAACACCCAACCACACATCATCACCACAACCCACCAACCACCACTCATCACCACAAACCACACCCAACCACCACATCATCACCACAACCCCACCAACCACCACATCATCACCACAACCCCACCCAACACCACATCATCACCCAACCCACACCCAACCACCACATCATCACCACAAACCCCACCCAAACCACCACATCATCACCACAACCCCACCCAACCACCACATCATCACCACAACCCCACCCAACACACCACATATCACCACAACCCCACCCAACCACCACATCATCACCACAACCCCACCCAACCACCACATCATCACCAAACCCCACCCAACCACCACATCATCACCACAACCCCACCCAACCACCACATCAATCACCACAACCCCACCCAACCACCACATCATCCCACAACCCCACCCAACCACCACATCATCACCAAACCCACACCCAACCACCACATCATCACCACAACCCCACCACCACACATCATCACCACAACCCCACCCAACCACCACATCATCACCACAACCCCACCCAACCACCACATCATCACCACAACCCCACCCAACCACCACATCATCACCCAAACCCCACCCAACCACCACATCATCACCACAACCCCACCCAACCACCACATCATCACCACAACCCCACCCAACCACCACATCTCACCACAACCCCACCCAAACACCACATCATCACCACAACCCCACCCAACCACCACATCATCACCACAACCCCACCCAACCACCACATCATCACCACAACCCCACCCAACCACCACATCATCACCACAACCCCACCCAACAACCACATCATCACCACCATCACCCACCCAAACCATCTCACCAACCCACCAACCACTCATCACCACAACCCCACCCAACACCACATCATCACCAAACCCACCCAACCCACATCATCACCAACCCACACACCCATCATCACCACAACCCCACAACACACATCATCACCAAACCACCAACACCACATCTCAACAACCACCACCACACATCATCACTCTCACCAAACCCATCCAACCACCATCTTCACCACACCCCACCAACACCATCATCACCAAAACCCACCCAACCACCACATCATCACCAAACCACCCACCACAATCATCACCACACCACCACCCCACTCATCCCACCCATCCAACCCTCATACACCCCCACCCATCATCCACAACCCATCCAAACCACATCATACACAACAAACATTCCCAACCCACCCACCCTCTCCAACCACCAACCACCATCTCCCACCATTCAAACCACAACACCACATCATCCCAACCCACAACACCACATCATCACATTCCCACAATCCTGCACACTCATCTCTAAGTCCATCCCCCAAGTTCTGCACAGAATCATTCTCTGTTCACCAGCCAACCCACGTATCTTCAATCTTATCCATATTGCCATTCCCTCTCGCTCCTCAGATCATCCTCCCCACCCATTGACTGTCCTCCGCCGTCTCACCACCATGAGGCAGCTTTCAGTCATCTGAACTCTTACACCCACCTTGAACATAACGCATTCTCAATTTTAAAACGAACCAAACACACCTTTTTGATCTGCCTTCACATGACACAATTAGTTGCCTGATTTACATAGATTTATTAGATACATTTTTTGTTTTATTTATTTTTATTTATTTAATTGTTACATTTTATTTGTTCTGTACTGTTTTACTTGTACGTGTCCTTGAGTGGCGAAAGGCACCTTGAAATAAAATGTATTATATTATTATTATTACTTTACTCTTATTGGAATCTGCAGTCATTTTGCTGCTTCTTCTTAGCAGTTTTAGTTTATTAATGACTATCAGGTGAAAACGAGTCGTCTGAGCCAGAACCAACACCTGCATTAATTCACATCCATGGGAGGAAGTGGATACCCAGAAGAAGCCCCACATGCACAGGACAAATCTGCCACTGGAACCTTCTTGCTTTAAGGTAGCAGTGGTGCTAATGTCAGCCTAGAAATACACGGAACTGCATTTTAATGTGCAGTTCATATCTATTTATCACCACAAGCCTGGAAAACATTCACCTGAGACCAGAAATAAACAGTTTCAGTGAACAGGTAGAAAACGGTTGGCTACTTTGAGGTTATTATGAACTTTAGCTTCTCAGCTCTGCTGCCAGTTTCACCCTAGTTTGATGAACTCTTGGTTCATCCAAGATAAAATTATTGTTCTAAAACAAGAAGCTTTTCCATTGAATTGAGTTCCTGTTCTTGTGTTGTTGGGTTTGGATTTTAGACTTTAGATCGGGGGGGCAAATCCAGGCCTCGGGGGACAGAGTCCTGCAACCTTTAGATGTGTCTCTGCTTCAACACACCTGAGTCAAATGATGAGATCACCTGGAGAACTTGACTGCACCGAGGAGGTGATTCAACTATTGAACCTGAGAGACACCAAAGAGTCGTAGGACACCAGCCCAACTTAGATGGACTCTATGATCGGACTATGGTTTGGATGAAAACAGACTTTTGCTGGATTTTTCTATCAGGTGCAACAAGCTGAATTATTTCCTTTTAATTAAAATCCCCATAAAACTGATGAGGCTTCATTATTCTAAAAAGGTGTGAAGTTGAAATATTGTTGAGGATAGAAATCATATCTATGACATCACAGCGGAAGAACTTCTCTGATTGGCCAATCTTAGACTTAAAAAGTCTGTTTTTGATTTGCTGTTCTGGCCCAGCTGACCCAGAAAGAAGCCGGACCCGATTCATCCAGGAATGACCACCATGTCGGACTAAACCTGTCTTTCATCAGACGACATTATGAGTTGCTTTAAACTAACATACCATTTTTGTTGCCTGAACTTGTCACTGTGGCTCAATTTTCTTTACTGGATCAACATCCCAGTCCAGTCTAAAGTGAAGAACTTTGGACTGAACCAGAACCAAAAGGAAAATGGCTGCTCTGACTGAAGATGTCCTTTGTGGATCAGAAGATCTTCAGAGACGATGGAGACAGGATGTCCATATCTGAGGGACAGGAGTTGGACCCAGTTATCCTGATGTGAATTCTGGGAGATTTTCTTACTTCCTATCCAGAACTTATCTAGTAGATCAAAATGGATCTTCAGTCTCCTCCTCCTGACACCTGGGAGTGAGACAGACTAATTTTAGATCTAATTAAGTCTTATAGAAAATGACCTTCAGATGAATCATCCCTAATAAACGATGTTTGACTGAAAGTCGTTCTGGACACTTCAGGATCTTGCTGCACCGTCACTCTGCTGGTTTCCTGCAGCGTGAAGTTTTAATTCTCAGCTGAATTAAAGCTGAACTTCAGGTTTTCACCAGGTGGAGTCAGGATTGCTCTGCTTCATGGACTGACTTCAGATCCGACTGAAGCCGGTCCTGTTTTACGAGCTGCTGGGCGCAGCCGTCGTTAAAGCGAAGACGCGTCAGGGACATGGAGGTTTCCTCTGACTGAGAGCCACGTCCGCTGCAGGACTTCTGCCTGTGTGGAGAACAAGCCACAGGCTGGCAGACTGAACCGGGTCGGGTCGGCGATGCCGACACATCCTCCTCATGAAGCACCATCCAGCTGGATGACTTCACAAATTCACTCCTCACTGTGAATAAACGCTGAAGACTTAAGCTGGAGTTCTGGGTCCGGTTCTGACCCAACGTCCAGCAGGTCAGAAACCCAGCAGCTCCATCTTAAACTCCACAGGCCTCAGTTATCAGGTTAAAGGTCAAAGGTCAGGCTGATTAGAGAAACACTGAACAGAGAGGGATATTTCCTAACATAAAGACCTGGATCCAAACTGGACCACCAGCAGAACCAGGAACCTAAACAGCAGCAGATGTTCCACAGAGCGGCTGAAAAAGAACAGAACCAAGGTGCTGAGAGGGTCTGGTAAAAGTCCAGACCTCAAGCTGATTGCTGTAGTGGGACTTTCAGAGAGCTGAGCAGAACCTCAGTGACCCAAAGCCATGAAGGAGGTTCTCCAGGTTCTGCTGGAGCTGATTGTGGAACCAGGTGTGTTTTCCACTGGATGTTCATTTAAATCCCCTCAGGCCCTGGTGGTTTTCTACATTTCTGTTCTACCAGATAAACTCCATATTTTAATTATTCTGATCCTCTCAGTCTGACCCATTTGGCCTGCAGGACCAAAAATATGATGATCTGAAAACTTCCTGTGGCCAACAGAAAATGGCCAACAGGTCATCAGTGCTCTGATCTTCTAGCTAATTTATCTAATAGAGCAAAGAAAATGGCTCCCTGTCTGAAGTTGAGGCGCCTTCCACAGGTCTTCCTCTGGGTTGCATTTGATCACTGTTGTTGTTTGTTTTTGACATGAAAGTCACCATGACGATGGATGATCACATGGTAAAGTTTGATGTTCCGATATCGTCCTGCAGGACGTTCTGAGTCCTGCCTGTTGGGATTTCTGCTCTGAAATGTCTGAAATAAAAGTTTCTCCAGTTATTCTGAGCAACCAGGCAGAGGAAGATGTGGAACAACACAAGAACCTGAGAACAAAGACGGACAATAATCTGACACCTGAGCTGCAGAAAACCATTAAACCAACAGATTTATCTGGTTTCACTTCAATCTGTAAAATCTGATGCCGACACAAAGTGCTTTGGATATTAGTGTTTTTTTTATTTTGCTGTTTATTTAAAATACCAGATGATCTATGGTGATATTTTTATTTAACATCAGGATATTTGATCTTGTTGATCTACATGGATGTTTACAGGAATCTATTGTTTCCAAATAATGTTGTTTTATCTGATATTTCTGGAATATGGATTCAATTTGGTTGAATCCTGGTAAAATTCTTACCAAACATCTTTAGACATTAATCTGTTTTTATATTAAACTTAAACCTGTTGGTCTCCTTTTGGAAGCTGGTGATGATTTAAATTGTTGACAATAAAAAGAGTAAAAAAATAAAAACTGAATTATTCTAGCTTTATTTTACTTAATATTAAAACATGGTTTGTCTGATAAATTATTCAGACTGACCCAGAAAGTAATTGTTTGATTTGGTACTTTTTAAACTGAAGTTGAATATTCTTTTTCTAAATTATATGTTTTATAGATTTGTTGTCAACTACAGGCACGTTTGGTCTGAAAAAACTCATTAATACGAGTTTTCATATTTCAGGTTTTCTTGTAATAAGCTCTTAAATCTGCCATAATTTCTTTCTTGTTTCTTTTTGACATAAAAGTCACCATGGTGATGATGATCACATGATAAAGTGATCTTCCATCATTTATTCCATAATTTCTGCATGTGTGATTTTATTTTAATTAAATATAAACACAATCAATCTCAAAGGGCAAAATTAAAAATAATTGACCTTTTTTATTAAGGAAACTGTTTAGCTCCTTTAAAAATTATTTAATCATTAATAAAATCTCCCGTTTATTTTTCTTCAAATCAAAATGATCCTAATTCTTCACCTGGTGGTGATCAGAGGAATTACAGACACAACAAGTTGGATTTTTTTAAATTGATTTTATTTTTAAAGCTCCTCAGGAGGTTTTAGTTGTTTCCATTTCTGCAGCAGGGGGCGCTGTCTGCGGCTCATGAGGCATCCTGTGTGGAGGTGCTCACCACCTTTCCGTCCACCAACACCTCCTCTACAACCACGTACCTGGTTTTGGTGGTGGTGGAGGTGGTGGAGGTGGTGGAGGCGGAGGCGGAGGCGGAGGAGGAGGAGGAGGTCGAGACGCTGCAAATGAAACAAAAGACAGGTTTTATTGATGCAAGCATCAAGCACGGAGAAATATATTTAATGTTGAGATAAAATTTTTGATTAATATCCAAAATAAATCGTATATATATATATATATATATATATATATATATATATATATATATATATATATAGAGAGAGAGAGAGAGAGAGAGAGAGATCTTGAAATTCTATACACAAGATTTTAATATAAATAAGCACTTCTGACTAGGTTTAAAAACAGTTTTTACATAATTATGTCCCTCCGTCACCCATAAAAAAATCTACAGAATACATATCTTTTTGACATTTAGAGAAAAAAAATGGCCATTTAAAATAAATGAAAATATAAATTATTGAATATTCTTGACTGTGTTTGCAGAACTATTTTTATATAATTTTGAAAAGAACTTCAACGTTTGTTTCAAAATTTTTGTATTGGCTTGTTATTTGAGTCAAGTTTCATGTGAGAAATGTAATGTTTTTTACTTAAAAACAACAACCAAAATTTCTTCCAGAGGCAAATAAATATCAACAAAAGATCTAAATTTATTAAAAATTGTTACTAAAAAATTTGAGCCAATATTCAAAATAGTGTAGCAATGCATGGTTTAATTTAAGAAGTGAGCTCAGATTGTGTTTTAGGAGAAAATCTGGTTATATTAGTGATTCCAGTTCAGTTCATTTATGCAGATGACATGCTGGTATTTCTCAGTGTTCTTTACTTCATAAATTCACATTTATGATTTATTTTGTGAGGTTTCCTCTTGATTCTCCAGAATCTTCTGTAAGGAATCTGCATTCATCTGGTTTTCAGAACCGTCTGACCAGATTTTACTGATAATTTCCTGACAGTTATTGGAGGATCGATCTCCAGGTGAACATGTCTCACCTGCCGCCTCCCTCTCCGTCCAGCAGGCGGCGGTATTCTGCGATCTCCATCTCCAGTCGGGTCTTCATGTCCAGCAGCATCTGGTACTCCTGTCGCTGCCGCTCCAGGTCGGCCCTCAGATGCGCCAGCTGCTCCTCCAGAGACGACACCTGGTTCTGGAAGCCCGCCAGTTTCATGGCGTAGCGGTTCTGAGTTTCTGCCAGCGTGGCTTCCAGACTGGCTTTCTGTTGGGGACAGGAGGGAGACGGTTGAGTTGACATTTGTCTTGGTTTGATCATACATGCCGGTTGCTGCACCCACCATGCTGAGCTGTGACTGCAGCTCGATCTCCAGGGCCTGCAGCGTCCGTTTGAGCTCTGTGAGCTCTGACTTGGATACCTGCATCGTTTCTGTGTTGGCAGAGACTTCTTTGTTCAGCCCTTCTGTCTGCATGGAGGAGAAACATCAAGAACAACGTAGAGTCAGCCTCCTGGTGGCGCTACTTGCAGAGTCAGGGAATCAGAAGAGGAATGCCTGTTGAGGTGAGACCCAGACTCCTCACCTTGTTCTGGAACCAGGCCTCCAGCTCTTTGCGGTTCTTGGCGGCGACCGACTCGTAATGCTCCCTCATCTCCTCCATGATCTTGTTCAGGTCTTGTCCTGGAGCTGCGTCCACCTCCACGTTCACCTGGCCGCTCATCTGCGTTTTCGTGGCCATGAGCTCCTGCAGACACCATTTACAGCTGCATGAAGCCGTCCAGAGTCGCTCAGACTCCGCTCCATCAAAGTCCCCTCACCTCCTCATGGTTCTTCTTCAGGAAGATCAGCTCCTCCCTTAGGCCTTCGATCTGCAACTCCAGGTCTGACCTGGCCAGCGTCAGCTCGTCCAGGACCCTCTTGAGCCCGGCGATGTCGGCCTCCACCGACTGCCGCATGGACAACTCGTTCTCATACCTGGACGGGACGATGAGACAGAGTGTTTCTGGACCGGGTTGTAGTGAAGGGAAGCAGGAACAGGTGTGATGCTGGAGGGCTGGTTGGAGCAGTTTTAGCCTGAACTCGGTGGACTTACTTCATCCTGAAGTCATCAGAGGCCAGCTTGGCGTTGTCGATGGCAAGGTAGATCCCACCGTTGTCTACAGTGGCTCTCTGGATCTGAGGGATAAGAAGGTCCATAAGGTATTAACCCAAAATCAGATGAAGATCTTTATCAGAACTTCTTCACCTGGAGACAGTTGGTTAGTTGCAGCGTCACTCATCCTACCTTTCCCTGCAGATCTGCGATGGTGGCATAGTAGGCGCTGTAGTCTCTGGCGGACGGTGAGGCCTTCTGGTCCAGGAACTCCCTGATCTTCTTCTCCAGCTCGGCGTTGGCCGCCTCCAGGCTGCGGACCTTCGCCAGGTAGGTAGCCAGACGGTCGTTCAGGTTCTGCATGGTGGCCTTCTCGTTGGCAGAGATGTTCATGCTATCAGCACCGCCTGCTCCGCCACCGGCGCCGCCACCGGCGCCGCCACCGAAGCTAAACCCGTAGTGGAGGCTCCACACACCGGCGCCGCCACGAAGCCAAACCGTAGTGAGCTCCACCACCACCGGCGCCGCTGCGGCCGCCGCCGTACATGGACATGGCAGAGGAGCCAGAGGACATCCTGATGCTGCTGTATCCACCGCCGGACATGAAGCCACCCAGGGATTTGGAGGAAAAGCTATTCATGGTGATGGATGTTGAGGAGGTGCTGGAGCGTCAGCTGCAGAGGAGAGAGTGGAGATGAGAGGGAGCAGCAGGGTTTTATACTCCAGATGCCTTCCAGAGGAGGAGGAGGAGGATGGAGAGCTGGAGTCAAACAGGGAGGAGACACCTGTCCTTTAGGTGTGTCTGAGACACGCAGGAGCCAACAATTATCAGAACATGCCAACTTTCATTTCACATGAAAGGCCAGGGCCAGTTCAGACACGGAAAACATTAACCTCAAACCACTCCAGGAATGATGGGCGCAGCTCGAAAGAAAGGAGTGACCTGTGTGCCAGAGTGATTTAAAGATAAACCCTCTGGTTGGGCCACTTCTGTCAGCATTCATCCTCCGTAAACAGCGGCTGGATGTTCTCCTGTCAGGTAGAAACAAAGGACCAGAGACTGAGGGATTATTGCGCTCCACCGAGCCGCTCAGTGTCTGAAAGCAAAGCGGTTTGGTGTTGGTCCAGGTGGAACAGGTGCAGCTTTAAAACGTCTCTGAAATGTTCTGATCTGTCGGTTCTGCTGCTTTTATCTTCACCTTCATAAAGCGCCATTTGAAAAGTTACAGTCAAAAACTGACAGCAAAAATTTGTGTTGTTTAGTCTGTTGTAGGAGGAAAAACTGGGGTTTAGTTTTCATTGTTGTGTTTTGACCCACGGGGGGAAATAAATGCAGGTAAACATATGAAGTAAATTTGAGCAACTCAGTATGAGCAGGAAATAAAACTGTTCAGTTTGTCCTTCTGTCCAGGAGAGGACCGACCGTCTAGACCAGGGGTGGACAACTCCAGGCCTGGAGGGCCGGTCTCCCGTCTCCTGCAACCTTTAGATGTGTCTTTACTTCAACACACCTGAGTCACATCATGAGGTCCTCAGCAGGACTCTGGAGAGCCTGACTGCACTGAGGAGGAGATTCAGCTGTTGGATTCAAGTGTGTTGGACCAGGGAGACATTAAGAGCTGCAGGACACCAGACCTCCAGGACCAGGACTGTCCACCCCTGGTCTAGACTGACACATACAGATGGGACAGCTGGTGCTTAAATTAACAAAAAAAACTAATAACCACGATTGGTTGATTTTAGTGATAATCTTTGGGCTTATCCAATGAAATCCTTCAGTCCTCCTGGTGAAAATAGGAGCCATTTATTGCTAATCTGTCAAAACTTCAACGATTTACCTTTATCATCTGTTTGCTATCAGTAGCTGCAGGCTGCTTCCAGTGACATTTAAAGCTTTGTTAGTTTAAACTGTGATCCACTTTAACTCGGCTTCAGTCAAGCTGCTGATCCACGCAGAGAAAATACAGAGTTCAGTTTAAATCCTCTAATCCAGAATAATCCATAAAACATCAACCACATCCAAAACGCCTTCCTGGTTCTGGGCGTCACTCTGGCTTCCTGTGTTCCAGTCGACATGTGAGTCAAACAGCAACAAACCGTTGATGCTGGGCCTCAATCTGCCGCCCAGCCTGGTGGTGGAGGGATGATGATGTGGCTGTAGAAGCTGCTGGTTCACTCGTTCATGAAGCTGAATGACGGATCGTTTTCTGCCTGAATGTTTTCAGGCGATAATTTAAGATGTTTTTCCTTCAGGATAAATGTATTCGTCAGTAATTAGTCGGATCATCCAAACAGCCTGTAGAAGAAGATTTCACTGCTCAGTGGAGCTTTAATGGACATGGATCTGTTAATTATCCAATAATCAGGTAATGATCCACACCTCCTCCAGTTTCAGGCCTAAAACATTAAGAACTGCCAGACTTAATGAAGTTTGGCAGGAGTCAGATGTTTCTGTCAGAACTTGTTCCCACACAGATCAACCGAGCCGCTGCTCTCCCTGCTCTTTTAATGATTTCTTTATAAATGTTTTTCAGCGGTTTGGGTGTAACTGAATATGTTCCCATCATCTGACGTGCTGCTCCCAGCCTGCAGGGAAAACTGCCGGGAACACGGAAAACACCCGGGTTTTGGACTCGGAGCGCCGCGGTTTACCTGAGCTGACGAGTCCCTGAACGTTCAGGATCCTCAGGAACACGAAGTCAGGATGGATACACAAGGTTTCCTGCTTCCTTCGAGATTTTTCATCAAATTTAGAGAGAAAACAGGAAGTAGTCCCACATGTCAGTAAAGTGAAAACAGCTGCTTAGGTCAACATTTAAAGGGATTGTTTCCAGAATGGGAGAAACATTGATATAAGCTGTTTGCCTCCTGATGGAGAAGGTGGTGTAGTTCTGGTCCGATAGAGTCTACCAGACCAGAACTACACCACCTGCTCCACCTCCAGCTGCTGCGGTTCTGAGTCCATCCAACCTGTTCCCCTCCTAACCTGTGGGGGCACTGCAACAAGAACCACTGAAGGAAACGACACTAAAACCTATGAAGACACTGAGAGCAACTTCCTTCTTCACCAGATGGAAACAAGATGGAGGATTTTAGCGGTTTGAGGATTTCTCTGCTAGCGCTGGGCTAAAGACCAGGAGCCGTTTCTGCTTCTAGCACTAGGCTAACATGTTAGCTTAGGTTGTATTTACCCAGAATGCCCTGAGCTTCTGTCTGGAAATGATTTATGAACTTTCAGAGATTTAAAGCGGATTCTGACCTGCTGCTTCTGGATCTCATGCTCTGCATGTAAAACATAAAGTCTCACTGTTACTGTAATAAATCCACCAGTTATTTTCTCAAAAAGTCAGTCAGCCTGAAACCAACATGATTCTGTTTGCTTTAGCTTCAGCTTCTCAAAGCTAATTTCAACTTAGTTTTTCTATTTAAGTTGCTCACCAACTTAAATAGAAGGTTTTGCCTTATTAGCTAGTTCTTATTCTTCTTTTTATTTCAGCAAGTTTTTTTGTACTTGTATACAAACAGAGAGCTTTGTATTGAGTTTCATTCATTTTAGTAACTGCATTTATCCCTGATCCAGACATTTTGGCTAACCAGAACCAGAACCAGAACCAGAACTTGACTCGCACCACACCTCTAAACTTAACTACTAAAAGTGACGACAAGGAGAAGGTCCCCACTTTCCACATGTGGCCTCTCTTTGTTGGGGAATATGGTGAAAGAGGTCCTCCATATGCAGTATAAACAAGAACACACACACACACACACATGTTTGCGTGGCTATCTTTGTGGGGACTTTCCATTGACTTCCATTCATTTCTACAGCCTAAACCCGACCTTTACTCTTTTTCTAACCCTAACCAACCAAATCTCAATTCACACCTTAGTCCTAACTCTGACCTCTGACCCAAAAACAGGGTTTCCCTTGTGGGGACCAAGCTTCTGTCCCCACAAGGAGCAGTTGGTCCCCACAGCGTAGTATGTGCCAGGAAAATCGTTCCCACAAGGTATTACAAACAAACACAGACACACACACACACACACACTGGCATCACAGGAGTCATAGTAAATCTTTTGGCTTGTGGGGAAAATAATTTGTCAAGTGTGAAATGAATATCAGTTTAAAAGTATCTGGTTTCTTTCTGTTTACTGAGCTCCAGGTCTGTGAGGATGGAAAGGCCTCTGTGCCATCACCATAGTTTCTATGGAAACCGTGGTTAGCCTCCACACACGCTAAACAATAGCTTAGCTTAGCTTAGCTTAGCTATTGTTTAGCTTCCTCCATAGATTCTATAGCAGAGGTTGTGGGTCTGCGCTGCAGAAAGAGATGAATTAAATGCGAATGTTTTAAAGTGTGAAAGTGTTTTGTTGTCGCGGTGCAGCGCCAGACTCTGGTTCCTGATTGGCTGATGAGCTTGGATCCAGCAGAACCGGTTCCAGTGAAACTGATCTGTTTTATCTTTCCTGCCTGGTTCAGAGTCTTGATTAAACCCAAACCATGTTTGGATCAGGTTTCTCTCAAACTTTCTACTCTGTACTGATTTATTTTGCTGCTTCTTGGATTCGAGTTTCTGCAGCAGAAAATTCACAAGAAGGAAAAAGCAGCTTTTCTTTCTTCATGAATTTAATTTGCTTTACAAAAATCTGTGATTGGTTTCAAACTGAATAACCTGAAGGAATTCAGGTGAACAGGCAGGCAAGATGGAGCATGTAGATTTACACAATTTGAAACATTAAGACAAAAACATTAAAGTAAGACGTTGGCAGATTTACAGCACCAGAAAATACTTATGCAGTTATTAAAAATACTCAGATTAAAACATGATATGCAACCAGAACTCCAGACAAGTTAAGATAAAGTTAACTGAAATTAAAACTAAAAAATATTTATATCATTTTTTGCTGTTCATATTTTCTTAACAACAAAAAACTGATAATTATTGGTGGGATTTGGTTAAAACTTTACATGTTTATTTAATATGTGATCATATAAGGTTTATATTATGAAGATTTAGATGGAGATGACAGGAAACCAATTAAAACCTGAACTGAGCCAGAATCGAATGCAGATTAGACTGAAAATCATAAAATCAGAATGAAACGGAGTCGGTGTTAGAGATTTTTAATGAAGGTTCAAGAAAATACCCATCATTATTTGGTGCCGAAACCCGGGATCTCTCACACTGATCGCTGACAGGCAGAGGAAGACGCGCTGAATCCGTGCACGGCCAGAGTCAACTGGACCTGGAAAGAAAGACCCAGGAAGTGAATTCTTCGCTGGGCCGGCAGCATAGGTCCGACTTTGTCTGCCAACGGAGGAGTAACGAGATCTGACTGGACAACTAGAAAACTACAGAAACGAAAGTGAATATTAAAATGACTTTTCTGAGGTTTTGAGAATCCTTGTTAGGCAGCGTCCTACTAAAACTCTGAGGTTTTGAGTTCCCTTGTATGATGTCGCTCTGCTAAAACTCTGTTCGAGGAGACCCCATAAGGGCAAATCCTCACTGAATGCTTGTCACTGCTGTGTGGTTTTGGTCTTGTGCGACGGGCAAGATGTGACTGGTGCCGAGTTCTCTGAAAGTATAACTTATTGTCTTCTCTGAAGAACCACACCGAAACACAGTTTTGATGTGAGTTTGTTCTTCAGAGGACAATAAGGCCCTATTGGAGCACTTTCCGTGAAGAGGCACAACACAGATCATATTGCGTTTAAGTCGCAGAGTCATTACTGTTTGTCATTTGCTGCTGTGTTGGTGTGCATGAAGGAGTGAATGGTGCTTTTCTCTCTGAGAGTAAAACTTTCTGTCTTCGGAAATAGAATCCTAAACCCTAATCCTAATCCTAAACCCGGGATCTCTCACACTGATCGCTGACAGGCAGAGGAAGACGCGCTGAATCCATGCACGGCCAGAGTCAACTGGACCTGGAAAGAAAGACCCAGGAAGTGAATTCTTCGCTGGGCCGGCGGCAAAGGTCCGACTTTGTCTGCCAACGGAGGAGTAACGAGATCCGACTGGACAACTAGAAAACTACAGAAACGAAAGTGAATATTAAAATGACTTTTCTGAGGTTTTGAGAATCCTTGTTAGGCAGCGTCCTACTAAAACTCTGAGGTTTTGAGTTCCCTTATATGATGTCGCTCTGCTAAAACTCTGTTCGAGGAGACCCCATAAGGGCAAATCCTCACTGAATGCTTGTCACTGCTGTGTGGTTTTGGTCTTGTGCGACGGGCAAGATGTGACTGGTGCCGAGTTCTCTGAAAGTATAACTTATTGTCTTCTCTGAAGAACCACACCGAAACACAGTTTTGGTGGGAGTTTGTTCTTCAGAGGACAATAAGGCCCTATTGGAGCACTTTCCGTGAAGAGGCACAACACAGATCATATTGCGTTTAAGTCGCAGAGTCATTACTGTTTGTCATTTGCTGCTGTGTTGGTGTGCATGAAGGAGTGAATGGTGCTTTTCTCTCTGGGAGTAAAACTTTCTGTCTTCGGAAATAGAATCCTAAGTGAAGAACCGGACCAGAACTACTCTGGCCTAGAAGACTGTTCTTCAGGGGACACTAAGCGCTCACTTAGAGCACTCTCTTTGAAAAAAAAAGCACAAAATATCAAGTCATTGTAAGCTAAATTTGCAAGTGTTTTAAATAATGGGAAACACAAAGTCTTGTAATTCCTCACTTGCTGAGGGCCCCGACGGGGATCAAAAGTACATGCAGTCCAGGTTTCCTGGTAGCACTGTTCACATAAAAAAAATGGAGAAAGAAATATAAAATAGATGGAAAGCTAAAAATTGATCAATGGCAAACAATTGTGGGAATTTTGGAGAGTAGTGTAGTAAGAAAATCTGGGATAAAAAAGGCTAAAAAGGAGGAAGGGACACAAAACATATATGTTTTCAGACCCTATACCTTAGAAGAGGTCAGGAAGGCTATGAAAGGATTAGATGTTTTTCCTCTGGAAGATTTTGAAGAATTAGAAACTTCTGCCTTTTTCCAAAACCCTCGTAGGGAACGAGGAATAGGCAGAGGCAGTCAAAGGGGACGGAGACCCTTTAATGGGACCGCAAATAATCCTCCAAAAGATCCAGAAGCTTGCTGGAACTGTGGTGATCTTGATCACTGGGCAAAAGAATGTAAAAAGAATAGGAGGAAGGAGACAACCAAGGTCAAATTCCTGAGCATGGCTAGATCCCCAGCAAAACACACAAATAGACTAAACTGATGAAATGGTGGACATATGTTCAGTTTGTTACACGTTAAGTAAAAAAATAAATAAATAAATAAAATAAATTTAATTCCTGTACAAAATCAGTGCATGCAAAAAAATATTTTTTAATGTTACTAAAAATTAGATTTAAACTTCACAAGTGAGAAATTTTTGTTTTAAGAAATACTGGTGTTTGTTTTGTTTTGTTTTTCTTTTTGAGCATTCCTACACTTTTAAAGAAAAACCAGTAGAGAGAAATAAAAAAAATAGTAACAAAAAAATGGTAACAACTTCTTTGTATACTAAAAGTGGAATAATGACATTCCTGAAGGAGGAGAAGCTGGAAAATAAAACTAAATAATAAAATTCTCCTCAGCGAACAATGTTTAATGTATTGTGTCACAATGAGATTACAACACCAACTTGGTGAAATGATCCTTTGGCTGTCTATCTGGAGGGTCCGCGGTCAGAGTAAGGTACCGACCTGGACATTATCTTAGGCCTTGAGAGGAGGGCTGACCTCTGACCTCACAGTCTGCAGTACTGAGATCAACAGGTTTAGAGAAATCCATTGTTCTCTGGTGAGACGTGTTTTAAATGAAGTTAACATAAACTTACATATTACATTTTAAAGTTTAAATGTTGTGCAAAATAAAATAAAATAAAAATAAAATAATAAAAGAGAATACAGCTTTTAACATGTTTACATGTGTTTTTATAAGGAAATAATTCATAACTTCTTGAAATGTTGGGTAATATGTGGCTAAAAAACTATACAATGAAAAGAAAGAAAAGTTATATGGAAAATGTTTGTGTAAAAAAAAAACAAATTACAGAAAGACGAACAAACCCTAATTGACTCTTATTTGCTTCTTTCTTTTCCTCTGTCTGAGCCTCGCTGCGGTGCGTCTGACCTCTGACCTCAGCTCAGCCCTGTCCTGCCGATCAGATGATGTCCCTCCTTCATCACCAGCCAAAGACAGTTGATAAAGAAGCAAAAAAGAACAGGACGATTTCTACCAACTGGGCACTGAAGCCACTGAAGTGTCCGCTGATCCTAATTCCTGGACATCTGAGAACTGCCACGCAGCAGATACTGTATGGAGTCCTGCTGGACATTTGGACTGGAACTATATTCCTGTGTTTGGCTGCAACTGAACCCTCACAACCCTCTCTGATTTACTCTTTGACATCAGCGTGGAGAAGGAAAATAATGTGTTTTAAAGAAAAAAGAAAGCAAACTGAACTGTTTTTTGCTTGTTTCATTGGTGGACAACCTGGACATTCACTAAGGGACAGTCTGAACAACTTATAAATAATCCAACACCAGAGCTAGTTGGACTGACAGGGAGCTGGAGGAGAGACAGAGGGAGGACCAGCTGCAGCGACGCCAGCAGCAGGAGGGGGAAGCGAGAAGCGAGACACAAAGGAGAAATGCAAGATAAGTTATACACACACATCTGTGATAGACAATGTGTCACTAATTCTGTTTACATATAGGAATTATCTATCTAGAAAAGAACATTTTGAAGGTTTTTAGGTTCAATGTTAGAAAAATTGTTCATTTTGTGCCCTTTAACTCAGTCCTTAACAAAAGGATCAGTGATCCTCTTAGGGCCCACGAGCCATAGATTGGGAAACTGTAAAGGAAAAAACTGTAATGACTAAATTTAAGAAAACAAATAAATAAAGCTGATAGAGCTATGCAACTAAATTAGAGCCAAAAAAAATTATTACAGATTCTGAGCTAATAATTATTTGCAAATGTTTTATTTTTTCCTTTAAAAGAAATACTAGTTTAAAACTAAATTTAACATCTCTAAGTGTTGAAAATAATTCATATTGCAGTGTTCAAATATTATGAAGTACTTCTTTACATTTAACTGAAACATTTAACTTAGAGTTTGATTCTATAAAGAATCTACAAATTGATTGCGTTTGTGTATTTTATATTGGGATGAATGAAAATTATTATGAGAAGAAAGAAATTTTACTACAAAATTAAGTAACGGATGAAATTATTGACCATTTACTATAACAATATAAAATACTTATGTTGTCGACTTGTCTGAAATACAAGTTTAAGTGAAGTTTGAGAGTTTAAGCAACCTGGGAGATGTAAATGGCTACTAACAACTGATGATTGTGGATAAAAGCAACATTTTCTAGATTTCAGTCTAAAACATTTTAATCAAGATTTGACTGATAGTTAATACATTCAAAGATAAAAAATTTTGAATTAGAAGATTTGAGATTTGGTTTTAATCAGAGATGGTCATTTTTATTTTAGAGAAATAAAATAGAAATGTTGAAAGGTGCTGAATTTAACAAAAAAAAATAAGTAAATAAATGACAAACCTGTAATTAAAAGAGTTGTTTACTAAAGGATCTTCTAAAAGCAATAAACCTGTGAGTTCACCTGAATGAACTATTAACCCTCCCAAGCCTCTATTTGAAGCTAAAGCGATTGTGACACAAGGCGATGCCATGTGTCAACAGGGGGGGAAATAAGAAGGAAAAATGGTCAGGTAATACTAACTAATAAAAACATAATTTTTTTGTTATAAACTTTTGAATTAAATAGTGTTAGATAATGATATATATATATATATATATATATATATATATTTTTTTAATAGGTTGAAATAGTTCCAGCAAAGCATGCTTTTGAAATAATTCATGGGAGAGCTTACAGATTTCCTCTGTTTGCTCCAGACTTACAGAAAGCTGATGAAGAACAAACATTAGCAGACTATATGATCAGGACTCTTAAACTGAAGGAAGTGTCCAGTACAAATTTACTGCCTTCTGATTCTATTCCTTCGCAGGAGGCCACTCACATCGAGTCAGATGACTGGGTCTACATAAAGGTCATCAAACGAAACAACTGGGTGAGTCCACAGTGGGAAGGACCGTTCCAAGTGCTGATGACCACAACAACAGCTGTTTGAAACGCTGAAAGACCCAGCTGGATACATCTCAGTCACAAGAAGCAGCAGAGAGTGTTGAACCCCTAATTCGTCATCCAGTCAGGGCTACAAAGGGGTCCTACTTTTAGTGTAGTTCGTCTCAAACCCTGTGAAAAAAACGCTTAAAAGTCTCATTTCCTTAGTTTAGGGGTTTTGACATCTCTGCGCGCTTAGCAGCATGAAGACTCCATATGCCAGATGGTTCTTCTACTGCGCTGTGGCTGCAGCATGTCTGATGTTTAGAAGAGGAAGTGACCTCACTTTCCACCCATATGACTACAGCACCAACCTCTGGTGGCAGCTGATGAACAGGACTGGTCATGAGGAGAACAGGTGAACTGCTTTGTGTGTGCAAAGCTGCAAATCGCCACACACAACTCAGGTCTGTGTCCAGGGAAACATCACTGAAGACAAACAGATGTGTCTCTATGGCCTGAGCACACAACCATGACGCAGCGTGCCACCGCCAAAAGGATGCAAATGGTGAAAAAAGGATTATTCTGTGCTACTAAAGAGAGGAGATGCTGCAAAAGGACTTTTTGGATCTAAGAACTGTTCCATTAACGCTGACGTACTACCATTTCCACCGTTTCCACAAACTGCATGGAAAATACCAGAGACCATTTCTTTAGCAGGAGCTAAACCCGGGTCGCTGAGGAGCTGCGTTTTCAACAACGGACACATTTGACTTAGGATGTTACCTTGGAATATGTTTAACAAAAGTTTACACCTACTGCAAAACGACACTGGATTACATCGACTGCATTGCCTGCAGGGGTCAAAGGGCGACCCCCGACTGCAAAGTCTGGAAGGACAACCCAGACTGTGACAACTTGCTTGATGAGAGGTTCAAAGCCACGTTGAGATCAACAGATATGGATTATGTGACTCATCGACAGCACACAACAGCTGGCAAACAGCACCTTGAGAGAGCTGACTGAACTGAGAAACATGGTTCTGTAAAACCGTGTTGTCCTGGACTTCCTCACAGCCTCTCAGGGAGGTGTCTGCAAAATCATTGGTCCAGTGTGCTGTACATTCATTCCTGATGAAACAGGAACTGGTGGAACTATTTCTGACGCTCTACATGACCAAGAAGAACTTAAACATTATATGGAAAGTGGAGCGCAAGGATCATCTTCTTTTGACTTTCTTTCTTGGCTCACTTCTGGGCCATGGTGGAATTTACTGTTGAAGCTTGAAACATCTATTCTGGGTGTTTTGATTCTTTTTTGTCTGTTCACAAGTTGCATTGTTCCATGCCTTCGAAGCATGATGCTAAAGACAATTAACACAGCTGTGGTCAGCTATCAGCTGGTGAAAATGACCTATGACACAAATGAAGACGATTTGTTTTCTGATAATGAAGTTCTGTAATCAATAAACAGATTAATTCATTTGCTGAATGATTCCTACACCGAAAATGTGAAAACAAGTGGTGTTAGTGATGAGAAAACTGCATTTGATTTTTTGCTGTTTCTTTTATTTTTCATTTATTTCATATATTCATTCTGTATTTAAATAATATAATAATTCTTGCATTTATTGGATATATTCTTTTCTTTTCTATGCTTGTCTTATGAAAATGATAAAAAGGGGGGAATGTTAGAGATTTTTTGGTATTATCATTTTGTTATTACTTTATATTCAGTCTAATGTTAATCAACAATAGTTAATATAGATTGTGATTTTCAGTTTAAAGTGTCTCTTACTTCTGTGTCTCTGAACTGACCTGAAGGCCACGTCTGCCTGTAAATCTTTATGTGAAACGGTTAACTGTCTGTTTCCCAGACCTTAAATTACGCTTCCACAGGTGTCGTTTTATCACTAGATACTCCCTACATTAGAAACTGCCTGTGTGCAGTGATAAATATTGTCTGTGCTGTCCTCTGTCCTCCATCCTCCCTGTTTGTGTTTGATAATAAAAGACGAGCTGTAACCAAAGGTTTTTAGACGCTCGGTGAACGGCTTGGAGAAGCCGTTTGTTGAGTCTTCTCCTTTTGCAAAAGCTTTGTCATAATAATTCACATGCGTTGTCTGTGGTTCTTTTTAATGAAGGTTCAAGAAAATACCCATCAGTCGGCGTTCGCGCCTGTTTTATGATGTTTCCTTTGCATGCAGGAGGTTTACATTCTGAGCAAGTCTGAACAGACGCAGCGGTGCAGCTGTGACCAGGCTGGAGCCTGCAGGCGCAGGGGAGGAACCACCTTTCCTCAGGTGTGTCGACATGGCAACGTTTCCCTCTGCAGACAAACCAAACATGAAGCGACAGCAGCAATACGCTGCAGACACAAGACACTTCTGACTCCAGTCTACAGACGGAATGACATGGTTTTCATCCACGCTTTTATTTCGACTCCATTGGATTTTACTGTAACTCACTTTATCTGGAGTCAGTCAGTCGCTGCTCTCACATCTGCAGCTGGTTCAGAAGCTGCTGCACGACTTAACTGGAAAGAGGGAACATGTGACCTCTGACCTCACCTCACTTCACTGGCTGCCTTTATATTTTAGGATTCATTTTAAAAATCTTATGTTTGTTTTTAAATCACTGCTTAATCTTGCCCCGGCTGACCTCTGACCTCTGAGCTTCTTCACCCCTACGAACCTTATCGGTCCCTCAGAGGACAGGAAGCTCAGAGGAACAGGAAGCTCATAGGGGACAGGAAGCTGAGAGGGGACAGGAAGCTCAGAGGGACAGGAAGCTGAGAGGGACAGGAAGCTGAGAGGGGACAGGAAAGAGCTCAGAGGACAGGAAGCTCAGAGGACAGGAAGCTCAGAGGGACAGGAAGCTGAGAGGGACAGGAAGCTAGACAGGAAGCTGAGAGGACAGGAAGCTCAGAGGACAGGAAGCTCAGAGGACAGGAAGCTCAGAGGACAGGAAGCTGAGAGGACAGGAAGCTCAGAGGACAGGAAGTCAGACAGGAGTCAGAGGGACAGGAAGCTGAGGGCAGATCGAGGACAGGAAGCTCAGAGGACAGGAAGTCAAGACAGGAAGCTCAGGGGAGAGGGACAGGAAGCTCGGACAGAAGCTAGAGGGACAGGAAGCTCAGTAGGGACAGGAAGCTGAGAGGGGGCAGGAAGATGAGAGGAACAGGAAGCTGCAAAAGAACAGGAAGCTCAGAGGACAGGAAGCTCAGAGGGACAGGAAGCTCAGAGGACAGGAAGCTCAGAGGGACAGAACTAGGGGGGTCAGAGGGACAGGAAGCTCAGAGGGACAGGTCATCTTCTCTGTCATGGTCCTAAGTTATGGACGACTTGTCTTTGCAGGCCAGAGCTCCTTCACTGTCCACTTTTAAGTTTGTCTAAAACCCATTTATTTTACTTGGCTTTTAACTCCAGCAGGATTTAGTCTTAAGTGTGTTTTTGTTTTTAAACTGTAAGAGTTTTTATTATTTTTTATTTTATTTTACTATGCTGTGTTTTAATGTCCAGCACTTTGTATCAGCTGTGGTTGTTTTAAAGAGTTTTATAAATAAAGTTGGATTGGTAACATATCACTGAAACATTTAGGAGTTTTTCACTTTTTGACATTTATTAACATTTAATTCAACCTGCAGGAACCTGAGATGTTTTATTCACCACAGAAACACAAACATGCATTTCTGTTCAAATAAAAGCTGCTGAAGCTGAATGTCAGAATAAATCCTCAGGCTTTCATCGTTTCTCTGTAACTCCTGCTCTCGCTCAGGCAGGTCATCCTGCAGCGACGGAGATTTTGGCCCCTGAATGGGAGTTTGGCCCTTGGTGCAAAAGGTTTGGACATCCCTGGATGTTGGAAGGAAGTGGTCATGCAGTTCCTTTCACAGTAAAAGCTGAACATCAGGATTGAAACAACGGAGACGTTCCAGTTCGCTTCCAAGCCAACCTCCTGGTTTTCTTGAGAGGGAAACCAGGTGCTGGGAGTTAAACTGAGTTAAACACAATATAAGTTTAGTTAGAAAACAACTATAAACTTTGTTTTTATGATTTTAAGTGTAACTTGAATCTTCATCTTTTTCAGAAACAACAAATCCTGAAAAGTCAGAGGAGTCAGGTTTTCTGTCTGAGCAAACACAGAAGAAGTTTGACCTTTTAGATCTGCTCTCAGGTAAAACCTGCAAATCAAACACATGATTCGCGTGTTAGTCGTCGGTCGGATGAAGACATCTTTCCCTCCTCCTCAGGGCGTAACTCCTGAATTCCTCAGAACTTCTCGTTTCATCACTTGGCCTCATAAACCGGATTGTCACTCAGCTGTCACTTCTTACTTTAACGAGCAAACGGATTTATGAGCTTGTTTTTTTCTGCCAAGCAGAACATCTGATCTGCAGTTCAGGGAAACATCTGGAAGTTAAGTTTGACGGTTTATTTAGTTTAAATGTTGTAGTTTCAGGGTTCGGGAAAAGCAGCGAGATGATGAGGAAACATGAGAGTCAAACTGTATGCAGACGATGCAGGTTATTATTTCACTGTTGAAAATGTAAAACTGTATGATGTCTAGACTCTGAATGTCACCACATTGGATGTGTGAGCGATTAATGCTGCCTGGCTCGCTATTGGCTGGCGAGTGAAAGCAGCTGAACCCCCAAAAGCAGAAATAATGATGATTATAGATGTTAGCTTTTGCTGCAGCGCTAACATCCTGCTGCAAGTTAAGGTGTATTTGGTGATTGACTATTCGGTAGTTAGAAGTGTTTTTTTAAGAATCCAGTGACGCCACTACACTTAATTCAGGTGGATGTGAAAACATATATCTGAAGGTACGTCAGGGTGAAGGAAGGTGGAAAACATACACCCCCCCCACCGAGGCAACAATACGTGAAGGTAAAACTAACCCTAACCCTCTGGTGCAACGCCCCCTCTGGTGCTGCGCCCCCTCTGGCCCTCTGGTACAGCACCCCGTCCAGACGGGGTTTTGGCGCCCCCTCTGGTGCGGCGCCCCCTCTGGTGCAGCGCCCCCTCCAGTCGGGGTTTTGGCGCCCCCTCTGGTGCTGCGCCCCCTCTGGTGCGGTGCCCCCTCTGGTACAGCGCCCCCTCTGGTGCAACGCCCCTCTGGCCCTCTGGTGCGGCGCCCCCTCTGGTGCGGCGCCCCCTCTGGTGCAGCGCCCCCTCTGGTGCAGCGCCCCCTCTGGTGCAACGCCCCTCTGGCCCTCTGGTGCGGCGCCCCCTCTGGTACAGCGCCCCCTCTGGTGCAACGCCCCTCTGGCCCTCTGGTGCAGCGCCCCGTCCAGACGGGGTTTTGGCGACCCCTCTGGTGCGGCGCCCCCTCTGGTGCGGCGCCCCCTCTGGTGCGGCGCCCCCTCTGGTGCAGCGCCCCCTCTGGTGCAGCGCCCCCTCTGGTGCAACGCCCCTCTGGCCCTCTGGTGCGGCGCCCCCTCTGGTACAGCGCCCCCTCTGGTGCAACGCCCCTCTGGCCCTCTGGTGCAGCGCCCCGTCCAGACGGGGTTTTGGCGCCCCCTCTGGTGCGGCGCCCCCTCTGGTGCAGCGCCCCTGCCCTCTGGTGCAGCGCCCCCCAGCGGGGTTGTGGGCGACCCCTCTGGTGCAGGCCCCCCCCTCTGGTGCGGCGCCCCTCCACTGGTCGGCGCCCCCTCTGGTGCAGGCGCCCCCTCTGGTGCACGGCCCTGCCCTCTGGTGCGGCGCCCCCTCTGGTCAGCGCCCCCTCTGGTGCAACGCCCCTCTGGCCCTCTGGTGCGGCGCCCCCTCTGGTACAGCGCCCCCTCTGGTGCAACGCCCCTCTGGCCCTCTGGTGCAGCGCCCCCTCGTCAGCGCCGCCTCTGGCGCCCCTCTGGTGCGGCGCCCCCTCTGGTGCGGCGCCCCCTCTGGTGCAGCGCCCCCTCTGGCCCTCTGGTGCAGCGCCCCCTCTGGTGCAGCGCCCCCTCTGGCCCTCTGGTGCAGCGCCCCCTCTGGTGCAGCGCCCCCTCTGGCCCTCTGTGGTGCAGCGCCCCTCTGGTGCAGCGCCCCTATGCATTGCATGCGCTGCATAGCTACTTTTTGCGCTACTGAAGAAATCGTCTGTATTATGTATTTTATTGGCTGTTATCGCTGAATCCTTTAATACCGGATCCACTGAATCATGATACTTCTGCTAATGCGCTAATAGTGGAGCTAATTTTGTGCTTAGCGCTTTTGGTAACACTAAAATATTTAGAGCATGTATCGTCCCCTAAGTACATTTTTCATATAAATTGTAAAGTTCTCATTTTATAAACTTTCAGTTGAATTAAGTCCAACATCTGTGTTGGAGGTTTGGTTATTGACTGTATTTAGACGTTTATTCACTCTTAACAGGTTTGCACCTGTTTTAGCATGTTAGCATTAGCTTCTGCTAAATACCATGTTGATGTAGCGTGTTAGCAGAGCTGAGTTTGTCGTTAGCGCTGCTGGCCTCTGATAGGCCTGTACATGGGGACCATGGGAACGCTGTGGAAATAAACAGGAGAAGAAGAAGACGGATTTCTCCTCCTGCACCATGAACGTCTGAAATGTCGAGTTTAAAGGAAGAAGAGATTTATGACACGCAGGGAGTCGACAGCCAGATCACCAAGGTGACTGGTTGGTTGTTTGTGAGCATAAAGTTAATCAGGTGTGCCGTCTGTGTGTCAGTAAAAGCTGCTCCTGCTTCAGCAGACTGGCTTTTCCTTTGTATCGGAGCCAAATGAAGGGGAATTTTACTGCAGCTTCTGTCGGCATTTTAACTGCAATGCTCTTCAGACGCTTCAACATCAGTCGCAGAAAGGATTTATTTTCTCTTCATGAACATCATAAAAGTTAATTTAACAGATTTAATAAACAGATGCTCGTTTGACTCACCTCTTAGCCTGGGCAGCAGAGAGAAGCGAAGCCAGATGCAGGAACGACCGAAACATTGAGGACAAGAACAACATATCAATGGTTTCATAGTCATGTGTTAGAACGGCCTAGTCAAAGCCTAAGCTTAAAATCAAACTTTTTGTGATCTGTGTGATGATAAAGAACAGGGACAAAGTTCAGACTGTGGACAAAACTGACAGAGACACAAAAAACTTCAGCTGGACCCAGCCAGAGGTCTACAGAACGAAGATGCATGCCACACATTTCAGTTTTTTATTTTTTATTTTAAAAAATGTGTAATCGTTTTCTTCCAACGTCATGAAGATATTCTACTGTCTGCGGGTTCCTGAACCTTCCCCTCTGTGGATCGGACCCGGCTGCAGCTCTGTTATTCTGGAAGGATGTCGTCCTTCCAGGAGATTTTCCTGTTTGACACAAAGCGGCTTCACCCAGCAGAGAGTCAGCAGGAGAAACAAACTGGCTGTTTCTGGCTCATCATCGCCATGGAGCCAAATCTGCAGCAGGTCAAAGGTCAGAGGAATGCAGGACTGGAATCTGTTCCTGCTGTCAAATCACAACTAAAAATGTATTATTATTATTATTATTATACAGCTGATTGTCCTGCAAACACACAGGATCTGAGTTCAGAGGACAGAAATCCACCCAGGAACCAGGAGGTCAGACTGTCAGTCAGTTCCACACCAGGTCCATCAGAACCATCAGAACCCGGACGGCTCCATGTTTGGTGAGAACTGGATTCTGTTCAGTTTCTCTGGTTCTGCCTGCGGCTCGTTGCTCTTCCTCCTCCTGCTTCTCCCTGTTTTTACCTTATAAGGGGATGTTTACCTGCCGCTCCGTCTTCCTGTAGCATCGTCTGCAGCCTCAGGCTGTGAAGTCAGCAGCTCCGTTCTGAGCAGAGCGGAGGGACAGCCAGTCGGGTCAGAACCTGAGGGTTTCTAACTGGACTTTAGCTTCTCAGTCCAGTTATTGTCTGAACCTGGAGCCACAAGCAGCTCTGGAGCTTCAGCAGTTTTATAATCTGACTAAACATGATGAAGAACCAAGTCACGTTGTTAAATATGGATAATTGACCTCGGACCTCAGAAGCAGGAAGTGAACTACAGCGCAGGACATTCTGGGCAAATACAACTAAAGCTAACTGTTAGCCTAGCGCTAGCAGCAGAAATGGCTCCTGGTCTAAAGAGAAAATCCTCCAACCACTAAAATCCTCCATCTTGTTCCCATGGTGAAGCAGGAAGTTGCTCTCAGTGTCTTCAGAGGTTTTAGTGTCGTTTCCTTCAGTGGTTCCTGGTGCAGCGCCTCCACAGGCCAGGAGGGGAACAGCTGGTTTGACCCACAGCAGCTGGAGGAGGAGCAGAAGTTCTGGTTGAACTGAGGCTACAGGACCATCAGAACCAGATAAAAGCAGGTGGAGATGATGAAGGCGTAGAATAACAGTTCCAGATCTGCAGATGTCTGGAGAGAGAGAGAGAGAGAGAGAGAGAGAGAGAGAGAGAGAGAGAGAGAGAGAGGAGAGAGAGAAGAGAGAGAGGAGAGATAGAGAGAGAGAGATAGAAGATAGATAGATAGAGAAGAGATAGATAGATAGATAGATAGATAGATAGATAGATAGATAGATAGATAGATAGATAGATAGATAGATAGATAAGCCGTTAGCTTTAGCTTCACGCCTGATGTTTTCCTTCCTGGTCCCGGTTCCTCCTGAAGCCTCGGAACCGGGACTGAGAGGTTCGGCCCGCCGTCGCCATGGCAACCAGCCGGTTGCAGCGGTGGGAAAGCGGCATCAGGGACGCGCCTCCTGTCCGGGTGGGACGCAGGTTTCTGCACGCTCAGCTGCAGGCGATGGTTCGATGCTCCGTGTCGCTGCTCGTTCCTGATGCACCGCAGAGTCACGATGAACGGCTGAAACGTAGATCTGGACCAACAGGCATGACGACACGGTAACAGCTGGACTGGAGCCAAACAGAACCAGAGAACTGAACGAGTCTCAGTCCGACACGGTTCAGTTTCTGGAAGACCCGCAGGACTCGGGGCGGATCCCAGCATGGCGGTTCACCTTCAGTTTTAGAGCAAAAACTAAGAAAAGCAGATGTGGTTTCATGTTTACTATGGCGCAACCTGCTGGTGGTTTGTTGAATTTCATGTGTTAATGAAGGACCACCAGGTTTTGCTTCTTGCCTTCAGAGATGCTTTCAGGTGTTTTTCAGGTTGAATCATCAATAATCTGCAGAAATCTGGCTTTTCTTCATGACTTTTTCCAGATTGGACTCCAACATTCTCAGCCCATCCGTTTCCAGTTCTGCACTCGTTCTGGAGTCAAAGTTCAGCTCACATCGTCCTCCTGGTATCCGTTCACCTGCAGAGTCCAGAATCCTCTCACATCCTCCGCCGTTCCGACATTCATCGTCAGGGCAGACGGGAATCTTTCTGGCCTTCCCCCGAGAATAACGCCCCCGATAACAGTGGACCCGGTGGGAGCTGCTGGGTCTCCGCCACATCTTCACCAGAGGAGCCATGAGTTACTCTGGTCTACTCATAGAGAATCACAGTAGAAGAACCAGAACTAAGACCGCTGATATGTTCTCTCTCATGTTTGTACTCACACTGACTGGTTGAAGTCCAGAACAATATTTTGTTCCAGAGCATTCTTCTGCCGTTTCCGTTACATAACCAGGGCTCTCCATGTAACCGTGATCCTGAGTGAACCTCACCGGAACAAGGATTTCTCCTGCTTCGATCTCAGTGGCGTCAAACACGATGCAATGGGCTTCATCTTTGCCTTCCTGAGGGATCAGCATCAACGCCATGTTGATGGCTGAGGAGGCCGCAGCACCGATGTCTGGCGCTAAGCTAGCGGCGACAGAAAGACTCTTCATTATGGCGCTTAGGTTGTTTTCCTTGAATGTTTCTGCCATCTTTAAAAAGTCACAGCATCTCTTTTGCCAGAGTCAAGCCATTTCCCCATTTCTGCCTGAGTTCAAAGGCCAGACGATCCGTTTCTCATCGGACCAACAGAGTGAAGCCAGCAGAACCGACGCCATAACCTCAACAAGCAACTCAAGAAATATAAATGGCCTTACTAATATTTGTCGTTTAATTAACTGGTTCATAAATGTTTATTATTTTGTTGCAGTACTAATGCAGTCAATGCTTTTATTTTGAAAAGGTTTGAAACCGGAACGTGCCGTAAAGCGATTGGCGAAAAATATTTAGTTATTTTTCCACGGAACATACAGGTTGCTATTATGTTTTCACCCACTAGAGGGCGCTAATGTTCATTATTAAGTCAGTCATGTTTAGTCTATGTAAAGCCACAGACAGTTGAAATATGATGTATTTAATTGTATTTCATGATACAGGAAACTATAGAAGGGAATGTCAAAAGATTTAATAAATATACACTGTAAAACATAATAACAGCACTCAAGGCAAAAACTGTCAAGGATAAAAGTTGTAATAATTCAGTAAAGGTAAATGAATAAGTCAAACAGATGAAGGCAACATAATGTTTGAGTAACTAAAGGTATTTTTATTTTGTGTATTTTGCAGCTATTATGGTGTGTTCACATGCATGACTGTTGAATAAAAATATTATGAACCGTCAATTTGAGACACCGAGAAACAAAACTCTGGTTAAAAGAAGCAGGAACTTACCTTCAGGGTTTACACATCATGACTTCCTTCTTCTGAAAACATTATTAGTGTTGATTTTAAGACTCAGAACGAGAAAATCTCTAATAAGCAGCCAAAGAAAAAAAATAATAAAGATTCCAAAAACAAATCAAAAAGAGAAGCTGAAACCAAACCGAGAGCAAAGACGGAGATCAGAGCTGGAAAGACACGAGTATCCGATCAAAGTCTGGAGGAAAGTCCAGGAAACCTTTCAGAAAAATACACAAAATTACAAGGCAGAACACTGCACTAGTAATATAATTACATGATTTTAATAATTTTAGCAATAGTTAATACTGGTTAATTACGGTTAATAACAGTTAATAAAGGTTAACAAATGTTAATAATGTTAACAGTTAATAATGGTTAATAATAGTTAATAACAGTTAATAATGGTTAATAATGGTTAATAATAGTTAATAACAGTTAATAATGGTTAACAACACTTAATGTTTAATAACCGTTAATAATGGTTAACAACAGTTAATAATGGTTAATAAAGGTTAATAATGGTTAACAACTGTTAATAATAGTTAATACTGGTTAATAATGATTAAAAACGGTTAATAATAGTTAATAATGGTGGCCCCTGGCTGGTAGAGATGCATGAATTATTCTGTTTAATTTTTTTTTAGTCTCACTGGAAACATTTCATTAAAAGGACAGAAGCCTGACCAGAAGGTATGGAGGAATTCAAAGGTGTTGAATTCATGAATTAAGAGATTATACACAAAACTCCATTCTTTCCGGCTCACAGGCAAACAGGAAGACATTTAATGCACATCTACGGCATCACGCATCACATTTTTATCATCTCATTTTCATTGTCTCAACATCCAAAATGTCTTGTCTTTTGCTTCTGCCTTCGAATATTTATGCCGCTTTTTCAGTCTGCTGTTGTGTATTTGAAAACTCTGACTAATGGCGTTACAGACTCACTTCTGGCTTCGGTTTGAACACTGTGTGTGTTGGAAGTTCAGAGAATTCTGGGTTGACCTCGTGGAAGTTAAATCTGCTCCCTCAGAGGACCATTAGTCAAATTGTTAGTTCTTATCTCTCCAAACAGAGACTCCGGCCGAGTTTCTCGCATGCAAGCAGGAAAGGATGTTTGCCAGAGGTTCCTTGCACAACAAGTTACTGGGTCAGATTGACCCAACACATTCGACATAATACATTCCTTTTCAGTAAAACATATCTTAAAGTAAATCAACTTAACTTTCGACTATTAACATAATTATATTCTTCTACAAAGGTGGGCTGGTCCACATCAAGACTGAAGACAATAAATCTGTTTTTAAATATTTTATTTTGCAGGAAAAGTTGTAGGATAATAATGAAGAAAAAAACAAACACATAACTCTTAAATTTGAAGTTTTATTAGTTTTTTCCTTTAAAGTTGCAATAGAAGCTCAAAAAAAGAAGCAAATGATAATTTTAAAGAAACATGATGAGATAATTTCACAGAAAGTTTGAACGGTTCACACATGATGTTTGGTTACAGCTGGTCAGAAACTGAGTCACTTTCAGATGTTCTGGGTTCAGAAACTTGAAACCATTTCAACATGAAACCAGTTTTTAATCAACAGCCACATTTTCCCCAAACGTCTGAACAGTTAAAAGATGAAACATGTGAAGAGCAAACAGAAAAGATAAAATATGACAGCAGAAACTTCCTGGGTTCCTTCAGTCCTCGCTACCTGGGGATTTTGTGATTTCTTTACCAAACACCGTTTTCTTGTAGTCCTCCAGGCTCTCCTCACATTTCTCTCCATAGTATTCCTTCTCACACTCACACAGGCCAATGCGAGCGTTTTTCACCTCAACACATTTTCCTCTGTCTTTACCTCCACAGTCGACTCCTTTACAGGGAGACTCATTCATCAGCTCCTCATCACTTTTAATCAGAACCCTGAAATGTCCAAAAGGGAGAAACTTTGCACTTCCTAAAAAGCTGATGCTGCATTCCCCGGTGTAAATGTACGGGAGGGTCTGCTGTTCCTCAGGACTGAAGTATCCTTCAGATGGAACATTTACTACTTCTAAAGCATCAGCAGCGTCATTTTGCTTATGAATGTAAGCATGAATGGCTGAATACATGTCAACCACTTTAGGTTCACCTGTTTTTGTAACACAGTTATCTAACGTTTTTCTAACTTCACTGCAGACCACCTTCTCATTGTAGCACTCCTTAATAACTTTGATCATCCCAGCTGTTTTCTCGTGTTTCCCTTTCGCTTGTTTGGCAAAAGCCACACTAGTTGTCCCTTTTTCTACTGCAGTAAATCCAGACAAAATGTGTTTGTTTCTCCATTTAGTGAAAATACTTTCACGTTTTGAATTTTCTGTTAAGAAAGCAACGACCATCCAGTCGTACCGGTCATATGTTTTAGTCAAATACTTCAGGATGTTATTTGCCAGCATCTTACGCTTCTCTGACTCGTTGATCTTGTCTTTGATGTCCAGTTTAACGTATTCATCAGGCTCTGAAATACATTTCTTGAGAATCTGGAACGTAGCTACAGAAATGTCGCGTGCTTTATCAACCAGATTATCTTTTAACAGTGTTTCCTTATTGTTAATCAAGTAATAGAGATTGCTCATGAAGATGGCTTTGAACACAAGCGCTGCGTTAACAGCTGAGAACTTTTTAATCTGACCTTCATGACATCTGACTTTGTGTGTCAGTAGCTTGCCATAGTCACTACTGTAAGCCCCTTGACCTACAATGGCTTCATGGAGGCCATACAGCCATTTAACAGCTTTTTTGAAGAAATTTTCACCATAGTCTTTCAGAGTTTTCTTGCATGTTTGAGGCTCAGTGCATGTTTCCAGCAGCTCCTGCAGCCTTTTCCATCCAACATTTATTTTTTCCTCTAGCTCTGCATACTTCTTGACGTCAATGGCAAATGCCAGTGCCTCCCGATTTTCATCAATCTTTGAATTTAGATTATCAAATTCCTTCTTGAGATAATTTAGAACTTCTTTGTTGGGGCTTTTACCACTAAGTACTCGTACCAATTCTATTGCAGCTCTTAATCCTGTCCCATAATCTTTAATAAGACCAATAAAAGGCTTAGCTGCAGTTGCAATCTTCAGAAAGTATCCTCCTGTTGTCTTTGCAGTCTCCAGTATCTCGTCTCTCTTCTGCAGAGCGTGGTTTTCCTGCAGGTCGGAGCGCGGCGGGTCGCTCAGGCTGCAGGTCAGGAACAAAGACAGCAGCAGCAGCAGAACCGGGCCAGACGGCGCCATGACTGAGGACAAACACAGGAACCGTCACAGTGAGCAACATCGTCTGAATGGACAAAGTTAAAGACTGCAGCTTCATTATTAATGAAGCGGATGAAGGTGGATGAATACCGAAGTTTGGAGCTCAGTTATAATCACCAGGTTACCAAAGCAGGAAATATTCCAGCAAAAATCCTCATGAACAAAATAAATCAGCTTCTGTGCAGAACAAGAGACAAAAACACATTATTTTAAAAACACAGGAAATTCCCTCATGGATCAACTAAAGCATTTAATAAAAGTTATTGTACCAGCGAGATCATCATCATCATCATCATCATCATATTCATCATACCTGGAGTGAAAGCAGTTCTGCTCTGACCTGGAGGACGTCTGAAGGCTGATCTGGTTCCTCACCTGCAGACTGATGGATTTCACCTGGATGATGGTTTTTATAGCAGCATGTTGGGACACACCCTCCTCTTCCTCTTCCTCTACCTCCCCCCGCATCGCCACTCCTTCACCCCCCACCCTCTCATCCAGTCATGGCCAAGTAAGGAAATACAAGCTGATAGCAGAAATATTTGTTCATGTCATCAGAAAGTTTCCATCTCTGTTGGAACATCAGCAGCGCAGCAGAAAGACGATGTTCTCCGTCTGCAGGAGGCCGAACTCGCTAGCACGTTAAGCACAACCTACATGTGGAGGCTCTAGTTTTCAGTGCGGCTGTCGTGGGTTTGCTTCCCGGTCTTCTCCTTCTCTCATTTCCCACATTTTTGGCAATTTATTATCATAAAAGCCACAAGAGCAATTAAAACCTTTCTTGCCCCCAGAAATTATTGGCCATCAATAATCTCCCAATTCATTTTAAAAGACATTGAATGCTACAAAAACACCATTCGCAGTATATAATCTACTTTTATTTCAAAACATTAAACAGCACTGACAGCACTGACATACAACAAAGGTCATACATTCATGGTACTTTGCACTGAAGGTGAAGCTTTGAAAGTTCATTGGAAGCAGCCATGGATGGTCTTATGATCACTGATGGTGAAATGTCTTTGGTGCTGCTCTTGTTTTCAACAACATGAAGGAGGAAGACTTATAACCTGGAAGGAAAAACAAGAAATATAGCAGAAACATTGGGAAAATAAATAAATATTTTAAAAAGTAGTGTGTAAAATACTAAACAAACTCACCTCTGTGTCTGTGTCTGTGTCACCGTCATAGTCATTCAAATTACCCTGCCCACCTGGTTTACAAAATAAAACATAAAAAAGTCAGAAATAATTATTAAAGAAATTAGTCAGCTTATAGAAAAAATTTTTGGACAGCATTAAAAGTCATGCCAACCTGTCTGAAGAAATGTGTTGGAGTCTTCATAACAGGCTTCAGTCACCAACATGACACACTGATATTTTTTTTTCTACCTCAGAGTGAGCAACTTTCTAGTATTCCTATCTCGTTTTGAGACAGAAGGGGCTCCCACATTTCCTGTCTCCCACACTTTTTTCAGCCGTTACAACTGTTTAATCCGTTAACATGTGGTAACCTGTTTTTCCGAGCCGCCTTTAGAGACTCGCTTAGACTCGTGTTGCACATCAACATGAGCGCTAAGACGCTCTGCTGGGTTTACACCTGTGGCAGTGAAGGAGACCTGCTGCTGCTGTGCAGAGCTACGCAGGTGTGTTAGAATCATGGCAGCAAACCAGCAAAACGCAAAGAACTTTTCACAGTTTTTCCCCCAAACTAACCGACTGAGTTGATTAAAGCTGTTGGATGCAGGTAAAGTAGCTAAAAGATGACTATCTAATATCAATACAGCACCTTAAGCTTGTTAAGAAGATCAGACTACTGGTGCTGTTGTCTATGTTCAGAAGTGGGTGGTTAAATTTACGTGAGCAGCTATTTTTGGGGGAAAGGGCACTTTTGTACATTTGTCCTTTACTTGAGTAATAATATTATTGCTACTCTTACTTGAGTAGATTGATTTTGCATTTAAAGACAGACTGAAGAGATTGGAAACATTAGATTTCTGCAACATATGAGCTAAATTTTATACAAATTTGAGCATAATTCCTTAACATTTTATACATGTCACCATTTATATTGTTTATTTTGTATTAATATATGTTTTTTTTATTGAAATGTTACATGAAGGTTTGTTTGTGCATTTATATTAGCAGAATGAGCAAAAATCTGTCACAAAACTGGGTGTAGCATCTTTATTTCTTCTATAATTTAATTTTATATAATTGCCGCTGCTAAAATTGAACAGACCATGACTCCTAAACCTTATGAAATATTTCAGCCTGTGGGATTATTGATATGAACTTCACCTTGTTCTACAAAAAAACGAGGAAATTAGTCAATTTTAGTTTTTATTTATGGTTTAAAATTTACAGCAGCTGCAGCCACAGAAAGGGAAAATAAGCTGCTGAAGGAGTTATGACCAAGCACAAGCTTGATCAGCGCTCATAACTAGAGAACTCAGAGGAGCTAACATTGAAAAATGATTTAGCGTTTATTCCTCTGAGCGTTTTTTGATCTCCAGACCTCCAGTCTGTTGTGAAAACTGAAGTGTTATGATGAAATATTTTCAGTTTCATGCATCAAATAAAAAGAATGGAAACCTAAGAGATATATGTAATCTTGCATGTTTTGATTTAATGTTGAGTTAAAGATGATTATGTTTTACAAGTTAGGATGACCATAAAGCATTTATAAAGGCTGAAGTGATTATAAGATGCTTATAATATTACATTGTGTAAGTCAATGCTGATTGTAAGGTGAAGGTCAGTTAGGGTCAGGACTGAATGAAGGAAAAAGGAACAACAAAAAGGAACCTCAGAGTGATGCAAGAGTGAAATGGGGAAATGAATCCAGATGTTGGGTGAGTAAGACAACAGGGAAAGGAGAAGTGAGTCACTAAGGCGATGACCAGTCCAGAGGGATTGCGTAACCTTTGGCTGTGTGCAACTGGTGAGTCACTGAGGGTCTTAACCAGAATGTTCATGAAACCACGTAGCCCCTCGCCATATACAACCATGGACTGAAAAAGTATAAAAAGCCCTGGAAAGAGGAACAACGCGCTTAGTTGTCCGGTGCTGATGTCCAGTCAACTTGGGATGCAGGCAGAAGATCAATGGAGGACCTGGAACCACGGAGGGACGAAGACTCTGGGCTACTTAAATGTGCGACAAACTAATGGTAGGTTAAACTCTGGGAATCTCATCTGTCCGATGCTGTTTCAATCGACCCAGGTCAATTCTTTGTTCAGTCAATTATCAATTAATTCCATTTTAGATTGTCATGCTTCAAACTTTGTAAGGACTGAAACACAGACTGATAGACTGAATAATACATCAGTGCAAACAATCAGCGGCACTGCAACAGCTTCAACAGAAACTATGACCAGCCCGTCACCTGCTTCCCCAGACACATTAAGCCAGGGCCTAACCCTAAGACTAAGCCTAACCCTAAGCCTAGCCAGCAGTCGTCCCATTCGTACCGTAGTGACAGTCACACCACCCAAGTGTCAAAGCTGCATCCTCCTGTCACATCAGTAAGTACTCGATTACGGCCTATAATTATTACAATCAAAAATTCTTCAAGCGTTAACATGTAAGAGACAAGCCTATGAAACCAATAATCATAAATTTGCTCAATATCAAATTTATTTTATTCTTTCCTTCAGACTAAGAGAAATAAATTTGTAAATCAACTAGAGAAAAGGAAGTCACTGGTAATCAGAAACAACAGAAAAAGTCCAAAAATGGTCATGTCTCCTCCTGAAGCAGGCATAACTTGGTAATGGGTCTTTCCAGGTAGTTTGTCTTTGTCTTGATGCGAACTGACCGCACCAGACCTCGCAGGAACAATGTTCACAACTCTACCCATTAACCAGGAGTTGCGTGGAGCAGAGTCGTCCACCATGAGGACGACGTCTCCTGGAAGGAAGTTCCGTCTGGTTCTTTGCCACTTCTGACGCTCTTGCAGTTGAGGTAAGTATTCCTTTAACCAACGCTTCCAGAAGAGATTCACCATGTATTGCACTTGTCTCCATCTTCGCTGAGCGTAGATATCCCTCTTGGAAAACACTCCTGGTGGCAATGAAGGCATGGTCTTTACAGAAGAGGATGATTTGGAGTTAGTGCTTCCAGGTCGTGGATATCACTAGAGGCTTTGGTTATAGGTCGACTATTGATGATGGCCTCAACTTCGCAGAAAACTGTGTGAAGACTTTCTTCATCAAGACTCTGTTTTCAGAACAGAATTTAACACTTTCCGGACAGATTTAATAAGGCTTTCCCATGAACCTCCATGGTGTGAACCAGTAGGGGGATTGAAAGACCATTTTATTCCTTTCTAAAGAAGCGTTTTACTGATTTAGAGTTTGATTCCATCTTTCAATGTCTTCTCTTATCTCTCGTTCAGCTCCCACAAAGTTGGTTCCATTGGCTGAACGTAGCTCCAGCACTTGACCACGTCTTGCAATAAATCTTCGGAGACCATTGATGAAGGAACCGGTATCCAGTGACAACATCTAGAGGTGAACTGCTCTTATTGCCATGCAGGTAAAGGTGACTCCATATCGTTTCAACAGGCTCCTACCACGTTTTATTTCAGAGGGACCAAAACAATCCACACCCACACAAGTAAATGGGGGTTTGCCTGGATACACCTGTTCCTGTGGAAGGTCTGCCATCCTTTGACTTCCTGGTGCTGCATGGAGTTGTCAACAAGTCATGCATGTAGATAGGATCTTACTAATTGCAACACTAGCACCATGGATCTGATATGTTTGACACAGTTCAGCAAGCATGTGATTACGCCCACCATAGTCTGACTGATAATGTATGTGGCGCAGTAGGATTTCAGAGATATGTTCGCCAATATGCCAGGATATTTAGCTTCAGCAGGCATAGCTGCTTTGCTTAGCCTTCCACCAATTCTTAGTACAACACCTTTGAGAATCGGATCAAGCTTATAGAGCTGACTTGCAACCTTTTTCTTGTAAACATTTGATGGGTATTTTCTTGAACCTTCATTTAAAAGAACCACAGACAACACATGTGAATTATTATGACAAAGCTTTTGCAAAAGGAGAAGACTCAACAAACGGCTCCTCCAAGCCGTTCACCGAGCGTTCTGAAAACTTTTGGTTACAGCTCGTCTTTTATTATCAAGCAAAAGGGAGGAGGATGCTTAGAAAGACAGCACACATAAATTATTACTGCACACAGGCAGTTTGGGAGTATTCCGGTTGATAAGAACACACCTGTGGAAGCGTAATTTAAGGTTCTGGGAAACACACAGTTAACTGTTTCACATGAAGATTTACAGGCAGATGTGGCCTTCAGGTCAGTTCAGAGACACAGAAGTAAGAGACACTTTAAACTGAAAATCACAATCTATATTAACTATTGTTGATTAACATTAGACTGAATATAAAGTAATAACAAAATGATAATACCAAAAAATCTCTAACAACATTCATTTCTTTCTTCAACTTTTCTTGAAATGAAACGTCATCAAGATTAGAGTCTGCAAGGTCCAACTCAAGTTGTGCTCCCTTTTGAGACAGTTTGGACAGCAATTGTTTAAACCAGAGTAGCCCCCCCCCCCGACCATTGTGTTTAATTGGTCCCAAGAGGAAAATGAATGAATGAATGAATGAAGTCCATAACTAGATCCATTTGTTGATTGGTGCATGTCGCATTAACCGAAACCAACATCTTGACCTCTGGATCTTTTGGATCCTCCACAGCAAAATGACTTATGTCCTCAGGATTTACAGGCCATTTCCATTCAGGATCATGAAGAAACTTTGGTCCAGACACCCAGGTATCAGCCTTCAAAAGAGACTCCACACTTATTCCTCTGGATGCCAAATCTGCTGGATTAATACCGGTAGCAACGTAGCTCCACTGTAAGGGATGTGACTAACTGAGTATCTCTCCAACTCCATTTGTCACAAAGATCTTAAACCTCAATCTTTCATTCTTTTATGTACTTAAAAACTGAAGTACAGTGATCCTTTGTTTTCCTTCGGGGTTGCTGAGGCAAGAGGGGCACCCTGCGACAATCAAGGACCATCTCTTTTGTTTTAGAGATGTTCAGTTGGAGTTTATTCTTGTGGCTCCGAAGTCCTTCACCAGGCTCTTGTACTCCCCCTCTCCACCCTCCTTTATACACGTCACAATGGCAGTGTCGTCTGAACATTTTTGCATGTGGCATGTAGCTGAGTTGTATTTAAAGTCAGAGGTGTAGAGGGTGAAGAGGAGGAGTGAAAGAACCGAGCCCTGTGGAGCCCCTGTGTTGCTGGTCAGAATGGTGGACCTGCAGTTCACCATCTTGACAAACTGTGGTCTGTTGGTCAAGAAGTCTGTTATCCTGTGCACCAGGTGGGGGTCCACAGCCATGCTGTTCAATTTCTCCTGTAGTAGATGGGGCTGGATGGTATTGAAGGTGCTGGAGAAGTAAAAAAAGGGCATCATCACGAAGCAGCTCCCTCCATCCAAGTAGGAGAGGGAACAATGAAGCAGATAGAGTACAGCATCCTGAACACCCACCATCTCTCGGTAGGCGAACTGAAGAGGGTCCTTAACGCTCTGCACCTGGGGTTGCATCATGTTCAAGACGACTCGCTCCAGTGTTTTCATGACATAAGACGTCAGAGCAACTGGGCCTATAATCGTTTGGCTCGCTTGGGCGACCCTTTTATGGAACAGGAACTATGCCAGATGTTTTCCATAGTGTGGGGACCACAGCCAGTCGCAGACTCAGATTAAAGACAAGCTGTAGAGGTTCTCCTAATTCCTCAGAACAGGCCATCAGAACCCTTGGACACCCCGATCTGGTCCTGCAGCCTTACTAGGATGGAGTCGTCTTGGCTCGGTCCGTACCTGGTCAGCAGTAAAAGAAGGAGGATGAGTGGTGAGAGCAACCAGTGAAGGTGAGCAGTAGATAGCTGTTGAAGGGGAGGAGGTAGAGGTCGAAGAATGATGGGGAGGAGGGCTGGAGGAGAATTGCAAGACGGTGGAGGTGGCCTGGGTGGAGCTGAACCGATTAAAAAAGGTGTTGAGTTCGTTGGCTCTCTCAGGATCCCCATCCACTGCAGTGCCACTCTTACCACTACAGCCTGTTATTGTCTTCATACTGTCCCACACCTGTCGCATGTTGTTCTCACTAAAATTCTTTTCCAGTTTCCTCCTATGCGACTCTTTAGCCTCCTTCAGGCAGATTTTAAGTTCCCTTTGTATCCTCCTGATCTCTTCACGGTTTTTGTTCCTGAACGCTCTTTTTCCTGTTCAGGATGGTCTTTACTTCACTGGTGATCCAGGGTTTATGGTTAGGAAAACATTTAACTGTTTTGAGTTCAAATAGTCTGTCATACACTCTACAGCCCCCTCAATGTCCTCCCGATGAGACCCCACTACAACACTACAGTCAGTGATCGCAAGACAGTCTTTAAGCGCGTCCTCTGCCTCGTCGGACCACTTCCTGACTTGTACCATTTTGACTTTTTGTCTTTTCACTAGTGGGGTATAGGTAGGCTGCAGATGTACAAGGTCATGGTCCGATTTACCAAGAGGAGGAAGAGTAATAGCTAAGTAGGCATCCTTGGTGTTTACATACAACAGATCAATTGTTCTATTTCTCCCTGGGGGACAGTCTATCACCTGGTAAAACGTAGTGAGGGCACTGCCTAAATTGATGTGATTAAAATCACCAGAGATGATGATAAAAGGCTCTGCATACTGGGTTTGCAGTGTTAAGGTAACATTACAAATAAAATCACACGCTATGTTCTGCGCTTGGCGGAACATAGACACACACAGCTATGATGTGTGAAAACTCACGCGACATGCAATAGGGTCTGATGCTAACTGCTAGCATCAGTTAGCATCAGTGATGCTATCTGATGCACGGGATATGCAATGGGGTCTGATGCTAACTGCTAATAGCTCCAAGTTAGCGCTGCATAATACAGTCTTTACAGTCAAGTGGTTTGGATGGCACCATTTTTGTTGGCGTACAGAATTATGCAGCTGGTAGCAATGCATGAAAATAAACAGGCATTTTTGCTATATGGAACATTTAATGCTAATTTTTCCCAGATGCAAGACGTCCACTAACGTTTCTGTTATATATGAATGACTTTGAGTGTGAAATGTTCATGGATTCCAGTTTGTTGTGACCCACATCAGGATCCTGATGGAGGTCATCCCACCCTGCTCTTCATTCCTTAACCCCACTGAGGATTTTTCTCAGTGATATAAATTATGTAATTCTTACAGCACTACATGTACAGCTTTCTGTAAGGAGATTGTTCTGTTTCATTTCTATTTTCTGTTTTTTGTTCTCTGCATTTCTGTCGTTTCCTTTCTGAAATGGTCTGTCAATAAATTACAGAAAAAGCATAAATGTGAATTTTGTCAAGTCTCTTCCCATGACTAATCAATTTGACTGTCTTATCCGTACATAGAGAAACAATAACTTATTATTTTGAGTCACTGATAGACATTTCATTTTGAGAAATAAACTAAGGACTTTGCAAGCAAACAAATATTATTTTTGCTGTAAATGCCAACAACGACTTGAGAAAAACTAACATAGCATAAATTGACTAAACTGTCTGTTTGCCTGTGTGAAAAGTCTCAACATTCAGGTTTTTGTTTCTGCCAGGAATTATAACTTAAATGGTTGAAGACAACTTCATGACACCCAGATAAATGGTGAGAATCTATTTCATAAATTGCCTAAAACAGTTTTATTTGTAACTTTTACAGTTGACTTGTGTATTAAAATGTTTACATAAGATGGTTTAGATGGTTAAGATGGCAGTTTCTTTCTGTTTGGGGACATAAATTTGGAAACAGAAGAAAAATCCAAAAGCCAAACAATAAAAGCCTCGACCCGATCAGGGCGGCTGAGGGATGAAACCCAGACGACAGAACGAACAGGTCCGGGTGCGAAGACGCATCGAAGCGCCACCGAACGGTTGCCATGGAGATCCAAGGATGTCGCAAACATGTTTTGATGAGGAAATGACTCATGATGAACCTGGAATGATAAGATATAAAACTCAAACCTAAACAACCGATAGTGAAATACACACCAAATAAGGCCTGTTCACCTTTTAAATGATCAACTTTTGTTTTTGAATTTTTGGTTATTTTTTCTGTTGTTTTTGGACAGAAGTATTAGGCCAGAGTCTCTCTCTGCATTGAGTTTGTCTCATGTCATCTATCCTGAATCAGAGGTCAAAAAGTAAAGTTTGAACAAAGGTTTCAGAAATGACCTCACTGCCTGGTTAAAGTCTCCATGTGATGCTCATCATTGTAACTTTTGCTTTGTTTCTGTTCTCCAGCAGAGATTAAACACCTGATTGACAACATGTGAGTCTGAAGCTGCGACTGGGAAAAGCATCTCCTTTCATTTCTTCCACCAGGGGTCATCAAGGTGATTTTCTCAGATCTCAGTGATGCTGTGAGGAAACTAGACAGGAAATAGAATCGGTTCCTTTTTTAGCTGAATGTTAATGTCTTCAGAAATTGTTTCCTTAAATCATAATCTGTATTTTTGTTTAATTTGGACGTATTTTCTTTAACTTTCCATATTGAAATGCTGACAAATCTTAATGTTTGCTTACAGCTGATTGAACCTTTTCAGTTTCTAATGTTGGGTTTAGCTTCAATAATTTCCCCATCCACATCACTATTTTCATTACTTTGAATTTTTCTCATAAAATCCCAATAAATTTACTTGATATGAAAAGTTTAGCAGTTCTCTGCATTTCTGTCGTTTCCTTTCTGAAATGGTCTGTCAATAAATTACAGAAAAAGCATAAATGTGAATCACTGATAGACAGTTGCAGATTTCCTGTCACTTGTGTTCACAGAAAATCTGAATATATTAAATATACAGTAATAATGCACATTTTATTTGTACTAAAGCTTGTAAAACACATAGTTTTGGGGTCAAGGGCAGAAAAAAACATCAAAAATAAATAATGTATCCATTATACTAGAAATAATGAGCAGAACGTGGCCACTTCATTCACAGGTTTATATCTGTTACATCCAAAAAGGGGCAACATAAGTCCAACACATCTTTAGGCCGTTTAAGTGTCAAACAAAGTGAAATATTTATCAAAATCTCACTCATTAAATGGAGGAACCAAGCAAACATTTTTACTGACATGAAAATCACCAAGCAGTTCAGCTTGTATCTCTGAAAAAGCAAACAAAGTCTAACAGAAACTCCTTTGGAAACGGCCTTCTCTCAAAGCAAGTCGTCCTAATTCAGCTTCAAGTTTAATCTGGAAAAACTCAATTAATTATTATTAACGATTAATAATAGTTGATAACGGTTAATAATGGTTAACAATGGTTAAGAGTTAATAATAATTAATAATGGTTAATAATAGTTTATAACGGTTAATAATGGTTAATAACAGTTAATAATAGTTAATAATTGTTAATAATGGTTCATAGTTAATAATGGTTAATAGTTAATAACAGTTAATAATGGTTAATAACAGTTAATAATTGTTAATAATGGTTAATAATGGTTAGTAATAGTTAATAACGGTTAATAGTTAATAATCGTTAATAATGGTTAATAATAGTTAATAACGGTTAATTATGGTTTACCCTGGCTGGTAGAGATGCATGAATTATTCTGTTTAATGAGGGGTTTTTTTGTCTCACTGGAAACATTTCATTAAAATGACAGAGGCCTGACCTGAAGGTGGGCTGGTTCACATCTAGACTGAAGACAATAAATCTGGTTTTAAAGTTTTTATTTTGCAGGAAAAGTTGTATAATAATAATAAAGAAAACAACAAATTCCTAATAACTCTTAAATTTGAAGTTCTATTTTTTCCTTTAAAGTTGCAACAGAAGCTCAAAAAAAGAAGCAAAAGATAATTTTAGAGAAACATGATGAGATAATTTCACAGAAAGTTTGAACAACAGTTGACACATGATGTTTGGTCACAGCTGGTCAGAAACTGAGTCACTTTCAGATGTTCTGGGTTCAGAAACCTGAAACCATTTCAACATAAAACCAGTTTTTAATCAACAGCCACATTTTCCCCAAACGTCTGAACAGTTAAAAGATGAAACATGTTTTCATGTGAAGAGCAAAACAAAATGGAAGCAAGAAAAAAAAACACAGAATCTGCTTCCTTCTGCCATGGTTTGTGGCTAAAATTAAAATTTTTCATAATTTTGGAGTTTTCACAAAGCAACTGTGTCAGAATCACTGAAACACATGAAACAGTTCAGGTTAAAACATGTGAACTGTGGATTTCTTTAATAAACACCTTTTTCTTGTAGTCCTCCATGGTTTTCTCACATTTCTCTCCATAGTATTTCTTCTGACACTCACACAGGCCAATGTGGGCGTTTTTCACCTCAACACATTGTCCTCTGTCTTTCCCTCCACAGTCGACTCCTTTACAGGGAGACTCATTCGTCCACTCTTCGTCACTTTTAATCAGAACCCTGAAATGTTTAACTGGGACAATTTCTCCTTTGCCAAACACACTGATGGTGCATTTCCCTGTGTAAAGGTACGGTACGGTCTGCTGCTCCTCAGGACTTAACTGTTCTTCAGTCGGAGCGTCTTCTGCCTCTAAAGCATGAACGCTGCCATGCTCTTTATGAATGAAAGCATGAATGGCTGAATACGTGCCCTTCACGTTAGCACAGCTCTCTAGCTTTGCTCTGACTTGATCGCAGGGCACCGGGTCGCTGTAGCACTTCTTGATGGCGTCTACAACCTGAGCCGTTTTCCTGTGGTTCCCTTTCGCTTGTTTGGCAAAAGCTACACTAGTTTTCCCTTTTGCTACTGCAGTAAATCCGGTCAAAATGTGTCGGTCCAGCCATTTAGTAATAACGCTTTTGTGGTCTGAACTTCTAGTTTTAAAAGCCACCACCATCCAGTTATAGTGGTTAAATGTTTTATCTAAATACTCCCTGATGTTCTTTGCCAGATCCTGACGGTTCTCCGACTCTTTGATCAGGTCCAGAATGTCCAGTTTGACATACGGATCAGGTTCTGAGGTGCAGTTCTTGTGTATCTCAAACATAGCTGCAGAAATGTCACGTGCTTTATTAGCCAGAGCGTCTTCATCTGTTTTAATGTTACTGAAGAGGTTGTAGAAGTTGGTCATGGTTATGGCTTTGTGAACCAGCAACGCGTTAACAGCTGAGAATATCTTCAGTCGCCGTTCATCACATCTCACATGGTCTTTCAGCAGCTCTTCATAGTTCCCTTTGTAAGCTCCTGTACCTACTATGTTATAATGCAGTTCATCCACATACTTTCCAGCCTTTTTAAAGTAATCTTCTATTATTTTGTCTTTGCCATCTTTCTTCAGATTTTCAAAGCAAGGCTCTCCACAACCCTTCAGCAGCTCCCCGAGTTTGTTCCATGCTATCGTTATTTTCTTCTCCAGCTTTGCATACTCACTACTTTTCCAAATGTTAAACACTATTTCCTTCTGGTTTTTATCAATCTTTACGTTCAGATCATCAAATTTTAACTTGAGATCATCTAGAAGCTCTTGTTCTGGATTTTTACCAGCAATGATGTTTACAAAATCTATGATAGAACTTAAATACGACCCAGCATCTGGAATGAGACCAATAAAAGGTTTAACTGCATTTACAATCTGCAGAAGATCTTTAGCTCCAGCCTTTACGTTGTCTGCCGTCTTTCCTCTCCTCTGCAGGACGTGGTGATGCTGCAGGTCGGAGCGCAGCGTGTCGCTCAGGCTGCAGGTCAGGAACGAAGACAGCAGCAGCAGAACCGGGCCAGACGGCGCCATGACTGAGGACAGACGGAACAGGATTCACGTCATAAAGTCTCTGCTAAAGAATAAAACCTGCTCCGACCCACAAGAATGAAAGTTTGAGAGAAATTAATAAAAATAACAATATGCTTCAACTGTCCTTTTTTATCTTAGCAAAAGATTAAATGAACAATTCTGACCAAATAATCCTGAACAAAACAAAGAGAATCAGGAGATTTTGTTCAAATGCTGCAGAAAAACAGAAACATAACACACTTTTCATTTTCTTCTGAAGTAAAGTTATTGCTTTTAATTTAAATCAGATTTGAAAACTGCATGTAACCATTTCATTTCATTCACAGTCAGAGAAACAAGACGTACCGGGATCCTCAGTTCTGGTTGATGCTTTTTCTGGAAAGACAAAACAGTTCAGAAGTTTGTTGAAGCATTTTAAAAATGAACAAAAAGAAGTTGATTTAATAGAAGTGGGATCTGAACTGACCGTGGAGGTTTGGAGATCTGGACCAGTTTCTGCAGAGCAACTGGGAATCCGCCAGCAGACTGGTGGAGCTCAGCCCCAGTCCTGGTTTTATATCAAGTGACTTGGTCCACTCTGTATGCAAATGCTCCTTTTTCAGGTGCAGCTTGATAAATTCAGGTGGGAGACTGTTAACATCTGGACCCGATAGCGGCTTCACCATCTCCCAGTATGTTCTCATTTGAATGAAAAGTGTTTGGACAAAAGAAGGCTTTCTGCCAACATGAGCTTTTCCAGGAAAAAGGATGGGCTCAGTTAGTGGCTTTTGTATAAGCAGGTAAAACCGTTGGAAAAGTGAATAATAATCTACTGTAGAACAGCAGAGTCTCAGTCCAGAGCAGAAGAGCTTCAGCCTGCAGCTTTTCTTCAAAACCCAAATCAAACGGACATATTTCCTCTTCAACACTCAAGTGATGGATGAAGGATTAGCATCAGCTGCTACATGTTTAGCACTGAGATGCTATTTTAGGCTAGCTCAGCCTCGCTGATAGGTTAGCTCCTTTAACACATTTTGATACAAGTCTTTTCCAGGGTTCAGTCTGATAGATTAGAAGCAGAAATTAATCGAGAAGCAGCTTCCATTGCTTGTGCGTCAGATTTACAGGGGTACCAGAAACATGTGAATACAAAGGTTCCAGCCGGAACAGTGGCGCATTAAAGGGATCCACCATCAGTTGTAACGACTTTGAGAAATATTTATTTTAGACGTAAACATAATACTGTAGGCTGATTAGTTTTTCTAAATTTAAATAAAATATTATCACACAGACTTTGCCATGTTGTTCATGCTGCAATGCATTCTGGGTAAATGATGTATGCAATGTCTGATTGCGCTGGCTCCATCCAGCCACAACTGTGATGAGTAGCACCTTTAAGCCTTTTCAAATTGAACCAGAGCGTTACAATCGATGGAATTGTAGAAATCACAAGAGGTGATGAAGATGAGGAGCAAACGGAGGAAGAGGACACAATTGGCCGTAGGAGCTGGTCTTTGCTGCTACTGATACTTTCAGCTTCATAAATGAAACAATAAATGACACGTACCTCAGGTCAAACTGTGTGATCCAGTAAGTAGTTCTGTGGCTCTGTGTCCAGTTCAACAACAGCTGATTAGGGCCCAGTGAGATCAGTGGTTTCATACTCACTACCAGTAGCCTGTTAGCATTTCATTTGCTCTCTCACTACAGTGAGGTTTAGGTTTTTTGTGGGTGAAAACTGTTTGTTTTTAGCTCGTTAAGGTAACAATCACCTGTTAGAGCTTTTGTAAGATTTGCTCGTACAAATGACTCAAAGTCTTCTGGAGAGAAATGTTGAGGCCAAAAATGTAGGTCATTTGAAAGTTGAATAAAGAGCAAATAAAAAGGTTCCAACTCGGGACGTTTGTAATTATCAACAATTAATTTTATGTAATTAATTTATCAAAATTAGCACCTTAATCCTCTCAGTGTGACATCATCACCAGAACCCTGAGAGATGGTTTATCGACCCCCTGCATATTAACGCTTATATCCGGAAATTTGCGCATGCTGGAGGGCAAAATGACTATTCATTTACATCCTGTCCAGTGGCGCTGCTGCAGTACTTAACAAAATGTAACCTGGAGATGTAGGTATTATTGACTTAGTGCAGCGCAACAGCAAAGGGAAAAAAATAACGCAGAAAAAAAGTTAAACAACTCGGAACTACTTTTTTCTTGCTTCCTGTGTCTGCTATGCCAGACAGTTGCCATAGCAACTGACAGCAACGCCACTATGTATCTGGATTCAGCACCAAAAACACTCAACATTTCCCACACCAAGAACAAAACATTCAGTCACAGGTTTATGCTTTTAGACTTAACGTTTATTTTACAATTATTAATAAAAGACTGCAGTGGTAGATTACTGCTATTAGCAAAGCTAACACAGCAGCTGTAAATTAGCTACTGCTGCTATTAGCAAAGCTAACACAGCAGCTGTACATTAGCTACTGCTGCTAGTAGCTAAGCTAACACAGCAGTTGTACATTAGCTACTGCTGCTATTAGCAAAGCTAACACAGCAGCTGTAATGCTACTGTATAGCTAGCTAAGACGGTGTACTTGCTACTGCTGCTATTAGCAAAGCTAACACAGCAGCTGTACATTAGCTACTACTGCTAGTAGCTAAGCTAACACAGCAGCTGTACATTAGCTACTGCTGCTAGTAGCTAAGCTAACACAGCAGCTGTACATTAGCTACTGCTGCTAGTAGTGTTGAGGAAATATAATCGTTTCTAGCATTTAGAAAATATAACCATCTTTTTGTGTTTAGTTAGCTGAATCTTTTACTTAAATTTTGAAGAAGTTTGTGTGGGTGAGTTCAATTGGCAGGAAGAGCCATGGCTGGGTTCAAAATATCAAAGAACAAGTGATGGGTGGAAGAAAACCTTTTAAGACGTTGTTAAACAATATATCTGTGGAGGTATAGGCTCCTATCTTTTCAGACATCTAGGGAGGACAGGAGATACTCAGGTCTCAGGAAATAAAGAGCCTTCAGGCATGTTGAACTATTGAACTGTAAACTTATGAACTTTAGAGCTGTGAACTTTAAACTGTTTAAACTACTAACATCATATAGATTACTCTTAGTATTGCATGCTCGGATTAAAAATGTAATATTTACCTGTAGAATTAAGGTAGTTGGAAAATGATTAGGATGGTTTAATTTTATACGAATGGTGTAAGCAAATTAGGAATTGTATCTAATTACTTTTTGTAGTTAATATAGTTATTGTATGAGTTTAATATCAGGGAGGCTTTGGGAGGAATAACAGAGCAAAAGCATATTAAGTTCAGAGATAACTCTTATTGAATCAAATATAGGATTAAGGGTTTGTTCTGGGAGAAAAGAGAAAACCAGAGTTTCACAGAGACCTGTGAAATGCTTTGATGCTCTTGGCTCAGGAAGGAGCCAGATCCTGGAGGAAACTCTGCAGGATTCAGGAGATAACATCATTTAGTGAAATAAACCTGAATATATCTTAAAATTTATAACCTATTACAGCACATTGACCTGCAGTTTACCCGAAAAGTATTTGTTTAAAAGCTTACAAATGTGCCTTTATCTGTTTGGGTGGATTAACAGGGAATTCCAAATACGTTTCTTGAGACATCCAAAAGTCATAAAACTTAGCAGGACTTGAGGGATCTGTTTAACTTCACTAAAGAAACTTTTCTTTGATGCTCGAACAGAATTGAAGCGAGGTGCCGTTTTCGAAGGCGGTCGGAGACAACTTCTAGTTGGTCGAGACAAGGGACGCCTTGTTTGAAGCGAGAACCTCCCTCAGAAATATAATCTGAGGCATAGGAAGAAATAATTCAGAAAATAGCCGATCTTTGTTGCTTTTGCTCTGGCTCTTTTCCCAAAGACGTCTTTGTATGTTTGTCTGTCTTCTGACTCAGGTAAATTTATGTAAGTCTCTGTGTTTTTCTGTCATGCTCTGTCATGTCTCATACTTTGTTTCTGATTGGATTAAATTCTGCACTTCTGTGACGCCAACACGCTGCGTACGCCTCTGTCTCCTCACGTCGGCTCCAAGATGGTAGCGAGAATCCAGGACCAGGAAAGGAAAAGGACAGAATTGTATTTTCTAATTTAGATAAATTACTCCTTTTCAACAGTAGCTAAGCTAACACAGCTGCTGTACATTAGCTACAGCTTCTATTGGCGGTGGTAGCTTAGCTAATTTAAACACCTGCTTTATTGATGATCTTTTTTATTTTGTAAGTTATCTGTTAAAGTTAACATCAAGCTAGAATATGTGAACTACTTCCTTACATTTAAAATTTAACATATTATGTTAACTTAGCAGCTAAAAACCAAAGCCAGTCATCGTTGGCTGCAGGGTTTTAACCTTTTTTATGTTTTTCCCTCTTTCCCAGTTGTTTGGCTTTGTTGACTCTTTCTGTGATCTTTAATGGTACCTTTATGGAGCTGATTGTTTTTATAATAAAAAATAAATAAACCTCCAGGTGAGATGGGGCGGAGTCTTGTGCGGTGACGTCACGCTGCAGCCACAGCTGATATGCCAGTTTTAATCAAAATCACTAAAAACATGTTAGGATGGGAGATGGAGCAAATTCTGTGATCTGCAGCATGAAAGCTGCTGGTTTAATGATTAACCTGGTAGCTGAAGGTGAAACGAGGAGCAGGAGCAGGAGCAGGAACAGGAGCAGGAAGAGGAACAGGAGCAGGAAGAGGAACAGACAGGAAGGAGCAGGAAGAGGAAGAGCAGGAAGAGGAACAGGAGAGGGGCAGGAAGAGGAACAGGAGCAGGAAGAGGAGCAGGAAGAACAGGAACAGGAGCAGGAAGAGGAGCAGGAAGAGGAACAGGAACAGGAGCAGGAAGAGGAACAGGAGCAGGAAGAGGAGCAGGAAGAGGAACAGGAGCAGGAAGAGGAAGCAGGAAGAGGAACAGGAGCAGGAAGAGGAACAGGAGCAGGAAGAGGAACAGGAGCAGGAACAGGAGCAGGAAGAGGAACAGGAGCAGGAAGAGGAGCAGGAAGAGGAACAGGAGCAGGACCAGGAGCAGGAAGAGGAACAGGAGCAGGTAGAGGAACAGGAGCAGGAAAGGAGCAGGAAGAGGAACAGGAGCAGGAAGAGGAACAGGAGCAGGAAGAGGAACAGGAACAGGAGCAGGAAGAGGAGCAGGAAGAGGAACAGGAGCAGGAAGAGGAACAGGAGCAGGAAGAGGAACAGGAACAGGAGCAGGAAGAGGAGCAGGAAGAGGAACAGGAACAGGAGCAGGAAGAGGAACAGGAAGACAGGAAGAGGAGCAGGAAGAGGAACAGGAGCAGGAAGAGGAAACAGGAGCAGGAAGAGGAACAGGAGCAGGAACAGGAGCAGAGGAACAGGAGCAGGAAGAGGAACAGGAGCAGGAACAGGAGCAGGAAGAGGAACAGGAGCAGGAAGAGGAACAGGAGCAGGAACAGGAGCAGGAAGAGGAACAGGAGCAGGAAGAGGAGCAGGAAGAGGAACAGGAGCAGGACCAGGAGCAGGAAGAGGAACAGGAGCAGGTAGAGGAACAGGAGCAGGAAGAGGAGCAGGAAGAGGAACAGGAGCAGGAAGAGGAACAGGAGCAGGAAGAGGAACAGGAACAGGAGCAGGAAGAGGAGCAGGAAGAGGAACAGGAGCAGGAAGAGGAACAGGAACAGGAGCAGGAAGAGGAACAGGAGCAGGAAGAGGAGCAGGAACAGGAGCAGGAAGAGGAACAGGAGCAGGAACAGGAGCAGGAAGAGGAACAGGAGCAGGAAGAGGAACAGGAGCAGGAACAGGAGCAGGAAGAGGAACAGGAGCAGGAAGGACAGGACGAACAGGAGCAGGAAGAGGAACAGGAGCAGAAGGGGAACAGGCAGGAAGAGGAACAGGAGCAGAAGGACAGGAGCAGGAAGAGGAACAGGAGCAGGACCAGGAGCAGGAAGAGGAAAAGGAGCAGGAACAGGAGGATCAGGAACAGGAAGCCTCACCTCAGCCGACCAGAGGTTTATCAGCTCACCTGAGGTCCTGGAGACAAACGCTGCTCCTGTGTTCAGGTCAGACGTCCTGCGGTCGGACGGCGATAAGTGGAGACGGAGGGATGAAGAGCCGTTGGTGGAGGAGGATTTGAATAGAGGAGCAACAGAACATTTGAATGCTGAGCTGGACCTTAATGTTATCTGGGTCAAAGGTCAACATAGAGCCTTTCTGACTGATTTCCATTTAAACTGCTGACTGCCACATTTTATATCCCTAAAATTACACATAAAAACTAATCGCTCCGTCATCCAGGAGCTTCTTACGGCTTTCAAATTAAATATTCATAATTAATGAAAAAGGAAATGTTGTTGCTTTTCCCAAAGAAAAGCTGGTTTGGAAAGTTGAGTGGAAGAAAAATAAATAACCAAAGTGATAACCACAGCCTTGAAAAGAGTCAAAATGGCCGCCGACGGTGCAGGTGACCTGGAGGTCACAGAGCTTCCTGACCTCAGGCTCGCCAGTCAGAAATATTTACTTTATATTAATTTACCTGCATGTAACAGTTGAAACTTCATTTTTACTGACAGTTCAGTTCAAATCCCAAAATTACTGTCATTTGTCTGAACTATTCTTTATGGATCAACTTGTGAGAATATCGACTCATTTCTGTAAAAACAATAAAATAAAAACATGATGCATTAAAGTATTTGCCCAACTTGTCTTTATTGAAATTTAATGGGAATTAAATTGTTTCTCTGTAAAGATGGAGGCTGATCTGGTCCACGAAGAAAACGCTGCATTAATTCTCCTCATCTGAAATGAGAACAAAATCAAAGATGAAACTTGGAACTGAAACTTGTAGAAATGTATCACAAAACAAACATAAATATGAAAACAAAGTGAATTAAAGTCAGCAGGTAGTCAAACCATAAGATGTCAGAATCTGCTCACCATTGGCGACAAACTTCATGATTTGAGTGAATAGAAAAGTTAAAAACTTCTATCAACAGGATCTTTAATTTGAGGCCCAAAGTAATTTAATAAAGACAATTATCATTTCAACATAAACATTTTAATTCCAAAGGAGAAAACAGAAACCAGCATGTGGACCAATATTGACAGCCTCTTTAATATTCGGTTGCTCAGCCTCACTGACAGCCTCCAAACGTTTATCATATCCATCATGAGCTTCTTCCATTTCTCAGCTGCCATTTTCTCCCACATGTCTCTTAAGCTCAGCTAGATGTTCGTCTGCAGGGTCTTTCCTCCAATGGCAGATTTCAGCTCCACCCAAAGATTTTCAATCGGATTGAGATCAGGACTCGTTTTAAATTGGTCCATTTTCCCCTTTCAACCAGGCCTTTGTGCTTTGGGTCGCCGTCTTACTGGAGGATCCAGGATCTTCACCTCAAACCAAGATTCCTTACACTGGACAAGACGTTTTCTTCTGATTTCATGATGCCTGTGATACGGTCAAGGCCTCCAGTACCAGATGCCACAACGCAGCCCCACAGCATTACGGATCCTCCACCATGCTGGACGTTTGGTATGGTGTTTGTTTCTTTAAAGGCTTCATTGCAGCGTCTGTAACCATACGGTTAGTGTGATTTACCGAAAAGTTCCACTTTGTTTCATCTGTCAATAAAACGTCCCAGGAGGATGGAGGTTTGTCCAGATTCTCTTTTGTGAAGATCAAGGGTCCTTTGTTGTGTCTTTTCTTCAGCAGTGGAGTTTTTCTTGGCTCCACTCATAAAGCCCCAATTTGTTTAGTGAGAAACTTGTTAAACCCACCAGACTGATCCAGGTTGGTCTTCAGTTGTCAGACATGGTGATGTTTCCACCATAATCCAACTATTCAAGACTTCGGTCATCAGTTCTTCTCTTCCCCACGTCCAGGGAGATTCTTGACCGCTCCGTTCCCTGACTGCTCCGTTCCCTGACCGCTCCGTTCCCTGACCGCTCCATGCCTGGATACCATTACGCTCCATTGAAACGGGTCACCAGGTCTTTGGCGATGGCTCTAGACCCATTGGACGTCTTGTGTTCACATCATTCCTGATGTCCTCAGACTGATCCTTTGTCTTTATCATTGTCACATGTGGAGATGGACCAACAGGAAGCTTTTAAAGCACCAACATGATCATTCATTGGTTAATTCATGTCACATTGTGGAGGCAGTTCATCACAGCTGATCTTTGTGTGTGATTTGCAGCAGGGGAACCGAACTGGGTTTTCATACCGATTCGCAGTAAAGGTGCGAATCGGTATGTTTCATGTTTATCTTTTAAATGCTTCTAATCATTTGCTGTTTTGCATCAAGAACAAGCTATCAGCAGTAAAATGTTGTTTCACTCGATGAAATATTCAGTAAATATTCCATTAAATGTACTTAAACTTCATGGGAGCCAATAATGGTGAGCAGGACTGTAATAATAGAAGAATGTGATTGAACACTGGAGCTGGAAGACATTCAAGTATCAAAAACAAAATAAGTAAATGAACTGAAGCACCAGAGGAAGCAGATGAAAATAAACCAGGATCTCACCTTCCTCCTCCTCGTCCTCTTCATCCTCCTCTTCCTCCTCCTCTTCGTCGGAGCTGAAGGTTCCCTCAGGGAGGCTGTAGACCCGGATCACTTGCTGCAGGAGACACAGGGAGGCCATCAGCGGCGGGTTGTGGGCGAGGCCTAGAGGCCGGGGGCGGGGCCTAGAGGCCGTGGGCGGGGCCTAGAGGCCGGGAGCGAGGCCTAGAGGCCGTGGGCGGGGCCTAGAGGCCGGGGGCGGGGCCTCACCTTGTTGGGGTCCTTCAGGATCAGGTACTTGCCCTCGTCCAGCTTGCGGCAGATGTCGATGACGCAGCGCAGGATGCCCCAGGCGTTCTCCATGCTCAGGTTGATCTGGCTGGCGAACTCGTTGGGTTTGAACTGCTGGGTTCCCAGGATGACGTGGCGGGACGAGTCCTTCACGTGGTAGCGGGAGACGTACCTGCGGGGCGGGGCGGTCTGGTTACGCGCCGACCTTTGACCTGGGGGCTAAAGCGGAGCGATGCTCACCCCAGCTTCAGGTACTCGGAGCCGGCCAGCATGGCGCAGCAGGTCCAGCGGGCCAGTTTGTAGCTGTTGTTCTTCAGCTCGGTGGCCAGGACGGCGCCTCGCTGGGAGTCCAGCTTCTGACGCCAGTCCACCCCGTTACAGTACTGGGAACAAACCACAGAACCCAGTTCAGCTCCAACTCAACTCCATCCAGGAGAAAAAAACCTCTGGTTGTTTAAATTTGGAAGAAAATGCTGGACCTTCAGGGTTTCACCTGGTTTTAGTCATTTTGTGCTGGAATTACAAGCAACATTTCTCCAACTGAATCGATCAGAAGCTGGATAAACCCTCTGAATGAGGAGCAGTGGGAGGAAATCCCCCAGCATGCACCCTGTTCATATCATTGTTCTGATTTAGTTGGGTAAAATTGAAAATGTCTCCACCTGGTGGTCAGGGTGTGTGAACTGCTACAAGTCTAAATGAGACATTTAAAAAAATCTGATCAGACAGAAAATATTCTGTTAACCCCTGAGTTGAAGTTAGAAACACTGCCACCTGCAGGTGAGAATAAGAATAACTTAAAAAATGTTTTGATAAAAATTAGCAATAAACTCACAACTTATCCATTAGCATGAAATAATGTGTAGATCTGGTGATTTTACATTAACATCTATGAAGAACTGGAGGACCTGAAGCAGTTTTCATGAACAGGAAGCTGTGTGTTTGGACAGGAAGTGGCGTGGCGTCCTCTTACCCTGGAGTCCCACTCGTTCAGCGTCTTCACGTTGATGAAGGAAACTTCTCCATTGGCGCCGGTCATCACGCCGTCGTGCTCACAGCGCACAATCAGGTCGATGTCTTCCCCCAGCTTCCAGTGGCGGTACCTGGGTCACACAGCGGATCAGAACCGCTCCGGTGGATCAGAACCGCTCCGGTCCCACACAGCGGATCAGAACCGCTCCGGCGGATCAGAACCGCTCCGGCGGATCAGAACCACTCCGGTGGATCAGAACCGCTCCGGTCCCACACAGCGGATCAGAACCGCTCCGGCGGATCAGAACCGCTCCGGCGGATCAGAACCGCTCCGGCGGATCAGAACCGCTCCGGTCCCACACAGCGGATCAGAACCGCTCCGGTGGATCAGAACCGCTCCGGTGGATCAGAACCGCTCCGGCGGATCAGAACCGCTCCGGCGGATCAGAACCGCTCCGGTGGATCAGAACCGCTCTGGTGGATCAGAACCGCTCCGGCGGATCAGAACCGCTCCGGCGGATCAGAACCGCTCCGGTCCCTACCTGTACGCCACAGACGCCACCTCGCTCTTGTCCATGTCCTCCTCCACAAACGGGTTGGGGTTGGGGAACTTGTGTCTCTCTCCGCCCTGAACGCAGAGGATGAAATGTGATTGGTCGTCGGCGTGACGCCGTGGGCCAGGGGGCGGGGCCGGGGCGTGGCTTACTATGCGTAGACACTGCTGGCTGAAGTTGTGGTTGATGTAGGTGGCCTCCATGGCCAGGTTACGGGGGAGTTGAAGGAGTTCCCTTCGTCCTGCGGAGGCTCGTTGGCCGTTTCGCTCACCGTCAGCAGATCTGGAGAAAAGGACGAACAAACGGCTGAACAGGACTTCCACCTGAACAGGTCCATCAGGGTTGTTTAGTTCCTGCAGCTACAGGGTTTCAATGACTGTAGGAGGGAACGTGGAGAAGCTTCATGCCTGTCCAAGAATCCACAGATTCAAACTCGGCATCGTCTGCTGAAGCCGCGGCGCCAACAGCTGCCTCACAAACTCAAGAAACACACGTTGTAGATTGGTTGCTTTTTATAGAAGTTGCCAATAGGGGTTGCACTGACTAGTCGATTCTTTTCTCTGCAATGACTTTTTTCTGGGCCAGTCGACTAGTCGCAATCACGTGACACAACATATTTTTCCAAGGAAATGAAAGAAGATGGTCCAGGTGAGTTCGCCAGAAAGCTCAAATTGTATAAAAATGTAAATAATTTAACAGAGAAACTGTAAATTACAGCATAGGCTCCCGCAATAGGGGCGTGGCGCGGTGGTTAACGCGGCGCCGCGCATATAGACCTTAGCCCGCGGTAGTCAGGAGTCCGACTCCCGTCCTCCAGTCGCTGGGTCCATCAGGCCTCTCCGCTCTCTCTGACCCCTTACAGTCAGATTACTGTCAGATAAACTAGTGTCGAAAAAATACTTAAAAAAAAGACTACCGGAGTAACGTGCGACAATGTGGCATGAAGTCGGGATTTTTTTTATCCCTCAACTGATCAGCGTCAACCTGCTACTGAAGCTTCAAACCTGGCAGCTTTGCGCTCTTATAAATATATACACAGTCCAGTCACATTAATGTGACCATCTGTCAAAAGCCAGAATAACCACCTTTCGCAGAGCGAACTGCTACGAGACGTGCAGGAAGAGAGTCACTTAGGTCCCTGAAGGTCTTCTCTGGGATGTTGAGCCATGCCGACTCTAATGCCGTGGCCAGCTGCGCTAGATTACGCGGTTGAGGATCCATGGCGCGAACAACTCGATCGAGATGGTCCCACAGATGCTCGATTGGGTTTAAGTCAGGTGAGTTTGCTGGCCAGGGGAGGACGGTAAACTCATCCTGGTGCTCTTCGAACCACGCACGTACACTGGCAGCTGTATGGCACCTCGCATTGTCCTGCTGGAAGATGCCATCATCCTGAGGAAAAACAATGCGCATGTAGGGGTGGACATGGTCCGCAAGGACAGATGCGTACTTGTATTGATCCATCGTGCCTTCCACAATAATCAGTGAACCCAGAGAATGCCAGGAAAACATTCCCCAGACCATAATGCTCCCGCCTCCAGCTTGGACCGTTCCTGCAATGGTTGCAGGGTGGTTCCTTTCAGAGGTTTCACGCCTTATACGCCAACGTCCATCTGTCCGATGGAGCATAAAACGCGATTCATCTGAAAACGCTACCTGTCGCCACTCAGTGGACGTCCAGCTGCTGTACTGGCGTGCAAATTCTAGCCTTCGTCGTCGATGAACACCAGTCAGCATAGGTGCACGAACCAGGCGTCCGCTTCGGAGGCCCAGACGCAGCAATGTTCGCTGAATAGTGGTTTGGGAGACACTTGTGGTAGCCCCTTGGTTCATTTTAGTGGTCAGTTGCTCAACGGTAGCCCGTCTATCTGCCCGAACGCATCTCCGCAACCGTCGTTCGCCTCTGTCATCTATGGCCCGTGGTGCACCACATTTGCCACGTCGTTGATTTTGGACAGTCCCATTTTGCCATGCACGGTACACTTTTACCACGGCGGCACGCGAACAGTTCACAAACTCAGCCGTTTCGGAAATGCTTCCACCCTTGGCCCGAAAGCCAATGATCATGCCCTTTTGGACGTCGGATAAATCGCTTCGTTTCTGCATTACGCCAACGATTGAAATGTTTTCCGAAGCCCACACACACCCTTTATATACGCTCAACTGCACTGTGCTGCCACCTGCCTTCTGTGATTGGTTATTTAACTCTGAAGTGGAAAGTACGTGGTGGTCACATTAATGTGACTGGACTGTGTAGTTTGACAACATCTGGAAACTAAGTCCAGCTTCATCCTGAGGGTCTGATGGAGCCGATCTCTGCCGTCTGCATGTCAGTTCAGAGCCGAACCGACTATCAGCAGAGCTTCATGCTGCGCATCGGACGGAGGAGCAGCGGGAGGAGCAGGAGGAGCAGCGGGAGGAGGAGCAGGAGGAGCAGCGGGAGGAGGAGCAGCTGGAGGAGCAGCGGGAGGAGCAACGGGAGGAGCAGCTGGAGGGGCAGCTGGAGGAGCAGCGGGAGGAGCAGCAGGAGGAGGAGCAGCGGGAGGAGGAGCAGGAGGAGCAGCGGGAGGAGGAGCGGGAGGAGCAGCGGGAGGAGGACCAGCTGGAGGAGCAGCGGGAGGAGCAACGGGAGGAGCAGCGGGAGGGGCAGCTGGAGGAGCAGCGGGAGGAGGAGCAGCGGGAGGAGCAGCGGGAGGAGGAGCAGCGGGAGGAGCAGCGGGAGGAGGAGCAGCGGGAGGAGCAGCGGGAGGAGGAGCAGCGGGAGGAGCAGCTGGAGGAGCAGCGGGAGGAGGAGCAGCGGGAGGAGGAGCAGCTGGAGGAGCAGCGGGAGGAGGAGCAGCGGGAGGAGCAGCTGGAGGAGCAGCGGGAGGAGGAGCAGCGGGAGGAGGAGCAGCTGGAGGAGCAGCGGGAGGAGCAGCTGGAGGAGCAGCGGGAGGCTTCGTAGAATTAAACTGTAACCAAACGGGATCCGTTCATAAGTTTGGTTTGTGATGCTCCAAAGCACCATTATGGTCAGTGTCATAATTTGACTCCTATAGTAGCAGCTATCCAGAGATCATCAGTATCAGCCGGTGTTGGGGAAAAAAAAAAAGTCAGACCGACTTTGTGCAATGAAATTTTCTCCGCTGCTCACAAAGAATGATGTATTTATTGCTCTTTTAATTCTGCATAATAGACTTAGTAAAAGCGGGAGGAGGGGAGACGGTGTAGGGGTTAATATTTACCGTGAAAATAGCTCATAAAGCATCCAAGTTGTTGTAAGTTGTTGCGCTTACGTCACTATGACGTCATCGCGACTAGTCGACATCGACTCGACTATTATCATGAAGTAGTCGACCTTAAAAAATATGTAGTCGTTCAACCCCTAGTTGCCAAGTTGCTTCCCCCTAATGACTCCCTACACTGAGCTAATGCTTGACCACACCGTCTCTTTGGCGTTTCCAAAAAAAAAAGGCATCTCAAGAACCCGATTGGACGAAATTAATGACTCTCATTTGAGGTTTTTCTTTGAAAATATGGCTAGTTCAACTGTCGTTAGCATCAGACTTTCATTTATTTATTTAGTTTTCTATTGTAACTTATTAAGCAGTTAGATATGACAGATTTTATCAGCTGGACCGACTTCAGCAATGCCTTCATAACTTCTCCCAGAGCTTCAGCTTACATTTCAAAATAAGAGCATCAACTTGATCGTAACTAACTGAATCAATTTTTCTAAGATATTAATTAGTAAGTTTGGCAAAATGTTGATTCAAAAATGAATCTGTTTCGGTTCCTGAAATAATGTGAATCTAAAGACAAAATGATCAAAAAATAATTTTACTAAACTGGTTTAGAAATGTCACTGCAAAGAATCACCTTATGAATTGTTCTTAATTTCCTTAAAGGCAGCTTGGAGTCTGGGGCGGAGCTAAGAGTCTGGGGAGGGGCTAAGAGTCTGGGGCGGAGATAAGAGTCTGGGGCGGAGCCAAGAGTCTGGGGCGGAGCCAAGAGTCTGGGGAGGGGCCAAGAGTCTGGGGAGGGGCCAGGAGTCTGGGGAGGGGCTAAGAGTCTGGGGAGGGGCTAAGAGTCTGGGGCGGAACCAAGAGTCTGGGGCGGAGCCAAGAGTCTGGGGCGGGGCCAAGGGTCTGGGGAGGGGCTAAGGGTCTGGGGAGGGGCTAAGAGTCTGGGGAGGGGCTAAGAGTCTGGGGAGGGGCTAAGAGTCTGGGGCGGGGCTAAGAGTCTGGGGAGGGGCTAAGAGTCTGGGGAGGGGCTAAGAGTCTGGGGCGGAGCTAAGAGTCTGGGGAGGGGCTAAGAGTCTGGGGAGGGACTAAGAGTCTGGGGCGGAGCTAAGAGTCTGGGCAAAGAGACTGGAGAGGGGCTAAGAGTCTGGGGAGGGGCTAAGAGTCTGGGGAGGGGCTAAGAGTCTGGGGCGGAGCTAAGAGTCTGGGGCGGGGCTAAGAGTCTGGGCTAGTTCTGGTTTAAAGCCGCACCAACGGCTTTCAGCTGCAGAAAGAAAGCAGCTCTGAGTTGGAACTGAAACATTCAGCTGAACATTTCAAATGGTGGAAGTCTGACCGAAGTCGGAGTTGTCCCTCTTGTCGAAGAACAGCTTGTTGCCGACTCTCTGGACGATGATGTCCCAGGAGTTGACTGAGCGCGTGCAGCACATCAGCGTGGCCAGGATGGCGTCGGTGGCGAACACGTTGCCCTGCGTCTTGGCCAGCTGGAGACGAGAGACGGACAGGGTTGACCCGCTGACCTCTGCGTAGCGGCGTGGTCGTGAGGAGTGGGGCTCACCTTTCTGATGACCGGGTCGTCGGTGGTGGTGACGGTGTGGAAGATCCTCTTGATGCTCTTCAGCTGCTTCTCGTTGCGGGTGGTGATGCGGTCGAAGGCCTTGTCGTAGTATTCCAGCGCACCGCAGCACTCTCTGCAAGAGAAACAGGGCAGCTTCAATGCTCCGCCCCCAAAACCTCATTGGGGGGGGGTCACGCAGAGGAACGCCCCTAAACCTCAGGAGGTCACAGTGAGGCTCCGCCCCCAAATACCCAAACCTCAATCAGTCACCCGAGGACTCGACACCCCAAACCTCCAGAGGGTACCACCCCCCCGAGGCTCCGCCCCCAAACCTCAGGGGGTCACCCCGAGGTCGCTTCCGGCCCCCAAACCTCTCAGGGGCTGGGGGGTCACCCGACTGAGGCTCCGCCCCACCAAACCTCAGGGGGAGGGGGGGTCACTCCGAGGCTCCGCCCCCAAATACCCAAACCTCAGGGGGTCACCCCGAGGCTCCGCCCCCAAACCTCCACCCCTGCTTCACATGTAACAAAATTGGAGTCAAATGTATATTCATGTTTTCAGAGGTCATCCGAGGTCATCCTCAATATCTTCAAAGCAGCAGACGTTTTCATTATTAGATTAATGTGGAGGGGCAGGCTGACCTTTCATGACCTCTGGAAACATTAATCTCCTTAAAATGACAGCGGCACCAACAGGGAGCGGATCGGCGCCACCTACATGTCGACCGGGTCGGCCACCTCCATGTATCTCATCTTCATCAGTCGGGGGAAGTCCATCTCCTCCTTCACCTCCCAGTCGCTCCGAACCTCCACAGACGAGTCTCTGGGCTTCAGCTGCGCCTGCAGCACAGACACAATAATCAATAATCGATTGATCGCATGAATCACTTCAGCCCCAGCACATTGAAACCAATTCTTTCACCTGTGTCTTATTTGTTCTGTATGGCTTCATCATTTACTTCTCGAGTTGTTTCAGATCTTATTGTTTTAAAGTTTTACTGCAGTTACATTTCAGCGACTTTTAAACTAAATAAGCTGCTAAAAATATTAGTAAATGTTAGAAAAAAGATTTTGATTTCAACATCATGAATGCATTAGTATATGAAAGCTTAACATGAAACCTGATGTGATCAGATGTTCAGTTTCCTGTTGCTGATATGAAGGAAAAACTGATGAACTTTGATCAGATTTTAGCTCAGATTCATTTATCCACTTATTTTCGTCAGCGTCAGTAAAACTACCTGAGACTTCTGGTCCCACTTCTGTCGGACTCCAAACTGCTTCTGGAACTTCTTCTGCAGACGCATCCGATCCCTGAACACAGACCCGGTTAAGCCTCTGATCCCACCGACTCTCCGCCCGGCGCCGGCAGGCGGGTCTCACCTCTCCTTCTGCTTCGCGCTCTTCGGGAGCGTCTGCATGTTGAACTGGGTCAGATTCCTGCGGTCCTTGTCTCTGCGCAGGTTCCTCTGTGGAAACAGTCCCAGAACCTTTAATCCGACTGGTTCCTGAGGTTCTGCTGAGGTTCTGTTGGCTCTGCGTTACCTGAGCAAAGCGCATGCGGTTCCTCTGGTACGCCGTCTTCTGCGTTTTGGCCGTGTCCACCAGCTGGAAGCTCGTCTCGTCTTCCTCGTGGAAGTAAGCGTACTGGCTGCCGCCGCCGAACTGAGACGAATATTTATCTGAAAACAACAGGAGAAACCAGACTGATGACTGAAGACACGACTGGAGGACCGAAACCAGTCACAGGATGATCCTCGGCGGTTAAACTTCCTCGGACTTTGTTAAACTGAAAGATCCCACAGCTCAGTCAGTCCTCAAACGCCTCATCGGGAAACTTCCTGTCTCTGCTTTCAGCTAACGGCTAACGGGAAACTTTAATCTGTGATTGTTTTACCTGAACCAAGAACCTGAAGATCAACAAGAACTAAAGTTAAATATTTATTTTATGAAAAGGTTATAACACACTTCCAACTCGAGACTGAAGTGACGTCTGAAATGTTTTTAAAGCAATAAATGTTTTTTATTTTTTAAAAAGGAACTGAATTGTTTATTAGCAGCATTTTCTCTTTTTTCTAGCTTAAGAAGCTGCAAGAGAACAAGTTTTTATTCAATTACTTGATTAATCATCAGAATCTTAAGCTCTAAAATAATTATTCCTATAAAATAAACTGGAGCTGCACCGATTGAAGTTTTCTGACCTGATTCTGATTTAATGTCTAAAAGTTGCTCTTCATATAAAACTGTTGATTAAATGTTCATCTCCATGTTTCTCTCAGGGCGGCGCTTGAAGTCGGCGTTTCACTCACTCGTGTATCTCTTGTCTTGGTAAGTTGCTCCGGTCCAGTCAGCGACCTGCCAGAACCAAAACACACAGAGTGAAGAACCAGCTGAGATCAGAGCGGCTCAGACAGAACGAACCGATCACCGATAGTCAGAAAGAACCGATCACAGATTGTCAGACAGAACGAACCGATCACCGATAGCCAGACAGAACGAATCGATCACAGATCGTCAGACAGAAAGAACCGATCACTGATAGTCAGACAGAACGAATCGATCACTGATAGTCAGACAGAACGAACTGATCACCGATAGTCAGACAGAAAGAACCGATCACTGATAGTCAGACAGAACGAACTGATCACCGATAGTCAGACAGAAAGAACCAATCACCGATAGTCAGACAGAACGAATCGATCACTGATAGTCAGACAGAACGAACTGATCACCGATAGTCAGACAGAACGAATCGATCACAGATAGTCAGACAGAACGAATCGATCACAGATCGTCAGACAGAACGAACTGATCACAGATAGTCAAACAGAACAAACCATTCACCGATAGACAGAACGAACCGATCACAGATCGTCAGACAGAACGAACCGATCACAGATCGTCAGACAGAACGAACCGATCACAGATCGTCAGACAGAACGAACCGATCACAGATCGTCAGACAGAACGAACCGATCACAGATCGTCAGACAGAACGAACCGATCACAGATCGTCAGACAGAACGAACCGATCACAGATCGTCAGACAGATCAAACCGATCACCGATAGTCAGACAGAACAAACCGATCACAGGTAGTCAGACAGATCAAACCGATCACAGATAGTCAGACAGAACAAACCGATCACAGATCGTCAGAACGAACCTTCCCCAGTCGGTCTCCTTTGCTGAACGGTTGGTACGGCATGTCCTTGAACTTCTCTGGGACGGCGCAGGGGCCCCATCCGGACGGGTTGTCCTGGATCACAGGGGCGTGAAACTTCGCCATGACCTGACATCAAAACAAACAGATGGTTTATCAGCTTTGCACTTTAATCATCAGCAGGTTGATCTGTGTATGGCCAGGGTCTCAGATCGCAGCAGCACTCATTTCTCCAGCAATGAACTCAAACACGGAGCATTGATCAGATTGCGCAGTGGGCTAATCATCATCGACCCATGAAGGAGTGAAAGACGCGATTTAAGGTGGAAACATTTTCAAGGATTAAATTAATTTATTCTTCAAACTGAATCATTTCTGTAAATACTTTGAGTTTCAACATCAGGTGATGTTTTTCTTCATCACCTGAAGAAAAACAGAAACGTTGTTTTAAACTGGTTTGCTTGGCAACTTTGTGGTTATGAGAGAAAAAAAAATCATTTAAATAAAAATAATATAAAGATAGGTATCAGTAAAATTTATTTAAAACATTTTAATTTCCGTTTGTGACATTTTAAATAAGTGTGGCTGCACATTCAGAAGATAATTAAACAATATTATCAGATATTTCCGATCTAAAAGCAAAAAATAAGATCAGCACAACTTCTATGCATTTTTATGAATAAATAAATTAGCACAGAATTTAAAACATCAACATGTAGACGGGGAATAAACACATCACTTAATGATCTCACAGTCCAGCTGATTACTTTCATAGTCCAGAAAAAACTGAATATTTAAATATCAATATGAACATTTACAGAATCAGATTTTACGTTTGAATAAGGAAAAAAAATTACGTGTCACCGAAAAATATGCACAAGACGGCAAATCCAAAACTATTTTGGTTTATTTGTATATTGAGCAACAAAAATAATATTTAAACAGCTCACAGGTTTTTATATAAATTATATTTTTTTAACCTTGACTGAACCTGTTCACCAACTTTACCTGAACGTTCTGTTGCTTCTCATTACACAAGGAAACGCGTTTATGTGAACGTTCCCGTCAGATGGAAACAGTTTTTTAACATTTTGGCCTCCACTAAGGCGGGTCTTCTGGCCAGGTGGCTCCCGCTGACTATGCTAAGCTAACTAGCTAAGCTAACTAGCTAAGCTAACTACAGAAACCTTCCGGCGATGATCGACTTCATCTCAAACACCAACCGAAGCGGAACCAGATTTCCGGTCCTTCTGAGTTCCATTCAACACTCACCTTTACCTGCAAACCTTTCACTGAGAAATTCAACCCAGAAGCCTTAACAACGATGTAAAAGCCGACGGAGCGCCGGCGTGAAAGGAAGTGACAAAACACGACGAGGCACAAGGCATTTCCTGCCGTAACTGAAGAGCAGCTGACGTAAAATGTAAAAGCTGTGGTTTAACGCTTGTTATTAAGTTTCCACAATGTTTATTGTAGGTTTGATAAGATAAATATAAACTAATCTGAAAATTTCAGATTAAAATGCTTGTTTGCTATAAAAGTTACAAAACTACGGCAGTCCCTTTCCACTCTGCAGTTTTTGTCCGTGACCACTAGATGGCAGTAACGATATTTATGAACCACCTTAATTTGGCTCATTTTGTTACAGCAGATAAAATGTTTAGTAGTTTCAATGATAAAATAATAAGCCTTTTAACAACGCTGTAGACAGCAGAGATAACCACTAGGGGCAGGAAACCCATGAATAACAGAAATTTACTCAAGTTTTCAAATGTGCTGACATAACATGATCATGTATTTGGAATAAACTTGTTTTGGTTTTTGTTTTCTTAAATAAAGAAAAATAGAGGACTTGTTGTGGTAGATAAATATCAGTTTCAGTGTTTAGTAGTTAGAGACTCAGGTTGTTCATTAGTGATAAATCATGCTCTGCAGTGAGAACCTGCAGCAGAAAACTAAACACGTTGTTTCCAGGGTGCGTGAGGTCTGCAGAGACATTAGCTGCCTTTCCCCTGACCTTTGACCTGTAAAAGTCCTAATGATCGTCTCTGCAGGTTGGCTGCAGTCTGGTTCTGTCGTGTTTTTCAGATGAACCAAACCTCACAGTGATGGACAAACACTTAATACTTATTTTAATTTATTTATCTTTATTTAACCAGAATAAAATCTCACTGAGATCAAAAATCTCTTTTTAAGGGATTTAATTGGAAGAGGAATCAACTGATAAAACAAAGAAGTTACATATTTAAAATCTTTTAATGTTTTACGGAGAAAGGCAGAAGGCGTCTAAGAAAAGAGGAAACAAATATGAATGAGTTTTTATGGCATCTTGTTGGAAGCAGACACATTTTTAAAAGTTTCTCTGTTATTTTCCTTCTGTTTGTTCTCAACAGGAGCTGCAGCTTTTACAAAATAAAAGTCTGTCTAATGGAAATGTTGCTCAGGCGTCTGACAGGTCAAAGTCTGATTGAACCACATGAAGCGTCTGTTTCAGCGGCTTCCTGTTGGCGGCTCTCAGGTGATTAACGATGCTGCGTGTTTCCAATCTGCCGAGTCTTTAAACGTCAAACTGAGACAAAGAATCTAAAACCGAAGAAGAGCAAGGATTAAATCTGATTCTCATCAAACATGTCCGCCGGCGTTCAGCTGACGCTCAGGTTGGTGTGTTTCTGCAGACATGCGACGGTTATTTTTACTGTCTGACTGAGTTACATGGAAACATCTGGAAAATAAAAGGTAAACCAGAAGAACTCGATTTCAGCAGACTGACCTTTTCCTCTCCAGCTGCTCTCGGTTGAAACCTGCTTCCACTTTCTTTAGATGGAAAATATTTTATTTTATTTATAATTCAGTGTTTGCAGCACTTCAGTTTCTCCACATCTTGCTATCTTACAGACTTTCTCCAGATTGTATTAGATTATTAATATTTCTACACACCAATATCTTATTATGACATTTTAATGGTTTTGCAAATTTATTCAAAATAAAAACGACCCGTCTTCAGGCAGTGTGTCCTGTTCTCTGTAGTCCTGCTCGCAATAATCAATAATAATCAATAACCAATAACCAATTAATTACATGATAAAACGGCCTTTATAATTTGCATAAACATGATTTATTGTTTTTCTGTTTCATCCAGAAAAAGTTTCCATTTTAGTTTAAACTGAACATTTTTTAAATTATTGTTTTGTTTGCAGAGACTTGATGATTTGTAATTCATTTTATTAGTTTGTTTTATTTATTTTAGATATTTAAAATGTCTTGTACTTACACTATTAAATGTTTTTACAATTTAAAGTTTGGGAATCTGTTCTTGTATTATTATGAATTATTATATATTATTACTTGAAAATGGTGTCAAAACAGCAACATTATCATTTATCAGAATAACTTCAGGGATAATTTATCACCAGTAAAGTTTGTTTCTAGCCTCTTATTCTGTATTAATCTGTTAAACTCTGAGTTTTATCATTTATCCTTCATCACAACAGTTCATAAACTATTTTCTACTTTAATTAATATTAAATATTCATGTTAGCCGTAGATTGTTTTCTTATTGATCTGACTGAATGTCAAACTGAATATTAATCAGATGAAAAACCTGCATGAATTAACATTGACCTGCTGAGTAATTCTGATGGTTTTTTAATGTTTGGTTGACTCATCATATCACAAACCTTCATATTTTCTGCCATCCTGCTTGTTGTTCACAGAAACATCTCAGATTAAACGTCCAGCTCTCTTCATTTGGCCTTTGACCTGCAGACTGAAACCTAACATGTGACCAGTTTCTGTCAGATGTTTGGACTTAAAGTCTGTTAAAACATGACATGTCAAAGTCTGTACACATTATTATATTTAATCAAAAATATGTTCATTTAATTGGCTGTGTGTCGCATGAGCTGATTGGCAGACGGAACCACAGCAGCAAAGAACTTCAGTATTTATAGCTAAGCTCACTAAGTAGTAAGAAACACACACACACACACACACACACACTGAACAGACAAGCTTCTCAGTCAGCAGTTTTGTTTAATATGCTGGGAATGATGGTTTAATGCTTCCCAGTTGATCTCTGCAGAAATGTGTGTGTGTGTGTGTGTGTGTGTGTGTGTGTGTGTGTGTGTGTGTGTGTGTGTGTGTGTGTGTGTGTGTGTGTTTTTGAACCCTCAGCTCCAGCTCCGCTTCGTGCTGAATGAAAGGCCGGCAGTGAAACTCTCACAGATGATTCTTGTCATATTCTTTGTTAAGAAATTTCTTCATCCTCTTCATGTTTACTCTTCCAAACATGTTTCTAAACTCAGAGAAAATAAAACTTTTTTCATAGATTAAAAGATTTCATGGCAAATTTCTCTCTGAAGTATTGAAATTTTTCATGAAACAATATTAATAATAAAAGTTCACCCTGTTATGCACAAGTGACTTTAATGAATATATTTCGATTAATTAATCACACAGAATGTTTTAAAACACAATTAATCAAACATTTTATTTTACATTCAAAAATCCCAAGCTGGAACCTTTGTGTCGTCGTGTTTCTGGTACGGCTGTAAACCTGACGCACAGCTACGTCTGCTAACAGGGAAGGAGGATGAAGCCGCTTCTCTCTGGTTAGTTTCTGTTTCTAAACGATTTGATTGGACGCTGGGAAAGACTATTGTTGTGTTCTAGTTGTGCTAAGAGGAGTTAGCCTAGCAGTGAAGCTATGCTAGCCTAAAATAGCATCTGAATGCTAACATGCAGCACATTGCTAATGTTAGCATCTAAAGAAGCTCCATGAAGGATCAGGATGTCCTGAAACTCTTTGCTCCAATCTGATATTTGAAGAACAGACTAAAAAATATATAAAAACATTTGAGCTCATATTAATAATGTAGCAGCAAAAATGTATTTTTATTTTTGAAATATTGCTCATTTTGACAATAAATGGTTGTATGTTTTTGACTAGAGTGCGATTAATTAATTAATTACAGATTCTGTAATTAACTCAATATATGATCATCATACGTTATGGACTAATACTTTATAAATATCCTAACTCACTTTTCACTGGAGAAACTCAAACTGGTTGCTGCTAATTGTTGCCACAATAAATCTGGCTGAAATATTCAGAATATTTATGCTAATATTCTCCCACAAATACATAAAAATGTTCAGTCCTGCATATTTCTGCACGTTTTTATCAAACTTTCTCATCCTTTTCTTCTTCAGCTTGAGGCTCTGAGGAGTCCATGTGTTTTCATGCTGTTGTTTCATTCTAGTTCAGTGTCTGACGCAGAGACGGACCGACCGGACCGGACCGGACTGCTGCCAGGCTGAACAGTAACATGTGAATCACACCTAAAGCTGCTGTCGCTCTGATGACACTGTGACGTGTTTCACTGAGATCAACCCACAGAAACACCAGCAGCTCGTCAGCAGCTGTCTGACACGGAGAAACAGGAAAAACGTCCAAATTACAGCTTCGCTTTCAAGAAACGGATCTAATTAACTCACAGATGGATCAACATTAACAACACACACAAGAAAGCAACAGATTCACTGTAACTGATCTAAGCTGATATATCTGGGGCTCTAATGAACATTCAGTTGCTAAAAATGAGAATTGATGGAAAGTTAATGCAGCCTGACGAGTTCAAAGGTTAACAAAGCTAAAAGGAATGAAAACTGGAAAACAGTTACAATGTTATCAACAGCAGATAATAAATAATGTCTGCAGATTGTTTGGTGCCAAGAGAAAAAGTAAGTTTTCTTCTTTTTTTACATATTTTGACATAAATGATCTTTTGATGCTCAGTGAAACAGGAAGTTCTTAAAACTCTAAATTAAACATTTAATTGTTCTGCAATAAAAACAACCAAACAGCTCAGAAGTTAATCTGCAGAGAAAACATGAGTCTGCAGAGCAGCAAAGGGGCGTGGCCTGTGCAGTCAGGGGCGTGGCCTGTGCAGCCAGGGGGCGTGGCCTATACAACCAAGGGGGCGTGGTCTGTGCAGCCAGGGGGCGTGGCATGTGCAGCCAATGGGCGTGGCCTGTGCAGCCAAGGGGCGTGACCTGTGCAGCCAGGGGGCGTGGCCTGTGCAGCCAGGGGGCGTGACCTGTGCAGCCAAGGGGGCGTGGCATGTGCAGCCAATGTTTAATAAGTTGAAAGATGTTTTGAATTCTCTCTGGATTTTCATTTCTAACTGGAATGTGAAATTTGTTCTTGAATTAGAATCATAAAAGTGTTGCTCTACCTGTTATTTAAGATAAAATGCTTCTCCAGATGTGCTGAACTGCCACAGTGATGCAAGATTGTTTACCTGAAGCCTTTTACAGGTTGACCTTCAGAGCGTCTGCCGCACAAAGTGAAGCAGGACAATTGAGCTGTGAAGGACTTTTGTTAGCGTCGGACGTTTCACAAATCAATCAGAGAGCAGAAACAAAACCAGTGGAATCCATTTGATCTGGAGCAAAATGAAAATATTACAACAAGCTCAGGAGAATCTAGGAGTTGAATTACATATGAAGAAGCTTCACTGTTAACGTTTTAATCTGTTTGCTAATTGTACTTCCTGATAATCTTTCTGCAAAAGAAAATGGCAACTGATCAGTCAGAGAAAGATTTAACAAAACAAGAGGAAGATTCACAAAGCAACAACAGATTTTAATGGTTTCTGCAGGTTTTGCTCCCTGAATTGATCTAAATAAAGAAACAAACATTCAGTTTGGCAGGTCGCTGACAATCACATCTAGATCTGCAGATCTTAGAGCTTATAGTTGGAGAAGTAGAATCTGGTTTTTATTGATAGAAATACCAATACTATCAATACCACGGTGAGTATTGGTGTCAGATCGATAGCTTGATAAGATCAATACTTTGTTTGCAGTTTCTCTCCTAGGAAATTTCTGCCATTTGCTGACAGAGTTCAAACCAGCATTAAAATCCCAAATATAAAAATATCACTTATTAAGTTTCACATTTGACACTTTTTAAAATGTTTTTAGATTTGAATATAACACTTCTGTGTTAAACTATTGCAGATATTCAGTGACATATCAAGAGAAAAGTATCGACGATACCAGCCCAGTTTCTACCCAGTATCGATCTCTTAGTTCATCTTAGCAGATGGTTTTGTGAATTTTCCTCTAATTTTCTGTTCAAACCAACATTTGACAGCTAATAGCAGGTAAAGGCACAGTTATACATCTAGATATGCAAATATCTACAGATGATAGTCATACAGACAGTAAGACGTCATTGAAGGCCACCATGACACTAAACTCATCTTTTGATTTATTATTTTACACTATAAATAACTTATCTCCAGCGGGGGGCTCGGTTCCATGTTTTCCTCCGGCAGAGTTTTCACGCTTCCGTTCTTGGTTCCGTTCAGCAGCACCGACCCGGTCAGAACCGACCCGTTGGCCGGTTCCCTCCCTCTGGGCTCGCCGTCGGCCCGGTTCGGGCCGGACTCTCCGCCGCGCCTGAGGCGGGACGCCGCCGTTCCCGTTCTGGGTGATCTGGTAGATCTCCGTCATTTCCGACGCGTCTTCATCGTCGTCTTCGTGCCGGACGCCCCGCCGCAGACTCTCCCGGGGCAGCAGCGCCCGCCGCCCCTCGTCCTGCCGCCCCGGACCCTCCGCCGGTTCGTGGCTCTCCACCTTCCTGCCGGAGCGGCACAGCGCCTTCCGGAAGCCTCGCTTGAAGTTGTCGGACAGGAAGCCGTAGACGATGGGATTGGCGCAGCTGTTGGCGTATCCGAGCACAACCACGAAGTAGTAAAGCCCCTGGTAGTCCGACGGCAGAGACACCAGCAGGTTGAGGATGTTCAGGGCGTAGAAAGGCAGCCAGCAGAAGACGAACACCGCCACCACGATCACCACCATCCGCGTCACTTTCCGCTCCGACTTGCGCCTCTTGGTGGAGGTGGCGTGGACCTTCCTGCCCGAACTGCGGATCTTGAAGACGATGAGCAGGTAGCAGAGGCAGATGATGAGCAGCGGGCAGAAGAAACCCACGGTGGACGTGTAGATGATGAAGGCGGCCCTCCAGATGTTGGCCGGCTGCGGCCAGCTGATGTTGCAGGTTCCTCCCGCCTTCTGGATGTTGGCGAAGGTCACCACGGGCAGGACGACCAGGAAGGACAGAGCCCACACGGTGCCGTTCACCACTTTGGCCACCGGGGGGCGCCGCCACTTGGAGGAGCGGATGGGGTGAACCACGGCCAGGTAGCGGTCGACGCTCATGACGGTGAGGCAGAAGATGCTGGTGAACTGGTTGATGGAGTCGACGGTCATGACGAGTCGGCACATGACGGGTCCGAAGGGCCAGGCCTGCAGCGAGTTCTGGACGGCCAGGAAGGGCAGACCCAGCATGAACAGCTCGTCTGCGATGGCCAGGTTCAGGATGTAGATGTTGGTGACCGACTCGGTCTTGGAGTAGTGCAGCACGATGTGGATGACCAGCGTGTTCCCGCCCAGGCCGATGACGCAGACCACGGCGTAGATGAGCGGGATGAGGACGGCGGCGGCGGCGCTGGGCCCGGCGCCGTCCGGGCCGGTGGAGTTGGTGGCGTTGAGCAGCGAGTCGTTCTGGTCGTTGAACAGGAACAGCGGGACGCCGGGCGCCAGGCTGCCGTTCTCCCACACGGCCCCGCCCGGCGAGGCGCCCCCCATGTTGAGACGCGGCTGTCGCTCCGCCGTGGAAACCAGAGGATGATTCTCCTCCAGGTCTGAGTCACATCGGCTTTGTTCTCCAAGGACAGCAGAGATCCAGAACCAGGCTGAAGAAAACCAGACGGATAATTCAACTTTATTCATGTCCAAACATGAATAAAATGACACTTTCAGTTATTGAGATATACTGTGAGTCTGAATATTAAACATTCAGAAGAAATTCTCTGATAAATTCATTTTTTTTTAAGATTTCAACTTTGATCCACATAAAGTATTGACAGTTTGATGTTTATATGATATAAAGCAGTGGAGTCCAAACTCGGTCCTGGTTCTTCGGCATCCTGCATGTTTTATTCTCTCCCTGGTTTCACACCTGGATCCAATGATGATCATTAGGACTAAGAGGAACATTGAAATACTGAACAGGTTGTTAGAACTAAAACATGCCGGGCCTCCAGAACCCAGTTTGGGCTCCACTGACTTAAAGCATCTTGAACCTGTTGCTGAAATGAAGCAAACTAATCTGATTATATCAACATTTCTTTCTTTTATCTGCCACAAAGCGAAACGGTTTAGATCTTTTTACAGCTGTGATGATGGCGGCTCATCTCCCTGTTTTAATGTCTCAGCATCGAGTCAAGAAGTTATTTTAATTTAACAACCAGAAAAACAACAACTATCAAACATCTGAGCTGCTGGTGGAAGCAGACAGGACATTTAGAGCGTCGCTGCTAAATGTGGAACAATTAAAGCCCAACAGTTTGGAGAAGCTGCAGAAAACAGGAGGAAGAAAAGCAGCAGATGAATAAATAGATACGGGATCAATGAGGAGGCAGAAAATTTATGGTCACTTCATAAAACCGGATTTTATTCAGAAACACCAACGAGAAAACGGCTGTCCAGAACCGGAAACAGGAACGGAACCAGAACCAGAACCGGAAACAGGAACAGGAACGGAACCAGAATCTCTTTATTCAGTTTTCACTAAACATTAATTTTCTTCTTTGTTTTTTCTCTCTGTTTTTCTTCATTTCCTCCTCCAACATGTCTCATGATTCATTTTTAAATTATTTTATGATTAAACATGTTTGAGTTCAAATCATTTCTTTAAATCTTGTCTGTTGATTTAAATTTAAACCATTTTATCAGTTTTCACTGCATGGCAGCTTGTTGGTGTTTCTAAGTATTTAATATTCTGTGTAAAATCATTTATTTTTATTCTCAGTTCTGTGTGAAGTTTTATAAATTCATCTGGATTGATGAGTTTATTTTCTCTGCTGTGATTCTGATTCATAAAATATTTTCTTTTTTTTATATTTTGTTGTCTGTTAAAATGTTATTCCTTTTATTTACTAAGATGACCTCAAAATTTATTATTATTGATCACTTTATGATGGATTGATATTTGTGGATATGAAAAAGTTCAATTCTTTCTAAGACACATAAACAACAAAAGCTTCCTAAAAATCTGAATTTTCTGTTTATGTTTTGCAGCAGCAGAAATTTATGAAAATATACAAATCCAGATTCTGATCCAGATTTCCTCTCTGCTCCCTTTCCTCTCCTCCATTTATTGAACCATTTTAGCAGCAGTTTAGTGTTTCGTCTAGAATCAGTTTATCGTAACAGCAGTTAAACTCTACAACCAGAAGAGCAGCATTAATCCAGCATAATGAGATTCTTTGCAGTTGCAAAAATGACTCAGTATCAACAATCAGCCCAGAGTAGAAAGAACAAAAGATAAGAAATCAGTAAATGTTCAAACGTCTGACAGGTTTACAGTAAATGTATGTTTTTAATACCAAATCAAACAAATCAACAGTTAATGATTTCCAATCCGTCTCCTGGTGAAACTTCCTGTTTAACACACAAAACATCATGAATTTACTCAGAATAAACCAGGTGGAACAAAAATAAACTGATAAACTCTTTGTTTAACGTATTATTATCATAAAACCAGTTCATAAACTCTTTGTTTAACGTATTATTATCATAAAACCAGTTCATAAACTCTTTGTTTAACGTATTATTATCATAAAACCAGTTCATAAACTCTTTGTTTAACGTATTATTATTATCATAAAACCAGTTCATAAACTCTTTGTTTAACGTATTATTATCATAAAACCAGTTCATAAACTCTTTGTTTCCAAGGTTTCAGAAACAACTCAGGTTTTCATCAAACCGTTTCCTCCTCAACTCTCTGATTTCTCTACCATTTTCAATAATCTCCAGTTTCTTGTGATTACGCTAAATGTGCCAAATCTGGGCGCCATGGAAACCAAGAGGAGAGAAACGGAGGATCATAAATCAGACAAAACCAAATTAAATTCAGATGGATTTTCCCCCCGGTGGAAACGGTTAAGAGAGGAGAACAAAAAGTCGACTTTCACAGACGATGGAGAAGAAAACGAAGAAATTTACCTCATATTGTCTAAACTGATCCTGCTGTTAAAATGACAGGATCTTTTTCAGTGATGCTCCTCACATCTAGTCAGGGATCCAATCTGATCTCAGGAGGAAATAATGATTTAACGGATTTTATTACATTTACTCTGTCAAAATAAATAATTTGGTTGCTTTTTATTTATTTATTTACTGCTAATTTCCAGAAAGTTTCCTTAAGACACGTCAGACGATGAAGCTCTCCAAATTATTATTATCCAGAACCATCTGGTCAGTTAAATCCTGATTCAGATCCAGTTAAACAGAATCAGTTTCTGTCCAGTTATAAAAACATCAATTCAAAATTAATCAGATTAATCACCGTGATAAATGGCAGAATTAACTGTTTTCCAGGCACATGGCGGCCATTTTATTTAAATGAATGAAGTAACTCTGTTACCTCCAGCTGTTATTAAAAAGTGTTAAATTTTGACTTAAAAGGAATTTTGCTTCCTGATTTATCGCCTTGGAATTGGGCTTCTGTCTCTTTAAGAAGCTCCTGCTCTTTCTGAAGCTCCGCCTCCAGAAAGTCATCCCAACATGGCTCCTCTATTAACCCTTTAACCTCTGAGCAGCAGCTGCTGTAATGAGCTCAGCAGCTGTTTGCTAATTTCTGCTGGCTAGTCTGAAGGAGCTGAGAGGGAAGAGCTGGAAAAATGGGAGCCTAGTTTTGAAACTTGTTTTCATCTAAAAAACCCAAATGAATGATATTTATTCCAGTTATGAATCTATCAACTCTGACAACAAATAATAATAATTCATAGGGCTGTATAATAATATCGATATCACGATATATATCGTATCGTGGGCAGAATATTGCGTATCGTATCGTGAGATTATTGTATCACTACAGCCCTAATAATTCATGTTAAAATGTTTAGTAGATTTGATCAACTGTAGGTTTGGCAAAATGTTTTTTGGTTCATTTCCTCATATTCATTTCCATAATGTCAGAACATTTCTTTGCAGTTTTCACAGATAAAATCACAAAATGCTTCATAAAACACGATGGAAAACCATAAATTCAGTTGAAGCCTGTCTGCACAAATATTTTGAAATAATAAATGGAATCAACTGAATCCCGACGATCCGGCCTGAAACCGACCCGGTCAGGACGATTCCTGGCGTCTCCATGTGTGAACAGACTTCATGTGGGAGGAACTTGGTCTGTCACCATGGAAACCTGAACCAGGTCCAGATGCTGAGCCGGTTCACCCAAACCAAACGGGTCAAACTCCACCAGAGGGGGCGCTGTTCCCCTCCTCCTTCATGGCCTTTCAGTTTCACACAGAAGCTGCTGAGAAACCCAAACGTCTTCCTGAAACAATCTGTGATCATTGACTTCCTGGGAAACACGGCGCTGCTTCCAAAGCTGCATCTCGGCTTCGTTTTCCTCTCGTTTCAAACAGATCAATCATAACTGATGGAGTCTCAGTTCACACTCCTCTGACAAGCTGCAGAATGAAACCCACACCTGAAAACCCGATTTCATGTCATCAAACATGTTGAACAAACTCAGCAGCCGAAAGATGAATCAGTTCCTCTGAGCTCTGGAGGGGATTTACCCAGATTATCTGACAGATTAAAGATCAATTAGGAGACATGAAGAGATCCAGATTAAGTCATAAAATAGATCAATAATAAAATAAAATGAAGCAAAAATAGAAATTTACAGAAGTAAACTAGAGATTATGCAGATAATCCCAGAATCAGAAACGTATCAGAACCACTGAAGGAAACGACACTAAAACCTCTGAAGACACTGAGAGCAACTTCCTGCTTCACCATGGGAACAAGATGGAGGATTTTAGCAGTTGGAGGATTTAGACCAGGAGCCATTTCTGCTGCTAGCGCTAGGCTAACACGTTAGCTTTGGTTGTATTTACCCAGAATGCCCTGCTCTGTAGTCCACTTCCTGCTTCTGGAGCGTCTCTGGTCCGCTTGGCGTTCACATTCAAACCAAACCAGAGTTCACTTCAACCAAACCCAGACAAGGTTTGGAGGACCAGAGGTCAGAGGTCAGATAGTGTCCACACCTCACCAAGCAGACTGGACTTTGACTAGACACCAGACTGGAGTCAGACTGAACATATCAAACAACTGTATAGGAATTTGACTTTGTTTGGAGTCGAATCTGATGCCCTGAAATTGGGTCTCTGTCTCTTTAAGAAGCTCCAGGAAAATGTTTGAATCTCTGAAATCGGTTTTCCTGCTGTGTCTCTGCATCCATATCAGGTTTTGCTCTATTGTTTAAAGTTTTAATTTTTCCACAGGACAGATTCAACAGCCTGAGTTCCTGTAAATGATTATGAATAAACTCTGGATCATTTCAAAGCTTTTAATGACTTCAGCTGCAAACCTTGAAATAAATTTACTTCGCAGGCTTCTTAAAGCCGCAGTACCTCAGCTTCCCCCTCAATCACACGTTTTCCTTCCACTCAACTTTTAGTTAATCTGCTTGGAAACAGACTCTCTGGCTTTTCTCCAGTCCGTCTCCATCTGGCGCTCACTAACATTCTGTCAAAACCATTTTAATGTTTTATGCTTGTGTTCAGCCATAAACATCAAAAATATTTAGAAATGAACTAAAATCTGTGAAAAATGATTTTAGATTCTATCATATTTTATACTAGATGATTCATAGGTTTCATATATTTACACTGATTTTATTTAAAAACTGCTAATAATAATAATAAATATGTTTTATTACAGTCATGCTTTTGCATCATGTCAGGTTTATTTTATAGGTTTGTGTTGAAATGATCTAAAAAAGCAAAAATAAATTCATCATGTAATAAAATGACATAAATATTAAAAGTTAAATATTTCCATGTGAACTGAGATGCTACAAACAACATGGCAGCAAAGAGGAGCAAAAACAAAAACCATGCAAATACATTTTAAAAACATGATAAATAAAAATGTGATCATGGAGGAAATGAGAGAAAAACGCATCATTTTATCTCTGCGCAGCGGGATTTCTGTCTTTAAGTCATTTGTATTCATTTTTATAACAATAATTTTCAGTCTTATAAACTTTGCTGCCTGAATGAAGCTGCGATGAGATGAAATCCTCCCTGAACTCCGGCTCACCTCCGGGCGCCGCTCCGAGGCTTCAGCGGGGGAACCGGACGGACCTCCAGGCGCGTCCCGGGCCCTTCGCGCTCCGCCACGCCGCGCTCGGCGCTCCGCAGCCGGACTCAGTGCTGCTGCTCCGCCCGCTGGTCGCTCCGGCTCCGGCTGGTTTCTAGGTAACAGCGCTGCTGCTGCTGCGGGCGGTGGGAGGAGTTCAGCTGCATGTCTGCCTCTCAGGTGCTGCAGCATTCCCTCACACACACACACACACACACACACACACACACACACACCTACACACACTCACACACACACACACACACACACACACACACACACACACACACACACCTACACACACTCACACACACACTCACACACACACACTCACACACACACACACACACACACACCTACACACACTCACACACACACACACACACACACACACACACACACACACACACACACACCTACACACACTCACACACACACTCACACACACACACACACACACACACACACACACACACACACACACACACACACACCTACACACACTCACACACACACTCACACACACACACACACCTACACACACTCACACACACCACTCACACACACACACACACACACACTCACACACACACACACACACACACACACACACACACACACACACAACACACCTACACACACTCACACACACACTCACACACACACACACACACACACACACACACACACACACACACACACACACACACACACACACACACACTCACACACACACTCACACCACACACACACACACACACACACACACCACACACACACACACACACACACACACACACAACACACACACCTACACACACTCACACACACACTCACACACACACACACACACACACTCACACACACACACCACACACACACACACACCTACACACACTCACACACACACTCACACACACACACACACTACACACTCACACACTACACACACACACCTCACTCACTCACCTCACACACACACACACACACACACACACACACACACACACACACCACCACACAACACACACACACACACCACACTCACACACACACACACACACACACTACACACACTCACACACACCACACTCACACACACACCAACACACACACACACTCACACCACACACACTCACCACACACACACACACACACCACACCACACACACACACACACACCCACACACACACACCACAACACACACACACACACACACCACACACACACCACACACCACACACACCACACACACCACACTCACACACACACACACACACACACACACACTCACACCACACACACTACACACACACACTCACCACACACAACACACACACACCACACACACTCACCACTCACACCACACCACACTCACACACACACTCACACACACACACACACTCACACAACACACACTCACACACAACACACACACCACACACACACACACACACACACACACAACCACACACCACAACACACACACACACACACACACAGACACTGACGGCTCATCAAAACAAACTGGTTCCTGTTTGGGAGTCAAAACTCAGAAGTGACTGAGCTGGACATGATTTCAGCTCAGAACCTTCAGCTGTGTTTTATGGGACATAACAGAAAATAACTGTGATGGTTGTTGATAAATGACATTTTCACTGACAGGAATCTGAAAAGTGTGGTGGGAATTTGTCTTTTCAGTCGTGTAGAGACTGAAGCCTATGGAGTGAAAATAGTCTCAAAAAGATTTGTGCGTGCGACAGACCACCGTGTCACTCCGTCTTGTTTCTGGGTTTGCCTGGATATTTTCCGGCCAGCAAACCATTGCGCCACCCAGTGGTCCTTTTTCAGACCACTTAGTCTCCAGTACCGTTCAAAAACGCACAATATGTCTATAAATAATTTTAGGACATTATAAGGAAGTGCTGAGATGTATCGTTTTCCAGCGAACTAACGTATTTGCCACTTCGGCACAGTGAGAAACGTCAGAGGATAAAAACACTAGACTCCGAGCAAAACTTTTTTACAACTCGAGTATTACACACGCACAGATATTTTGAGACTATTTTCACTCCATAGGAGCCTGTTTCTGTGCAGCAGCTGAAGTTCAGTCCGACTGGTGGAGAAAATGTGAAGGTCGATATTTTAGCCACATTCTAAATTTGGTTCAGACTTTAAATGATTTTCAGCTTCCAGGTTAAAATCTTTGCCAGGACGATTCAGTTTTTACCTGCAGAAACAAACGCAGGCCCACAGCATGATTCTGCCACCACCGTATAGCTCTAATCTTCTCCTCGGTTTCCTCTGCTCTCCAGTTGCTCTTTGTGTCTTTTTACTGGGAAATCTTTTGCGTTTTAAAATCCTTTAAGCTCCTCACGTTGAATCAGAGACGAGGTTCTGTTCATGTAAAATCCAAGTAATCATCAAACTTCTCTTTCCTGATCTCCATCTGCTCCTTTCTGATTATTTCCACTCTTTGGAGCATCAGATGTTTCCGTCAGGAATAATAATTATCATTCTCTCACCAATGAAGGAAATGAATGGAGTGAATTCAGTGAATCCTGTCGTCCAGTGAAACTTATTTCTGAGCATAAATGATCATTTTCCGTCCTGAACTGAAGCAGCAGCCATGATCAGAGCTGCTGGGTTTCATTCAGAAGATAAACAACCAGCTTCGGCTCTTCACTTTGTAAAAATCAAAGTTTTCTGTAGTAAAAAGTGGGAGTGAGATGTCTTCATGAATAGAAGATCTCTGAAGCTGGTGGCACACCTGTCTGCTCTCACCTGGTCCTGGATTATGAAGGTTTTCATTATTCTGGGATGTTTCATATTGATCCAATATGAAGTAAATAATGGGCCATTATATCGATATTAAAACAATCATCAAACTTCTGACCTTCAGATGTTTTTTTTCAAAATATAAATAATATATTTACATTTACATGATAAACAGTAAAATAAAACACATTTATAAATACCAATGTTTCGTTATTTACAATAACAATGTAAATCATTTACAGTTATTTAAAATATGATGAGAAAATCTCATCATTTTCTGATGAGAGAAAATTTTTTTCTCTCATCTGAGAAAACAAATCAAAATCTTTTGTACAGTAAAGTTGAGAAACTACAAAGACTAAATAAAACTTAGAGGGAATCTGGCACTAAAGCATCGATCTTATCATCAGTCTGATACCAGCTTGGTATCGATATTATCAATTTTTTGAGTCGATTTGCTGATTTCTGCTCCTCTTCCTCTCCAGATGTCACTGAAACTGAAGTTAAATCGTGTCTCTGTCTTCAGACCGCTCTAAAAGCAGGACGTGGACTCCCGCGCAAGGCATTCTGGGTAAACACTAGAGGTGAGCCGATCGATTGGTCACCGATCACAATCGGCCGATTTTCGTGAAAAAGTGCCTGATGGGTGATCATTGGCTCTGTTACCGATCAGCTGAATCTCATTTCGCCGCCTGAGCAGCTGGTCTCGTCTTTCCTTCAGCATCAAATCCTAAGGATGTGGAACTATAACCACTGAGTGATGAGGACGTTTGAGTGTTGAAGCTGGTCAACATGCATCAACACAACAAAGCTAATATGGGATAAAACAATGTAGCCAAACTTGAAGGAGTTTCTCTACATGAGGCTCAGTGCAGTAAACAGACATGGAGGATCAGACAGCAGGTAAAGCAGCTCAGCTACAAACACTCACCGGATTAGCATGACGGTCAGAAAGATAAACTAATAACCCGCTAAATGATTTAAGTCTTGGAGCTGCGATGAAAGACGCTGGTTCTCCTGTTGAACCGCTGCTCCGCTACAGGCAGTAATATTTAATATTTAGTAATATTTAATATTTAGTAATATTTGACACTGAGCCGCTTCTGCTCCACCTGGTAGTGACTCTCACACCGAACCTGTTTAAAGCTGCAGCATCTAACCTAAAAAATACATTTTACATACGTATTAAAACTTTCTCTGTCCTAACATGAGACAGATAATCTCTAAAAAATAATCGATCTCCTCCCTGTTACTCCGCTCAGTCAGAAACAGCCAATCAGAACTAGCAGTAACCAGCTAGCCGCTATGCTAACAGGAAGTTTACATTCAGTAACTCTGGATTGTTTATTGATCCTGTTTTTGCCTTTGAATGTTAAGTTTTATACTTGAATCTTTTGTCAATGTTGAGAGGTTTTATTTTGACTCTTTGCATCATTTAGCCTCTTCAGAGCCTCATATGTTATCAGTCTGTTAAAGATAATATTATTGATAGCAGTTCAATTTGCACAATGCCTGTTTTGTTTAGTTTTCTTCTCGGAAAAGTTATTAAAAGCAAGTTTTTGTCTAAATTAAGGTGAATTCATGGTCCATTTTTCTACATAATGTAACAGTAGTATTTATGATAAAAAAATAAATAAATAATAATTATGTGATCGGTATCGGTGATCGTCCCTCAGGGGTGATCAGTATCGGTATCGGCAGAAAAAAACCTGATCGGCACATCCCTAGTAAATACAACCAAAGCTAACGTGTTAGCCTAGCGCTAGCAGCAGAAATGGCTCCTGGCCTAAATCCTCCAACCACTAAAATCCTCCATCTTGTTTCCATCTGGGGAAGAAGGAAGTTGCTCTCCGTGTCCTCAGAGGTTTCTGTGTCGTTTCCTTCAGTGGTTCTTGGTGCAGCGCCCCCACAGGCCAGGAGGGGAACAGGCTGCTACTGGACCTTAATCAGGTTTTTGTGTCGTTCCTTTAACGGTTCTTGGATGTTTCATCCAACAGAACAATCCCTCCTCTCTCTCTCCCTCTTTACATTTTACTTCTTTTGGGTATCTTTTGTTTTTTAAAGCTGCATTTCCTTTGTTTGTTTGTTCAGGTTGAACTCTGCAGACATTTCTAATGAGGTCTGATCAGGTTGGAGCCTTTTCACAGATTTTGCTCTGACTTCGTAAGAGCATCTAATTTTCATGTAATAAAAACGTCTCTGCCAGGCTGTTACCATTCACAAAGGCACTTTGTGTTGAACGCTGCTCTCAAACCAATTCTAGTCTGATTATTGCTTTTAATTGAATCTGTGCAAACATGTCAACAGCATCGTATTTCCTGGTTTTTATTAATTCATCCACAGGAGACATAATTAGGACGTCGCTTTCAGGGACTCGACAAAAACAACCCAACGTTTTTATGAAAGCGTCTATCATCAATACGTGTTCCTGCTTCTACATTCATAATCCTTCAGTTTATTTATGATCCTCTGAGTCTCAGCTCAGACCTGCTGGGTTTGGACTTGGACACACCGAACCCAACGAGTCCAGCAGCGTTTAGACCAAATCATGAGATCCAAACAGGTTCATGGGTTTGATCAAGCTGGGAATCTTTCACCAAAAACCAAAACGCTGAAACGAATGGAAAGACGAGTTTGACTCCAGCTCAGAAAAATCACTTCAGAAGATAAAAGAAAAGAAAAGAGAAGAAAAGAAGAGAAAAGAAAAGGTCTTCAGACGTAACAAGAAAATCACTTTCACGTTAAAAACACTTCAGTAGTAATTAACTACTGAAGCTAAATGTTTAGTTAGCTAACTCCATATTTAGATTGGCAGATAAATATTTCGATTGAAGCTAATGAATAAGTTTCAAACTAAATATTTAGTTATATAATTAAATAGTTAGTAGATAATGACTCAGCTTGTTAAGTAAATGCTTAGTTTGAAGCCAATTAATTTGAAACTAAATATTTAGCTTCCTGAAGACTTAGCTGAAGCTAAATATGAGGTTTACTGACTAAATATTTAGTTTGAAAATACATATTTAGGTTAATGACAAAGTATTTAGTTTGACGCTAAATTTAGTGTGAAGATAATTTTTTTCTTGCTAACTAAATTCTTAGTTTGAGAATCTGAATATTTAGTTCAACCTAAATATTTATTCTGCTACATATTTAGTTTGAACCTGAGGTTTATGAATTTATGAATTACTAACATGGTGAAAATACCTTCGTTGTCTCTCATAGGAGGCTTTATATAACAAATTATTTTTTACAGTGTGACTTTACGAACAGCGCCCCCTACCAACTGAATAATTTTCGTCAGCAGTTTTTTTTAGTGCATTTTCCAGAGTTATAGCTGAAATACGCCTCCTGCTCAGATTCACCAGCAGATGTTTGCTTCTCCACGTTTCAACCCTTCAGAAAGGTTAGAAAAAGGATCCAGTCAGGAGAAGGAGACCAAAAAAATATTATTATTCATCCTGATATTGTGAAGAAACAAAAAAAAAAACATTTGTTTTTTTTTGTTTTTTTACAAAACATGTTCATTATGTTTTTGCTCAGAGTCAGAATGAGATTTCAGTCAGAATGTTTTAGGGCGCCTGTCACTTTAAATCCAGCTGCTGCTGGCCACGCCCCCTGCTCCACTCAAAATGGCTGCAAACTGACAGAGTGTGGATAGAAAACAAAGGAGCAGAACATTTCTGACAACAAAACCCCGCAGAAATTATTAAATTAATCTCAGAAATTTTCTTTAAACTTTGGAAATTTGAGTTTCAAAAGTTTAAAAATTTTGACTTTTGAAACTTTCATGTTTTTTTTCTAAAAGCTTCCGAGTTTTTTGGCAGTAATTTACTCTTTTTTTCTGTCCAGTGGCCCTGATTGGGCCTGACTAGTTAAGAACCCTAACAGATCCTAACACATCTTTGAAAAGCAGAAGTGGAGCCTCCTGCACAAACAGCAAGAACGCAGCAAGTGGTTTCTGGATGATGAGTCAACAACAAAACTCTTGTGTTTTCCAGCAGCCATTGTAACGTGCACACAGCAGGAAAACCAACTGACCAAACATACTGGAGCATTGGTTGCTAGGTAACAGGGAGTTGTGACTATTGAGAGGATTTTGAAAAGACTCATTTTCCACCAAATATCATCAACTTATTTCCAGAGAAACATGATTAGGTTGTTTCTTGAAGCAGGAGATACAGATGGAAACAGAAAAAGGTACAAAATGTTAAATCTGAATTTTAGATCCTCATTAAAAACAAAACTGAACAAAAACATACCGGCGGTGGCAGCATGATTCTCTGGGTTACCTTCCTTCACATGCAACTGGAGTTTATTTTGTTTTTTTTATCAATGCGGAGAAAATCTGGAAAACCACAAGAAAACATTTGACCCAAAACGTTGAGCTGACGATGAAGAAGAGTTTAATTTCAAGACCAAACATCCAAAATCATCTGAGCAAAGATTTTAATGAGGAGGAAAATGTAAGTTTGGAGTCAAGATGGCTGAAAACATGTTATGACCTGAGTTAGAGGACAGCTGCAAGGCAGCGTGGGTAAATTTACAGAGATCCAATCATCTGCTCCCACAGCATGATGCTGCCATGTCACCATGGACCAAAGTCTCTGAGGCTCAAACCCAACATCAAATTAAAGCTTCAAAATAAAAGCCTCTTCTGACCGATGAAGCTGTGAACTGTTGATCTGAAGCAGAAACGCTCAGACTCTGTTTCCTGGTTTGGTTTTCCGTTGATCAGCCTCGCAGCGCGGCGGGGAAAGGCCTCCGACCGCGTCCCAAAGGTCAGACACGGCCCACCACTTCCCAGCATGCATCTCTGCTGCTTGTGGCTTTTATTGGACGGCCCACACATCCAACACGACGGCTCACAGTTTCCCTCCTGCCTCCACCAGCAGCCTGTCCTGCTGCAAACTGGGACGCGATGCTGGTTTCTGAACTGAAGTGAAGGATGACAGGAGGGTCAAACAAAACCTGTCCTTAACGAGTCTCCATGGCGACTGTCAGCCGTTTAATGGCTTCAAGGAACAAAAGCAAAGAAACATGGAGAGTTTAAACTGTTTAGAGAAAATATGAAGAGAAGAGCTGGAAGAGCTGAGCTGAGGACAACGAAGCTCAGCTCTTCTAGCTGTGGAAAGTTTCTTAGTTTTAGCTGAAACTTAGAATCTTCAGTTTTTTAGTTTCCTGATTTGTTAAATTTGGAAACAGGTCAAATTTAATCTCATGAGTCTGAAGGTGCCTTGATGCATCCAAACCGGCGGTGATGTGTTTCTCTGTTGCTTTGGAAGAAAATGGAGATATCAGCTAACATCTGCTAACAAGCACAACATCTACATCCGCTAACTTTCTGCTAACACTGCTATCATCCGCTAACATTCGCTAACACTCACTGTCTCACTGTCCTCTCTCTTCCTTCTCTCTCTCTCTCTCCTCTCTCTCTCTCTCTCTTCTCTCTCTCTCTCTCCTCTCTCTCTCTCTCTTCTCTCTCTTCTCTCTCTCTTCCTCTCTCTCCTCTCTGTCTCTTCTCTCTCTCTCTCTCTCTCTCTCTGTCTCTCTCTCTCTCTCCTCTCTCTTTCTCTCTCTCTCTCTTCCTCTCTCTTCTCTCTCTTCTCTCTTCTCTCCTCTCCTCTCTTCCTCCTCTCTCTCCTCTCTCTCTCTCTCTTCCTCTCTCTTCTTTTCTCTCTCTCTCTCTGTCTCTCTCTCTCTCTCTTCTCTCTCTCTCTTCCCTCTCTCTCTCTCTCTTCTCTTCCTCTCTCTCTTCTCTCCTCCTTCTCCTCTTCCACTTCTCTCTCTCTCTCTCTCTTCCTCTCTCTCTCTCTCTTCTCTCTCTCTCTCTCTCTCTCTCTCTCTCTCCTCTCTCTCCTCTCCTCTCTCTCTCTCTCTTCTCTCTCTCTCTCTCTCTCTCTCTCTCTCTCCTCTGTCTCTCCTCTCTCCTGCTCTCTCTCTCTCCTCTCTCTCTCTCTCTTCTCTTCTCTCTCCTCTCTCTTCTCTCTCTCTCCCTTCTCTCTCTCTCTCTCTTCTCTCTCTCTTCTCTCTCTTTTCCCTCTCTCTTCTCTCTCTCTCCTCTCTCTCTCTCTCTCTCTCTCTTCCTCTCTCTCTCTCTCTCGTCTCTCTCCTCTCTTCTCCTCTCTCTCTCTCTTCCTCTCTCTCTTCTCTCTCTCTCTCTCTCTCTCTCATCTAATTTCCACCTTCATCATCATCATCATCATCGTTTCTCTGCTGCTGCAGCTCAAATGTCCAGTTGAAGTTTCTCTGAAAGTCGATCTGTTAATTAGACTCTGGGTTTTATTCTGTGAACAGTTTTAATCAATATTTGAGTTACAACTTGTTAAATAAATCTTCTGCTTTTAAAAGCTTTTTTATTGGATCTTATTCATGTTATTTATCTTCATACAGCCTCATAACTTTGGGGAAAATAATACATTCCTTATCATGTTTTTCTTTTTCTTCAGATTTTTCTGAGAAACGAGAGAAACAAAAACAGAAGCAACAATAAATGAACGATTTGAAAAGTTCATTAAGAGATCAGGATCACATTTACTCTGGAACTAAACTGATGCTTCTTAACATGAAAGAAATGAGCAGAAAATGATGAAACATGATGTTTAAAAAGTCTCTTCTCTTGGTAAATCCTGTGAAAGATGGAAAACTTGGAATGAATTTTACATTTTCAACAAGATCAGAGACATTAGATGAAACAACTTTGAGTTCATATTTCAATTTTTCATTTAACTTTTTCTTCTTCAGTCGGAGTTTTTCTGTCACCAAGACTTTAAATTAGCAGCTTTAACTGATTCTGGATGCATTTCACAACATGTTTCCATCCCATCACACAACAGAAACCATGAGGATTTATTGGGTTGTAATAAACAAACAGGAGAAGAACAAGTTACACAGAGAGAAGCTGAGTGGGAAGACCTGGGTTTATACGTTAATCAGCAGCAGGTGAGGCTGATTAGGGGCCTGAGTAACAGCTGGAACTGATCCAGAAACCATGAAACACGACAGAGAGAAATTATCAGAAGATTACAGTCAAAATGAGACCAGAACAATTCACAACGCACTTCAAAAAACAGAAATCATTTCAACACAAATCTACAAGATTCAGCTAAAAATAGAGATCAATTAGTGCACTAATCTCAGTTTATAATTCTAATTAGTTTAAAAAAGTTTTTCTGTACGTTGACCTGCAGCATCACTCCTCCTGACCAGCAGGGGGCGACAGGAGAGCAGAAACACGCCCCTCTAGCAGGAAGAAAGTTGGTTTGAAGAAGTGACATTCTGGTATCTTTAGATTTTATAGAAATTGTACACCAGACTCTTCAGGCTGGATGATGTGTCTACTTCCTGTTTGAGAGGCTGGATGATGTTTCTACTTCCTGTTTTGGGAACTGTGACCTCACGAAGCCGCTCTGCAGACAGAGCACTTAGCGTCACTTTGATTGAGATAAAACATGCAGAGCCGAGCGCCGACCCCCTGAGGTCACAGGAAGCTAATTCCCCTCCTGCTTGTCGGATCACGTCAGAACGGAGACGGTGACCCCGTGACCCTGAGGTCAACATGGCTGACGGCGCCGCCGCCTTCTGGGTCTGCTTGAACCAAAACACATTTATTAATGTTAGCATGCGGCGCAGAGCTCCAGTCATTCCTCAGTGAACAGAAGAAATGAACAAACATGTCTGATCTGCTGGATGAAAATCTGCTAAATAAAAACAAACCAGATCAAAAAGCTTAAAACTTTATTCTAATAAATCAGTTAATGAAATGAAACATTAATTAGATCAATTCCACTCAGACTGATGTTTTCAAGCGTTTCTTTCTGTGAATTTTGACAGCAAATTACAACATTTTTAATACAAAGTAATTAGTATGTAGTTTATTACTTGGCTGAGATTAATGCTGTCAATAACAGAAACTGAGAGCTGCAGCCTGTTCCACTCAAAGCAGGAAATTATTCTGAAGGAGAATCTGAACATCTGAAGGCATTTAGACCCAGATTTCCTACAGCTTTTCTTTCTGCAGGATATAAAGTTGGATCTTCAACTTTAATATTTTTCTGCTGTTTGGTCAAATACTTAAAAAAAACATCTGGTTTCAGAGCATTTATGCATCAGTTCTTGATTTCATGTTTTATTTTTTCTCACAGCCGTCCCCCCCCCCCCCCCCCCCATCAGCAGATATGATTTAATACTGGAAGGACATGTTTTATCACTTTTGCATATTTTATTCCTGGAGCCAACAATCTGAAACAAACAGCATTCATGTTCTGGTGAGATGTTAGGTGACCACTAACCAGGTGGATGCAATCAGAGTTCAGCTACTTTTAGTGTGACTGACCTGTCCGTCATGTTTGACAGCATGAGAAGCAAACAGGGCTGCTAGCTTGTTTCTACGAGCTGGTAGCTTGTTTCTACGAGCTGCTAGCTTGTTTCTATGAGCTGCTAGCATGTTTCTACGTGCTGCTAGCTTGTTTCTACGAGCTGCTAGCTTGTTTCTACGAGCTGCTAGCATGTTTCTACGTGCTGCTAGCTTGTTTCTACGAGCTGCTAGCTTGTTTCTACGAGCTGCTAGCTTGTTTCTACGAGCTGCTAGCTTGTTTTGTTAAGAAAAAAGATTTAAAATAAGCTAGTTTTAAAATTTAACATGATTTGATTGAAATAGCCTACTTATAGTTTTACAATGTATAACGTATTCTGGCCTTTTGACCTTTATTTTACCTGTAGTTGTTTGCCAAGATCTCTGATCTTTCCTGTGTCTCTGGGAAACAATCGGTAGGAAGTTCCAGCTTTTCACACTGATCTGTGAAACCATGAAACAGCAGGAGTTTGGAGAAGCTCTGCTTAGACAATGGGGACAAATGGCTTTAGAGGAAGGGTCAGAGACAGGTCCTGTTGGATGAGCAAAGATACGCCTTATTTAAATAAATTAAAGAAAATAAGATAAAACTTTCCAGAGTAACAAATCAGATTTTGTTCTTTGCGAATTCTCCAAGGACGTTCTTACTTTCTGTTGTCGTTTCCATCTTTTGTCTTTTCCTTTTCTCAGGTGAATTCATGTGTTTGTGCTCTGAGGTTTCTGATGTTTGTGCTTTTCTGGTGATAGTTTGAATCTGTCTTGAATAAATGCTGATTATTGTGACGCTGTCAAATCTGAGTGATCTCAGTCTTTGCGCACAGCGTTTTCTGAACCCGGGCATAGAGAGGATATAACGAGTCAAAAGGGTCTTAAAGTTTTAGAATTTTTTCTCTCTTAGTTTCTACATGCTGTAGAAACATGCTAGCACGTAGCAACATGCTAGCATGTAGCAACATGCTAGCACGTAGCTTTACAGAACTGTGTAAAAGCTTCTACAAACTGCAGGACAGGCGTTGAGCCTCACAATGCTGCTGCTTATTGCTGAGCAGCAAATAAACTCTGATTGTTTATTTGTATCTAATAGTTTTAGTCTTATTGAAGTCAAGCTAGTGAGTTAAAAAGGACAAAAAATACACTTGGTGTTTATTGGTTAAAGTAAAAAGGGGGAAAAAAGACTTAAAAATAAATGTTTGTGAAAATATCTAACAAAATGTCTCATTTATTTACTGCTGTTTCAATTTACTATAAAATATTTGCTATTATACTTTTGAAATAACTGGTTTAAAGGGGTGGGAATCTGATTATTCACAATGTATTTATCTTGTTAATTATTTTTTCTGTTTCTGTTGAGGTTTTTCTCCTATGTGTCATGTGAACCATCATACATAAATAAAGAGTCGACTTAATTAAAGGCTGTTGGAGTGAAATCCAGTTCAAACCAAACCTGAGCAAAGCTTTTCCTTCTGCAGCCACACTGATGGCTGATCATGTTTAGAAATCCAAAACACAGAATATGAATTCAAATTGAAACAATGACATTCATACATTTGTATTTAAAGTTTCTGCTTTGTTTTTAGTCTAGTTTTGATATTTGTCTTTAATTGCTTTTATGTATTTTGTGATTGAAGTTTCCTCCACCTTCTTCAAATGTAGTTTGAAGAATATGGCTGGTTGACCTTTCATGACCTCTGGACAGATTTATTAATATCTTTGCAGCACAAACGGTTTGACACCATTTTTGTTTGATTTGAAGGTGGAGCCGACGTCGCTCTGGTCCGATGAGACTTTCAGGTTTTAGAAAACGGCAAAAAGAACCAAGAAGCTCCCAGTTAAAGCAAAACCGACAGAGATGAAATGTTTCTGATCCATGTAAATCTGGCTTCATAAACTGCTTCATTCTGCCAGACCTGACTAAAGAAACACTACAGACAAAAGTCATTATCTCTGAGTTTCTGGTGAAGGAAATCGAGACATGGAGGGAAAATGAAAGGCACGAAGAACTGAAACCAGATTAATTTCCACCTGGAGGTTTAAAAAGCTACGATTTACTTTATTAAGAGCTTCTATTATTAAGCTAAAACCTCCAGATTCATTATGAATCCATTCATTTTGTTAATCATCTTTATGGACCTTGACTCATTTCATTCATGTTAAAGTTCATCCTGATGAGTCGCTGCCCACCTTCTGCTGTAAATAGATCTGTGATCTGAAAGCTCTGATCTCCAGGAAGCATCAGCGTTATGGATGCAGGTTACCGTGGCAACACGGCGACTCGGGGCCTTGAGCGAGTTTTGTGATGTAAAGTCAACTTTTCACCAGAGGAAGCTTTGTGCTGGATCGCTGCGTCGTTACGAAGGAGCGTCAGAGACGACCAGATTTATTTCATTTTCAAAGATTTCATAAAACAAAACAAACTCAGGATTCAAACAAAACAGGACAGAAAGTTCAACAGATTAGTAAAAGTAAATGTTTTGCATGTTTTTACTGGAAATGTTTCCATTACCAGTAAAACATGACTTAATGTTACACATCTCTGTCACAGTGATTCATTAAAGTATGAAAATAAACCAAATTTCTACAATATACAAATATTTCTGCTCAGTAATAAAGAGTCAGAATGAAAAGAGAAAACTGGCATTGAAGCTGGAATATTTTTACTGACGCACAGAAAGATGTTTTTGTTGCTGTAAATAATAAGTGACATTGAAAAAGGCAGAAATATGTCAGTAACTTCATTTTGAGAGCTTTTCTGTTCGGCCTTCAGTGGAAACTATTTTCTGGTTCTCGTCTCTTCCTGAACTTCCGGTTTGATGTGTGAACTCGGAGCTTCAGAGCCGCTCAGAGCCGCCGGACCCGGTAACCGATTTAACGAGCCGCTGCTGGGCGCGAGCCGCGGAAAGAAAACGTCCCTCATTACGGACACAAGGCAAGAGCCGGACCGGAACCGGAACCGGAACCGAGCGGCTGCAGCTGGTAACGAGCCTCATGACGGCCGGCGGCCATGAAGGGCAACTCTGAACAGCTAGAGACGCTGGCGGCCATGTTGGCGGCGGCGGCCATGTTGGCGGCGGGGGCCATGTTGGCGGCGGCGGCCATGTTGGCGGCGGCGGCCATGTTGGCGGCGGGGGCCATGTTGGCGGCGGCGGCCATGTTGGCGGCGGCGGCCATGTTGGCGGCGGCGGCCATGTTGGCGGCGGCGGCCATGTTGGCGGCGGCGGCCATGTTGGCGGCGGCGGCCATGTTGGCGGCGGCGGCGGCCATGTTGGCGGCGGCAGCCTGTTTCAAACGATGCGTTTCTACAGATTCATAGTAAAAATATTAATAAAATACTGTTTAAAATTATTACCCAGAGTCCTCCGCTTTCCGAAACATTTCGGGTTATTTCCGGGTTTTGTTGCTTTCAACTCTGACCTTCTTTTCTTCTCCTTGTTGCCATGGTTACTACTCATTGTTTGCTCCTCGTTTAGCTAACACCATCCTGGTTTTTCTCTCCACCGTTCTGAGCAGATAAAGTCAGAGATGAAAACCAACAAACACAGCTGCAGCTTTTAGTGAAGCTCCACTAAAACATTTATTTATGGTTTTCTTCTCTCACTGCATTTTTATCCAGTTTGATTCCTTTCAACTATAAAATCCTTTTTAGCGTTTGTAGCGCTCTGCAAACTGTCAGAAAACCCAACCAGGAACAAAATTAATCAGATTTACTTATGTGACCTGGAGCTGTTATGATTTTTTTATATATTTTTACTTTTTACAATTGTTTAAAAATAACATAACCAGTGATTTGTAGTCAAGCGAAATCAAGAAATAAAGCGAAAATGAAACTTACTGAACTTTATTTTCTAAATTATGAGCGCCCCTCTCCCGGTGATGCCCTGGGTAACTGCCATTTGACCCATATTAACTGATTCATTTTACAGAAAACGATTGTAGATATTTTCAGACTCACTACTGCTGCCTCAGCAAGGCGGTTAATCACAGCCTGATTGGTCAGCGAGTTAAATTCAGTTAGAAGTTAAATGAGGAAACAGAGTCACACTTTAAAAAAAGATCATGAAGTTAAAAGTAGCTCTGACCTTTAACCTCACCACCTAATATCTATTTAAGGTTTTATTACTGCTTCTCCCCACTGACTTCATTTATAGAGGAGAATCATTTAGAGGAAGTGATGTCATCGCTCATTTCGATGAGCGAATCTGACGGAGCAAAGGTCATCGCCGCCACCCTAACCCGCCTGTCCACCGCCTGTCCACCCGTCCACTAATACGACTTTTAGTGTCGTATTAACAAGGTGAGTCTACATCTCCTCTAGAACAAGAACATTCATTAATAAAACATTAAATTTGCTGTTAAGGACAAAGTTCTGATCCATAAAGTCTCAGTTTGACTTCAGGAGGAAAAACATTTTAAAACATTTGAACATTTCTAAGAACTTTAGATTTTTTTGATGTGGCTTAAAATGGAAATGAGTTTGATGCCCCTGAAATATGGGATAAAAATCAAGTGAACCATCAACTATTTTGAATGTAAACAAGACTAAAGAGTGAGATATTTGGTGGTGGAATGATGTCACAGCAAAGGAAGACTCTGTGATGTCACAGGTGATCAAGTCTATGATGTCATCAACTGCAGAATTGTATGTAACACAAATCTGCATATTTTTCATTGCTTGCAATATCACTGACCCGTTCAGACATTCGCAAAGCTCTTTCAAAGCGACCGTTCAGGAAGTTCACGAAGCATCGATTTTATTGATTGTATTTGGAGAAAATGTCAAATCGTCAACTGAGAGACCAAAGTGGAGTGATGGGGACCCATCACTCCACGAGAAGGGGAGCCCAGCCAAACCCCCAACGCCGGTTCCCTCCTATGGATCCCCAACGCCGTTCCCTCCTGCGACCCCGAATGCCTTTCCCGGGGAAATCCAACGACTGCGCTACCTTCTGGAGATGGAGAGAGCCGGAAGGTATGAAGACCATCAGAAACTGGCCTACCTGGAGGCAGAACTGGAGGAGACAAAAGTCCAGTTGAAGAGGCAGAAATCTCTCAAGGAAACGTTCATCAATAAGAACAAAGAAGCAATGAGGGAACTTGAGAGAGTGGAGAAGTTCAGTGACCCAGCAGCCCTTAACGCTGCGGCCATTGCTGCAAAGGTTGACAACGATGTGAAGTGCAAGACGAAGAAGTTCTTGCAACAAGACTTTGTGGAGCTAAAGGTGGCCCACATCCTCAGCCAGGAATCATTTACAGCTGAAATACTGGCTGAGAGGAAGAAAAATGAGATACTCCAAGAAGAACTGGACGAGGTAAAGACTTCCTACAAGGACCTGGACTCCAGGTATGAAGCTGAGGTTTCTCTTCTGAGGCAGGAGGCCGAGACGCTAAAGATTCATGAAGAGAAGCTCAGTGAGCAACAACGGCTCCTGGAGAAAATGACGGCTGAAAAGGATGACATGATTCAGAAAATGTCAGAAAAGATCAATATCCTGCAGGACCGAGAGAAACGTCTGGAAGAAGAACTGGAGCAGAGCAAAGTCTCACACAATGATCTCGTTTCCAAGTATGAAGGCCAGGTTTCTAGACTGGAAAGAGAGATAGAAACGTATCGGCAGAAGGTCAATGAAGAGAGAGACGCCAACCTGAAAACAACGAATGAGAACCGTCAGCTCATTGAGACACTAAGAGCTGAGGAGGAGCTCTCCCAAAAACTGTCCATAAAACTCACAGCTACGCAAAACACTGGGAAGCTGCTGATGAATGACCTGGATCAGCTTCAGGTTTCATACAATGAGCTGCAAAGTATGTATAACAAAGACATCATGACTTTACAGCAGCAGCTCCAGACGTCGATGCAGAAGGTGAAGAAGCAGGAAACGGCTCGTACAGCCCAGGAAACCAAACAGAAGCTTCTTCACGAGTTACACCAGAGGTTTTCTACTATCCTGCACCAGAGGGTAGAAAACCTGGAGCTCCAGGTCGTTCAGCAGAGAGAAGCTTATCTGCAGAAATCTGAGGAGGACGAGGCTCTGATCACCAGCTTGAGAAAAACAAACGCCGTCCTCCTCAACAACTCAGCCAACGAGATTCGATTCCTGCAGGACAAGGAAAGAGAGACTCAGGCTGAGTTGAAGACGTTCAAAGTTTTGTACCAGGAGCTGATTAGCCGATTTGAACCTGAAGTCACTGCTGGGAAACAGGCTGACAAACAGGAGATCATCTGTGTGGAAGTGATAGAGGGAGCAAAAGACCTGATGGCTGAAACACCAAGAGCAGAAAAAGAAGATTTCCAAGAGGAGGAGGAGGAAAACCTGGAGGTCCAGTTCAGCCTGATCAGATCTCTGAGTCAGGAAGTTTCTTCAAAGGACGAATTTTCATCAGAAAACTTTCAAGGTTGTTCCTCAGACCTGGAACCTGCAGAAGAAACCAAGATCTCTGCAGAAGAACCTGAGATCCCTACAGAAGAACCTGAGATCCCTGCAGAAGAACCTGAGATCCCTACAGAAGAACCTGAGATCCCTGCAAAAGAACCTGATATCCCTACAGAAGAACCTGAGATCCCTGCAAAAGAACCTGATATCCCTACAGAAGAACCTGAGATCCCTGCAAAAGAACCTGATATCCCTACAGAAGAACCTGAGATCCCTGCAAAAGAACCTGATATCCCTACAGAAGAACCTGAGATCCCTACAGAAGAACCTGAGATCCCTGCAAAAGAACCTGATATCCCTACAGAAGAACCTGAGATCCCTACAGAAGAACCTGAGATCCCTGCAGAAGAACCTGAGATCCCTACAGAGACCAACCTGGAGGATGTGGATAAAACTGAAACCCTCCAGGATGGTAAGAAGAAAAAGTCCAAAAAGTCTGTTTGGAAGAGAATAAGAAACTTCCTCGGATGGAAGAAATCAACCAGACGACCAAAGAGAGAAGAGAGTCAGGATCAGGCCTAAGAATGACTCTGATTGTGAACGTGGCGCCGAGCGACGCTCCGTCAGGACGACCTCTGAAAGGTCAAAGTTCCCCCGACTGACGAAGCAGAACAAAGATCCCAACCGATTGTAAAAACGTGGGCAGCGCGGTGGTGCAGCGGTTAGCGCTGCGCCTTCACAGAGCTGATCTGTGTGGAGCTTCATGTTCTCCCCGTGTTTGCGTGGGTTTTCTCCAGGTACTCCGGTTTCCCCCCACATCCCCCAAAACATGCCGGTCAGGTCAGTTGGTCACTATAAATTGCCCCCAAAAGAAACTCCAGATTGAACGAACCGTTTCTCCCTTTTCCCTTCGCTGTTCTAGCGCCAGACGGTTCGATGCCACGACACTCAGCTCAATGTTTATGCCAACGTGTTAATTTAAGAGTTTAAATTCTTCCTTTAATTATGATGATTTCTGGTTATTTTCACTGTTCTTGTGCTTTTATGGTTTGTCCTTTAGTTTTGCCTTTTCTACTCACTTTTTGTATTGAATTGCACTGAATTGCAGCTTGTTATTCAGTTTAGATCCGTATTTTAAATCAGATTAGCTAAAGGATCATGCAGTGGCTTTTTTAGTGGCTGTAAATGTGACTGTAGTGTGAAGAGCTTTGAGTCGTCAACCTGACCAGCAAGGCTCTTCATAAGTTCAGTCCATTTACCTTTTTTCTTTGATAAATCCTGTTTTTATACCAAACAAAAGCTGATTTAACATGTTTGGACCTTTTCAGTCCGAACCCTGAAGAAGAACAAACTTGTTATATCTGGTTTGTTTGTTATAAGAAGCAAACAGGTTTTATCAAAGGTAAAAGTTACAGTGTGATCTTTGTGTTAGTCTTTATCTAGAATAACGGATTCAAGACAGAATAACAAGCTTAGCAATAAAGTGCAATTTGACATGAAAAACTGTAGGAAAGTAAAAAACAAAGAACAATCCATCAAAGTATGAAAGCAGAGAATTTAATGAGAAATCATTTCTATTTCAGGAAGAAATTGATCCTTAGATTAATACTTTGTAATAAATATAAAGCTTTTGTGTTGTTGAGCTCATTTAAAAACCTCTGGATTATTCATGAGATTAAACCACAAAGATCCAAAATAAAAGTCAGAGGTTTGGCACATCAGCAGTTTGTTTCATGATCTGATGAAACATGAAGTAGAACAGAATAAATACAGCATCATAGGGGAGATGGAAGAAGCGACCAGAAGTTTGATTCTGGTTGTTTTGAAGAGCGAAGCCTCGACTGGATGGAAGTGAAAGTAACTCGGTTTCCTTCCTGCAGAGAGAACAATGACAACAACAAACAGAAAACAAGATGGCGTCCGTCCCGCAGCAGAACATTAAATATCATCCAGCTAGGAAACCAAGGATCCAGATTTAATTATCCGGTAAAAGGTTTTGCAGTAAAATCAGAAAAATTGATGTTTGGTTGATAATCTGGACTGTGACTGTGAAGCACGGTGGCGGCGGCATCATGCTGCAGCTTTTATTGTGAAAATGAATCAGATTAATGTTTCACCATAACGACTAAAGACCAGAAAACGAACGATCAAATCTTCCTCTGTCTGCAGAAACCAAACCAGGAAAGTTTGGGTTTCATTTGGGACGTCTTGGATGTTGACGATGTGATGATCTGTTCAGACCCAAAGGAAACACGGTCATGTGTTAAAATGGCCCAGTCAAAGTTTAAGCTACAATCCAAACAGGAATTTCTGCCAAGACTTGAAAATGGACGGTGGATGTGAAGATGATCAGGATGAGTGAAACCAGAGAGTCGCTGCTGGAGAATCGACTTGTGTTCTTCTTCTCCTCCTTTATGGCGGTTAGATGTGAGTTAGCGCCATCTACTGGAGTGGAGCGTGGATCGGATGATGAACGGATTTTACAACTAAAGATAAATAACAATAATAAATATTAGTAATAATGAGCTACATTCGCTATTAATTTCATCATCAAACCTCTGACCAATCACAACCCGCCTCATTGGCTTGGCGCTACATATTTCCGGTGACCTTTGACCCCGGTGAAGCTCGTGGTCTTTATTCGGCGCAGGCGTACATCCCAGAACCGTCTCCATGGCGACATCAAACGTCCTGCTCTGAGGCCGACTGACAGCAGGTTAGTTTAATTTTTAATCGATTCTGAATAATAATTACGATTCTCATTAGAAATTTTTTTAATGCATTTTTACTATATACAACAATCTGACAAAAAGCTAAAGATCTGACTGACCTTTGACCTCTGAGAGGTGACAGTGAATACAGAGCAGCTGGGTGAAAATAAACATTTAAATAAACAAAATATGAAGGAAAGGAGGAGCAAAGAGTGAACCAGGTACGGAAGTACGTTAGTGGCAAACAAAAAAACAACCAGAACGATCCAAATACAAAACCAAGAGCCAAAAGTATTAAATTCTCCTTTTTAATTCTAATTTGTTCTGAATCTTTCTCAACTTCCTGATAATAAATATTGACAGCTGGTTTAAAATGAACTTTCAGATGATGAAAATGTTTCTCCGGTATGATTTTTTTCTTTGCGTCATCAGAGCGCAGCAGCAGCAGCGCCGGCCCTTTTTTCCGCTCTGCCTCGTCGCTGGGCTTCCTGTGAGCCGCCAGTCGCTCTGCACTCCAACATGGCCATCAGCAGAAAAGACAGCTTCCTCTGGGGCAAAGGTAGGCAGCTTTCAACCCCAACACGACACAAAACGCTTTACTGCAGGCGATCCGAGGCTCGTCTGCTTCCAGCTGAGGATCCGTACAGATGTCAGATGTAGTTATGGAAACTGTTCCTGTTGTGATTGTGACTGTTGGATCTCGTTGATGGTTCAGTTCCTCCTGGATGAGGGCGAGTCTCAGGTTTCTAGACTGTCTGCTGGTGAGGAGGCTGTGGGTCAACTGGTCGCTGCAGACCAGCGGTGTGTGTGTGTGTGTGTGTGTGTGAAGGTCATCCAGCTCTGAATCCTTTCTGCCCCCCACAGCGCCACCGAGGCTCCGACTGGCGGACAGGAGGCAGAGCGACCGCAGCGGCCAACCTGAGCAGCTGGACGACCTGCAGGTACCCAACCTGTCATTAAAACACACACACACACACACACACACACACACACACACACACACACACACACACACACAGGAACAAATCATGTTATTATTTCTGACTGAGGATCAGAAGCAGCTGCAGGTTTTCACACCAAACATTGTTTCCATTTTTCCCTCAGAAGCTGAAACTGGAGCTGAATGATGGAGCGGCTGGATCCAGCAACCTGGACCTGAAGCGCCACAGGTGAGGCTCAGCCCAGGTGGATCAGGTGGATCCAGGTCCAGCTGGGCCTGCTGGGCCGTTTCCAGCGCCTCCTTCCTTCAGCTGAACTCTGCTCACTGTGTCAGCTTGAATTATTTTTAATCAGAAACTATTTTCAGCTTTACTTCACTTCCTTCTGTGGCTGCAGTTTTCCTTCCTAAAGAAGCTTAATGACACTTTGTGAAGCTTTTAGATCATAAAATAGTTTCAGGTTGGGTTTTAATTGTCTGACTCTCTCCGACCTGCTGTGGTTTTCTGCCTGCTGGCTCAGTCAGTCGGTCTGAGGCGTCAGTTTGACATGCAGAGAAAAGAAAAGGTGTTAAAGTAAAGCTTATTTCAGAGACTGGTGACCCGTTTCTGTACTTCCTCTTGCTTTCGCTGCTGCGTTCAGCGGCTGATGGTAAACGCTGCATTTGCCGCCATGTTGCATTCAGCTGCGGGTCGCCCACCAAAACCAAACACACTTTACTGCAAACTGAACCTCAGACTGCAGAGAAAATGAAACATCAGCTGATGAATGAGATCATTTAAAACCTGCACAATGGAGCTGGATTACAATAAATAAACACATTTAATGAACAACATGCATGAATATGTTTTACTTTATTTAGCTCAGAGCCTGTGCTTCATGTTTTCTGATCTTATTCAGCTTTGTTTATAATAAAAATTGTTTTTTAGGTTAACATGAAGCAAATAAAAAGTTCATTTCTTGACTTTTATTCTCTTGTTTCAGTAAAAGTGTGGTGAGGAACAGGAAGTTTCTACGAGGGAAAAAGAAATTCAACATGGACCCAAAAGTGGTGAGTTTTCATTTTCTGCACATCCAGTGACTGTGGGGCTCCAACGTCTCCAGAGGTCAGAGGTCACCGACCTGCAGTAGTAACTCCACAGTAAATCTGCTCCATTCGTCTCAGTACAGTTAAAACCTGATGGTTTTCTGCTTCCACTCAACTGGTTTTAATGGTTTTAATGGTTCACATCAAGCTGAAGCTACACTGCAAAAACACTAAATCTCACCAAGTATTTTATGACTAGTTTCTGCTGCAAACGTCTCTAGAAATAAGACAACACTGACCTAGGAGCAGCTTTTCAGCAAGTTGTAGGAGATTAAGTCAATAATTACTGGTAAAGTAAAAAAGTCAGCAGGTTATTTCACTTATAAAGTAGGAAAAATTATTCCAAGTGAAATAATCTGAATATTAAATAATCTTTTCATCAATATTAAGGAATTATTGACCTAAGTCAGCTCCTATTTCTGCTCAAAAGTTACTTCTGAGTTTCTTTTGTCTCATTTCTAGTAAACTGAAACATTTCCAGGAGAAACTAAACCAGACGTGTTGGTAAGATTTGGTTTTGTCAGTGCAGCAGCTCAGTGTGTGATGCAGTAAAGGAGCTGCCTGCAGAGCGGCGCAGCAGCCAGAAAAGCCACATCCTGTTCCTCAGAGATGCAGAGGCGTCGCCTGGCAGCCAAACCGAGCCGCGCTACGAGCTTTACTGACACGATTCAAAATGGAGAAGAGATCATTTCACTCAGCTGTGACTCAAAACCTGAAGAAGGAAACCTTCAAGATCTGAGATATGATGCTTCTGGTTGATAAGAGACCCAGCAGCAGATGAGGCGACCCTCATGTATGAGGTCATTTCCTGTGAAACGTTGTTTTTCTGCAGGGCGTCCGCTACCTGGTGGAGCACGGCATCCTGGAGTGGCGAGCCGAGCCGGTGGCGGAGTTCCTCTACAAGGAGGAGGGGCTTAACAAGACCGCCATCGGCAACTTCCTGGGAGAATGGTAGGGCGGGCAAGAGGTCAAAACAAAGGTCACAACAGGAAGGTCACAACAGGAAGGTCAGAACAGGAAGTTCAGAACAGGAAGGTCACAACAGGAAGGTCACAACAGGAAGGTCAGAACAGGAAGGTTAAACAGGAAGGTCAAACAGGAAGGTCAGAACAGGAAGGTCAAACAGGAAGGTCAGAACAGGAAGGTCAAACAAAGGTCAGAACAGGAAGGTCAGAACAGGAAGGTCAGAACAGGAAGGTCAGAACAGGAAGGTCAACAGGAAGGTCAAAACAAAGGTCAAACAGGAAGGTCAGAACAGGAAGGTCAGAACAGGAAGGTCAAACAAAGGTCAAGGAAGGTCAGAACAGGAAGGTCAGAACAGGAAGGTCAGAACAGGAAGGTCAACAAGCAAACAGGAAGGTCAGAACAGAAGGTCAGAACAGGAAGGTCAGAAAAGGTCAAACAGGACGGGTCAAATGGAAGGTCAGAAATGGAAGGTCACAACAGGAAGGTCACAACAGGAAGGTCAGAACAGGAAGGTCAGAACAGGAAGGTCACAACAGGAAGGTCACAACAGGAAGGTCACAGGCTGCATGAACCAATCCAATACAGTTTTATTAATTAAAACCTTCAAAACCAAGGCAGGACCAAAAATGGGCGGAGTTACCGCAGCAGCATTTAGCCACGCCCCCTGAAAGTTGTTCCTTTCAGTTTTAAATCCTGTAGTGTGAATTTTATTCCTCTAGTTTGTGTAGTTTTTCTCAAATCCTAAATGAAGTGAATGGTTTGGTAGTTTTCTCTGCATGTTGTTCCTGTTCTCTGTCTGCTTCCTGAAGTCGATCTGATCTGCTGTAAATGTCACACAGGGAGGAAATGCACCTGAAGGTCCTGAAGGCGTTTGTGGCTCTGCATGAGTTCTCCGACCTGAATCTGGTCCAGGCGCTGAGGTTTGTGACCATCGGATGAGATATTCATTTTATTTAACTTCATTCTGTTTTTTCAGCATAAATAATTGTCATTTTTTCCAGCGTTGGCTCCTTTTGATGTGTGTCTGAATGAATCTGTTGCCAGGCAGTTTCTGTGGAGCTTCCGGCTCCCAGGTGAAGCCCAGAAGATCGACCGCATGATGGAGGCGTTCGCGGCGCGTTACTGCGACTGCAACCCCGGAGTGTTCCAGTCCACAGGTACGACTCACCGACCAATAGGAACGCTCTGCTGCTTCACCGACCAATAGAAACGACTCACTGACCAATAGGAACGACTCACCGACCAATAGGAACGACTCACCGACCAATAGGAACGACTCACCGACCAATAGAAACGACTCACCGACCAATAGAAACGACTCACCGACCAATAGGAAGGCTCTGCTGCTTCACCGACCAATAGGAACGACTCACCGACCAATAGAAACGACTCACCGACCAATAGGAACGACTCACCGACCAATAGAAACGACTCACCGACCAATAGAAACGACTCACCGACCAATAGAAACGACTCACCGACCAATAGGAACGCTCTGCTGCTTCACCGACCAATAGGAATGACTCACCGACCAATAGGAACGCTCTGCTGCTTCACCGACCAATAGGAACAACTCACCGACCAATAGAAACGACTCACCGACCAATAGAAACGACTCACCGACCAATAGGAACGCTCTGCTGCTTCACCGACCAATAGGAACGACTCACCGACCAATAGAAACGACTCACCAACCAATAGGAACACTCTGCTGCTTCACCGACCAATAGGAACGACTCACCGACCAATAGGAACGCTCTGCTGCTTCACCGACCAATAGGAACAACTCACCGACCAATAGAAACGACTCACCAACCAATAGGAACACTCTGCTGCTTCACCGACCAATAGAAACGACTCACCGACCAATAGAAACGACTCACCGACCAATAGAAACGACTCACCGACCAATAGGAACGCTCTGCTGCTTCACCGACCAATAGGAATGACTCACCGACCAATAGGAACGACTCACCGACCAATAGAAACGACTCACCGACCAATAGAAACGACTCACCGACCAATAGAAACGACTCACCGACCAATAGAAACGACTCACCGACCAATAGGAACGCTCTGCTGCTTCACCGACCAATAGAAACGCTCTGCTGCTTCACCGACCAATAGAAACGATTCACCGACCAATAGAAACGACTCACTGACCAATAGAAACGACTCACCGACCAATAGGAACGACTCACCGACCAATAGAAACGACTCACCGACCAATAGAAACGACTCACCGACCAATAGGAACGACTCACCGACCAATAGAAACGCTCTGCTGTTTCACCGACCAATAGAAACGACTCACCGACCAATAGAAACGCTCTGCTGTTTCACCGACCAATAGGAACAACTCACCGACCAATAGAAACGACTCACCGACCAATAGAAACGACTCACCGACCAATAGGAACGACTCACCGACCAATAGAAACGCTCTGCTGTTTCACCGACCAATAGAAACGACTCACCGACCAATAGAAACGACTCACCGACCAATAGGAACGACTCACCGACCAATAGAAACGCTCTGCTGTTTCACCGACCAATAGAAACGACTCACCGACCAATAGGAACGACTCACCGACCAATAGAAACGCTCTGCTGTTTCACCGACCAATAGAAACGACTCACCGACCAATAGGAACGCTCTGCTGCTTCACCGGCCAATAGGAACAGAGAGCCTGAAACCTCTGTGCTCATTGATTCCTCCTGCTCAAAGCCTTTACTTTGAATAGGCCGGTGCGGCTGTGCAGCGATAACAGAGCAGCGCTGCGGTTTGTCTTGCAGACACCTGCTACATCCTGTCTTTTGCCATCATCATGCTCAACACCAGTCTGCACAACCCCAACGTGAAAGACAAGCCCAACCTGCAGCGCTTCGTCTGCATGAACCGGGGAATCAACAACGGCGCCGACCTTCCCGTCGACCTGCTCACGGTCAGAGCAGAACCTCCCTGCTGCCTCCAGGGGGCGTAACAGGGCCTCAGAGCAGAACCTCCCTGCTGCCTCCAGGGGGCGTAACAGAAACACAGAGCAGAACCTCCCTGCTGCCTCCAGGGGGCGCCACAGGGACGTTTAGCCCAAACAGTGTCTCAGTTTTGTTCCACACTGACTCGATCCCTTCAGCTTCACTCTGGATTCCCTGGTTGCTGAAAATAAAATAAAATAATAACTTTAGGGAAAATACCTATACCTACCTGTAATTGTGCAAGTTAGAATTATGAAAATACATTTTCTGAAACAGTCTAATTTTGGACATTTTTGATATAAAGTTGAGGTGGTGGTGCAGCGGTTCAGCACAACCCACATATGGAGGCCTTAGTCCTTGTCGCAGGTTCGATTCCCGACCTTTGCTGCATGTCTTCCCCCCTCTCTCATTACCCACTTTCCTGTCAATTAATTATCAAATAAAGGAAACTAGAGCCAAAAAAGTTGAGGTGTTTTTTTGGTTGTATTGAATTTAGTGAATTTTTTGAATCTTTTTTGACTTGACCTCCGTTTTTTCCTCCAGAAACTTTACCAGCATCCGCAGCGAACCTTCAAGATCCTGAGACGACTGCAACGACTCACCTGACTCTTCACGGACCGGAGGCGGCTGCAAGAGGTGAGCGCTCAGCATGCAGCGCAGCTGCACAGCAGCAGCGCAGCAGCAGCAGCTGCTGAAGAGGTGCAGCTGCAGCTGCAGCCTAGGCAGCAGCAGCAGCGCAGCAGCAGCAGCAGCTGCAGCAGTTCCAGCAGCAGCAGCAGCGGCGGCGGCGGCAGCAGCAGCGGCAGCAGCAGCAGCAGCAGCAGCAGCAGCAGCAGCAGCAAAGCGCCTCTCTTGCCGCTGCGGCGCGTTTCTCAACGTGTTTGTTGTTGTGGCTCCAGGCGGCCGAGTGAAGACCTGGAAACGTCGCTGGTTCATCCTGACTGACAGCTGCCTCTACTACTTCCGGTACACAACGGTGAGTTTCTGCTGGTCAGAGCGCAGCAGCAGTGTGTGTGTGTGTGTGTGTGTGTGTGTGTGACGTTTGGTTTGTCCTGCAGGATAAAGACCCGATCGGAATCATCCCTCTGGAGAATCTCTGTGTCCGAAAGCTGCAGGACTCCAGCAAACCGGTAGAGAAACTAACCGATCTGGCAAACTGAGCCAGGAAATATGATTTAAAGATTATTTGCCTCTGATTACGGTTCCTGTTTCCACCAGTTCTGTCTGGAGCTGTACAGCCCCAAAGGTCAGAAGGTCAAAGCCTGCAAGACGGAGAACAAAGGTCGAGTGGTGGAGGGGAAACACCAGTTCTACCGTCTGAACGCCGCCAGCGAGGAGGAGAGAGACGACTGGATCGGCGCCATCAGGTGGGAGACAGGACACACACACACAGGAACACACACACACACACACAGGACACACACACACAGGACACACACACACACACACACAGGACACACACACACACACACAGGACACACACACACAGGACACACACGACACACACACAGGACACACACACACACAGGACACACACACACACACACACAGGACACACACACACACACACAGGACACACACACACACACAGGACACACCACACACAGACACACACACACACACACACACAGGACACACACACACACACACACACACACACAGAACACACACACACACAGGACACACACACACACAGGACACACACACACAGGACACACACACACAGGACACACACACACACACACACACACAGGACACACACACACACACACACAACAGGACAACACACACACACACACACACAACACAGGACACACACACACACACACACAGGACACACACACACACACACACACACACAGGACACACACAACACACACAGGACACACACCACACACACACAGGACACACACACACACACACAGGACACACACACACGGACACAACACACACACACACACAGGACACACACACACACAACACAAACACACACACACACAGGACACACACAACAGACACACACACACGGACCACACACACAACACACACACACACACACACACAGGACACACCACACACACACACACACACACACAGGACACACACACACAGGACACACACACACACACACACACACAGCACACACACACACACACACAGGCACACACACAGGACACACACACACACACACACACACACACAACACACAGACACACACACACACAGGACACACACACACACACACACACAGGAACACACACACCAACAACACACACACAGGACACACACACAACACACACACGGACACACACACACACCACTAAACACACACACAACACACACACACACAACACCACACACACCACACACATCACCATACACACACACACAACAACAACACACACACAACACAAACACACACACAACACGACACACACAGACACACACAACACGAGCAACACAGGACAACACACACACACAGGACACCACAAATCAACACACAAACATCACAGATCACGAACAACACTTTTAATTACACAATTAATTATTTAAAGATTATAATGCTCATTGTTATTATCAATTATATTATTATATATTTTCAGAATCTAAATATCAGACAGAAATATCTGATTAAATAAAACTATCATGAATTAACTCAAACGTGGAGTTTTAGTTTTATGCTGATTATTTGTTTTAAATATGAGAAAAATCTAAATAATTAGAATAAAGTCAGAATATTTGTCATAATATTAACGAACTAATTGCAGTAAAGTCGAATCTTATTTTTCAATTTTGTTTTCAAAAAATCACTGTCAATTAGAGTTAAATAAATAAGTTTAATTGATTTACTATTATTGGATAAAAATTAAAAAATGCTGGAATTTAAAAAAATATAAAATCGAGTTCATCGTATAAACATTAAACCTGAAGCTTACAGGAAGTTTGGAGCCAATTAGATCCAACTTTATTTCAGATTAAAAGTCCAGTTTGTTGCCAAAATGCCAACTTAAACAAACCTGCAAGATTTGACTTTTGCACAGTTTCACAAACATTTGATGTGTTTAAAGCGCTTAGGTAGTCATCTAACAATTACTTTGTATTCCTCAGGTGATTTATGTTGAAATGAGTTTCATGACTTAAATAATGAAGTGGAGCAGCAGAAGACAGAGAACGTTGATAATCATGTGGTGAACCGTTTCTTCCAGGGCGAGCATCACCAAGGACCCGTTTTACGACCTGGTGTCGATGAGGAAGAGGAAGGTGATCAGGAAGGCTTCGTCATCGGAGTGAAGAGACTCGAACGTCTCACAGAAACTGGAACTGGAGAGACGAAGAGGAACCGTGAACAAACAGAAAGGAAGAGTCCAAGTCACTTCTGCAATCTGACGGTTCCTGGAAGAAGAAGTAGCAGCGTTAGCTTCGCTCCATGTGGAGGAAATGAACTAAAGTTACACAAAGAAGCTTAAAAAGCAGCGCAGAACCACAGCTGGAAGCTAGAAGAGAAGAAACTGAAGCTGAAAATTAAGCTAAAGGACGAAAACAAAGAAAAGATGCTGAATGTTCACTTTAAAAAAGAAAAGCAAAACCTGGATGTTCAATATTTCCACAAAACAGAAAAGTATCAAAAATAGATAGAAAATGATGTAATTTAAATACTAATAACAGTGATTACAGAGAATGAAGCTACATTTAGAGTCCAGGGGGAAAATGCACAGAAACATAATAATATAAAAACATAATAGAAACAATAAAACATTTTTAAAATAACCAGCTGTAAAAATGTCAAATACATCTGGCTCATTATTAATTCAGTCTGGGGAAACGATGTAGCATTTCTTTATAAGTCTAACAGATTGTTTAATTTATGAACCCTTTAATGTGTACAGTGTGTTATATTTTTATGTTTAATATGTAATTTAATGGTCGCATAATCAAACTTGTAGAATAAAGTTTATTTTCCTCGAAGCTTGTCGCCTTTTCTCCACCAGATGGCGCCGCAGCGCCGCCATGTTGAACTGACCCCAAACGTAAATTTACGCTGAAATCTGTTTTTTATCCGGAGTGAAGATTAAGAGAAGCTCAAGTTTCAGTTCCACCTCCGGTGAGTCGGACTGGTTTCACTGGGAGAAGAACAACTCGGGTTTCTAAGTTACCCATCGATCTCTGCAGACCCGGAAGTGGAGACGCTGGTTTCCTCCTGGATCGTTTCATTTATTTTATCTCTCGTTCTTCCTGACGTACTTACAAAAATCACCTGATCTATGTCTTTAAATTCAGATTAACTCTTATTTTTATTGTCTCAAAACCTTAAAAAAGATCCATGAAGAGGAAACTGGAGCTCAAATGACCTGGAGTTTCTTATATCCAGAGATCCTTGGCCTACTTCGTGTCGCCAGTCGGACACAGTGGCTATAGTGAAACTGATCCCACCCTGTTGCCGTGGAGTCGTCTCCATGGCAACAGCTGACTGGTTGCCATGGAGATTACAGGGTTGTACATAAAACCGTCCAATAAATTAGATTGTTTGAAAGCAAGTTTTTAAATTACTTCAGTTATCTTTGATATTAAATTTAGTTTAATTTGCTGAAACAAAAAAATTCAAATTGTGAATTTAATTCTTTTTAAATATGTAACCGGATGTGTTTTAAATTAATGTTTTTATTCATTATTCTCTTTGTTTGGATGGTACTTGTCTGTGTTTCACTGTATTTAAACTGATTTCACCTGAGCAGCTGCAGGTGAAACGAACTTTATGGAAAACTGTTGAAAACTCGTTTTCTTGTAATATTCTGTATTTCTTCTGAAATAAATAAATACTGAGGAAAAGTAAAACTCACAGGAGTAAAAAAGTCATTTGGAAGTGAAATAAATCTGATTATTTCAGATTCTTGATGCTCATGTTTTTAATTTATTGAAGAACCTGGAGAATGTTTTAGTCAAAGTTTTTCTCTTTTATTTATTTTCTGTAACAAAGTTGTGATCATTTAAAGTCCATCTGCCACAAAGACTCACATCCTTCAGTGTGTTCAACACACCGACTGCGTTACCAAGACCACACACTGATCACCTTTCAGTCTCCATAGCAACCAGGTGTAGCATAACACAGGTGAAGTTTAGGCTCCAGAGGAAATTACAGAAAACACTGACCAGCGGAATAATTTAAAATAAACTAGAAAAATGTAAAAGTGTCGACTGAATCCGCCCAGCAGGGTTTTGGCTCCGGAGGTTTTCGGTTCAGAAACATTTCACTGCTGATAAAACATTTCATAAAATGTTTCAGTAAAACATTTCATAAAATGTTTCATAAAATGTTTCATAAAACGTTTTATTAAAACGTTTCAGTAAATACTTTCAGTAAACATTTCATAAAATTTTTTCAGTAAAACGTTTTACTGAAATGTTTCATAAAAGTTTCATAAAACGTTTCATAAACATTTCAGTAAATTTTCAGTAACTATTTCATAAAATGTTTCATAAAATTTTACTAAACGTTTCATAAAACTTTCAGTAAATCGTTTCAGTAAAACATTTCATAAAATGTTTCAGTAAAATGTTTCAACGTTCAGTAAAACGTTTCAGTAAAACGTTTCATAAAACGTTTCAGTAAATCGTTTCAGTAAATTTCAGTAAAACGTTTCAGTAAAATTTCATAAAACGTTTCAGTAAAACGTTTCAGTAAAACGTTTCATAAACGTTTCAGTAAAACGTTTCAGTAAAATGTTTCAGTAAATTGTTTCATAAAACGTTTCAGTAAAACGTTTCATAAAACTTTCAGTAAAACGTTTCATAAAAGTTTCATAAAAGTTTCAGTAAAAGTTTCATAAACGTTTCAGTAAAACATTTCAGTAAAATTTTCAGTAAAATGTTTCATAAAATTTCATAAAACGTTTCAGTAAAACGTTTCAGTAACATTTCAGTAATTTCAGTAAACATTTCATAAAATGTTTCAGTAAAACATTTTCGAAACGTTCATAAAGTTTCAGTAAAACGTTTCAGTAAAACGTTTCAGTAAATGTTTCATAAAACGTTTCAGTAAAACGTTTCAGTAAAGTTTCAGTAAAACGTTTCAGTAAAACGTTTCATAAAACGTTTCATAAAACGTTTCAGTAAATCGTTTCAGTAAACTGTTCAGAATCGTTATAAAACGTTTCAGTAAAACGTTTCAGTAAAATTTTTCAGTAAAACGTTTCAGTAAAATGTTTCATAAAACGTTTCAGTAAAACGTTTCAGTAAAACGTTTCATAAAACGTTTCAGTAAAACGTTTCAGTAAATAGTTTCATAAAACGTTTCAGTAAATCGTTTCATAAACGTTTCAGTAAAACGTTTCAGTAAAACGTTTCAGTAAATAGTTTCATAAACGTTTCAGTAAAACGTTTCAGTAAATAGTTTCATAAAACGTTTCAGTAAATCGTTTCATAAACGTTTCAGTAAAACGTTTCATCGTAAAACGTTTCAGTAAATCGTTTCAGTAAATCGTTTCAGTAAAATCGTTTCAGTAAATCGTTTCATAAAACGTTTCAGTAAATCGTTTCATAAACGTTTCAGTAAATCGTTTCATAAATAGTTTCATAAAATGTTTCATAAACGTTTCATAAACGTTTCAGTAAATCGTTTCATAAACGTTTCAGTAAATCGTTTCATAAACGTTTCAGTAAAACGTTTCAGTAAATCGTTTCATAAACGTTTCAGTAAAACGTTTCAGTAAAACGTTTCATAAACGTTTCAGTAAAACGTTTCAGTAAATCGTTTCAGTAAAACGTTTCATAAATCGTTTCATAAACGCTTCAGTGAATCGTTTCAGTAAATCAGTGAGCGTCGCAGTGAGGCCATCCTTCGCCGCTGCTCCTCTCAGGACTGGATGCAGTTCTTCCTCGGAAGCCGCCGGCGGCTTTTCAGTCCTGGAGAAACAAAAAGAGAAACTTTACTTAGAATCAGTTTTCTATTCTTTTCCGGTGAAAATGACAAAGCTTCGTTTCTGTGATCTTTAACCCCTGATGTGCTGCTCAACTCCACAGAAAGTAACATTTAAAAAATTAATTTCTAGATATGTTCCTGATTCCAGTAAATTTAAACTGTTTTACTTTTAGGCTTTTAGTCCTTTCTATATTATTTTCGTCTTTATTTTTAGAGCTTCATACTGAAATTCAGGAGCAAAATCTCATTTTGACTAAAAAAACTTCCATGTTTTAATGAAATAAAACTGGTTAAGATTGTTCCTTGTTTCAACAAAGTGAGTTCAGAGTCAGTTTTCAGTCTCGTTTCGTACCGTCTTGGTCCGCCGTGCCGATGGTCTGCAGAGAAACGCTCCTCTGGATGTTCTTCTGCGGCCTTTTGGGTTTCAACCTCGCCGGTTTCTCCTCCGGTTCGGTTCCTGCGACGCCGTTGGCCTCCGGCGCCGCAGCCACGGGGGCGGGGCCTGGCGGCGTGGCCACGCCCTCCTGTATCGTCTCTGCTCTGTGATTGGCTGCTCTGTTTTTCAGGAAGTTCCTGAAGGAGCTGCGCGGCTTCTTCACGGCGGCCGCCTCGCTCCTCCTCACGCCGCCGTCCTCGTCCTCGGGCGCTCGGACTCGGTGAGGACACTCGGTCCAGCGTGTCCCCGTGTCCCTCCGTGTCCCTCTGGCGGGTGGACAGGTCCTGCAGGGACCCCGTCAGGCCCAAGCGGTTCCCGAACACCAGCGAGTATTTGGGGTTGTGGTATTTGTGCGCCGGCACTTTGAGGTCCACCTGTCCGGAGTCGCCGACGGACACCTGGAAGCGGGACGTGGAGACGGGCGCGGGGCGGAGGCGGTCCACCCGGGGCTGCAGGACGGGAGTGGGCGGCGGCGGCTTGCTGATGTTGAACTCCTTGTGGAGGTCGACCGGTTCCGACACGGCGTACATCTCTCTGAAGTCGCCGTCGAAGAAGTCGACGATCTGGCCCGTCATCACCGTGACGACGCTCCGGTCCAAACGGGACGAGCTCCACGTGAAGCTGGAGGTTAAAACCGGAAATTAAACCATAAATCACAAACTTACCGACGTTCAGCGCAGCAGCAACAACCAACACGGTAAAAAACCCCTTAGTGCACGATAAATTCCTCCAGACGTTATCGCGATAAATGATAATGTTATTGATTTGAGACACTTTTCCAGGAATGTAAAGACCAATAATCTTTAAATTAATGAACATTTAGCACTGGAACTGGAATACGGTACCAGCCGTCTAGACCAGGGGTGGGCAGCTCCAGGCCTCAAGGCCGGACTCAGCTCTGCCTCAACACACCTGAGTCAAATAATGAGGTCGTTAGCAGGACTGGAGAACCGGACTGAACAGAGGAGGTGATCCAGGCGTGTTGGACCACAGAGACACTAAGAGCTGCAGGACACCAGCCCTCCAGGACCAGGACTGCCCACCCCTGGTCTGGACCCCTCAGATCTTCTGGTTCTGCTCTGCATCCAGAACCAGAACCCAATGAGGAGAAGCAGCTTTCAGCTTCTATGCACCGCAAATCTGGAACAAACTTCCAGAAAACTGAACAACAGCTGAAACACTGAGAGCCTTTAAGTCTCAACTTAAAACCCACCTGGTCAGAGTTGATTATTTTTAATGTTTTTATCTTTACTTTTTAATTTATTTTGATTTCTCTTTCTCACTGTTTATTCTCTGTCACATGATGTTTTTATTTTAATTATGTGCAGCACTTTGCTGCTGAAATGAGCTATACAAATAAAATTTGATTGATTTAAACATACAAAATAATAAACAAAACAAATAAAATCAATTCTGAAGTAAATCCTAAATGTTAGCAAGAACAACATTAACATGATTAACGTTAGCATGAGGATATTAGCATTAATAACGTTAGCATGAGGATATTAGCATTAATAACGTTAGCATGAGGCGCTAACCTGTAGGAGCCGAACATGACCTTCTCTCCGTCCACCAGCATGTATTTGGAGCAGAGCGAACCGGGCAGCTTCCCGGAGGACAGGGCCAGGCCGGCGCCTCTCACCGTCCGCACACGCAGGTTCTGCACGCACACACACACGGTTACACAATGCCCTGGGTCAACACACACACACACACACACGTGGACCACGGCTGGGCCCTGGAGCCTCCAGTTTCTGGGATCTGTTCTCAGGAACAAAGACCGTTCCCTGAAAACCGAGCCGAACCGGGCCGCTGCGCCACGAAACGGCCCCACAGCGCTGGAAAGACGCTGCAGGCTGCAGATAAGGCCGGTTTGGTTTCAGATCGGATGTCAGAGGATCAGAGAAACGCTCTTCCTCCTCCAGAGGAAACAAACATCAGGGATGTCAAACTCCAGTCCTCAAGGGTTTCTGTCCTCCAACTGTTAGATGTGCCTCTGCTGCACCACAGCTGAATAGAATAATTAGGTCATTAGCAAGGTTCTGGAGAACTGATCTACACAAGCAGGAGGTAATTAAGCCAGTTCATTCTAGTGTTTTGTACCTGTGGCACAGGACAGCAGCCCTGGAGGACTGGAGTTTGACATCCCTGCTAAGCTTTTCACCAAACGTCTGGAGGACAATTCAGCTGCTTGAGGCAACTTAGTACAAAAAGTTAAATATGAAATTAGATCATCAGAGGAAGGTTTAACTGCTGCACAAGAAGAGGAGCCGGTGGTTTGAGTCCTGCTCTGTGTGCTCAGCTTGGCGTCTCACCCTCAAATGCATGGCGTTGATCTGCAGCCGAGAGCTCATGTCCAGGAAGTGGGGAACGCCGCGGGCCTCCAGCACCGCGTACACCGCCACGCCGCGCCGCGCCGCCGCGTCCAGCAGGTCCTGGAGGATCTGCAGGTCCGTCAGGAGATCCATGACAATGGCCAGAACCTGGGGCAAACAGAGAGCGGGGCATTTTTACTGCCCTGCACTCGTTATGAGCCTGGAACGCACACATCTAACCACTGAAATGTAATAGTACACTGCTAGCATGAGCTAACCTCTGAATTAGCACAGCTAGCATGAGCTAACCTCTGAATTAGCACAGCTAGCATGAGCTAACCTCTGAATTAGCCAGCTAACATGAGCTAACTTGTAATTAGCACAGCTAGCATGAGCTAACCTCTGAATTAACACAGCTAACATGAGCTAACTTGTAATTAGCACAGCTAGCATGAGCTAACTTGTAAATTAGCACAGCTACATGAGCTAACTTGTAAATTAGCACAGCTAGCATGAGCTTCCCGGCCTGGCGACATTTGCCGCATGTCTTCCCTCCTCTCTCATTCTCTCATAACTCTTTCCTGTCAAACTACTTCAAATAAAGGCCATTAGAGTCAAAACCTTTTAAAAAACACAACAGCAACAGCTAGGATGAGCTAACCGCTGAAATATAATAATATACAGCTAGCATGAGAAAGGTTAAAATAAAATAAGTTAATATAACACTAGAAAAAATTAAGAGAAAAGTCATTATAATACAAAAATAAACTCAGTATTACCAGAATAAAGTTGTAATATTAGTATAAATGAAGTAGCAAAATACAGGATAAATAAAAATAAAAAAATGAAAAGGAATATTGAACATCTTGTGAAGTTTGACTTTGGTTTTCTAAAAAAATGAGAAAAAAATGAAACTGTATCAAACACATCAGAGTCAAATTATTGTCATCAGCAGAACTCTGAAACGACCAGAACCAGAACCAGACTGAGCTGCTGACATCAGATCGTTTCCTCCAGTCATTTTATGACTTTCTCCTGGTAACTTTGCATCTTTATTCTTGTAATTAAGAAAACATTTTGTGTTCCAGCTTTAAGTTTCTGTCACAAAGATTACCCTGAAAGAAGAACGCTGACTTTGTTTTTTTAATTTAATTTAATTAAGTTTTCCCCTGAAAGCCAAAATAAAACACTCAGTTTCCTGCGGAGGCGTCCATCTAAACAACAATCGTCTATGATGTCATTCATGCTAAACATCTGGAGGAGACTGAGGCCTGCAGCATCACACATGAATTCTGAGTAAAGTCAAACGTTATCAAACTTCAGACTTGCAACTTTGGCATAAAAGTTTTATCCTGATCACAGCAAAAAATTTATTTAATCAGAATTAAATGCCAGTCAAATATATGGAAAGACTTTAGTGTCAAAAATATTCTACCGTAAGAAAGAAAAAAACCTGGGCATTTCTGCAACAGGAGAGAGGTTTGGATTCATAAAGCCGGATTTAGCAGATCTGTTCCTGTTTCTGCTGAGCTCAGCGGTTTGGTGGATCTCTATGTGATTCTCCAGCAGACTCCCTGCAGCCCATTCTGTGGAAAAACCCGTTCCTCTGGAAACAGTCTGGCCCAAATCCAGAGTCCGTTATGAAATCATTTATTTATGCTCACGTGTTTCCCATGATGGTTTTTTAATAAAGGTTTTTTTCCTCTGTCAGATCAACTGGTTCCAGTTCAAGATTCTCTGATTCTGAGGTTTCCGTTTCGTTTCCTGGTCGCCGGTTCGACCCGATCCGCTCAGAAAAAGCAGAATTTTAAACGGCACAAACAAAAACGGATCAGATGACATCCGGCTGCTTTTCACACTCAGTTATGACAAAGGAAGACGAGACAAAAGGTTCATAATGTTCCACTAAAAACGGTCAAAAATGTAAGAGGAAATATTTCCTGGAAACAGGAAGTTTGCTGGGAAATCAAACACAGACTGGATGTTCACTGAATCCCTGTTGGGCACGGCGGAGGTCCTGTGATGCTGCGGGCAGCTCAAAAAACTGTTTTCTGCTAAATTATTGCGTAAACAGAAACTTGATATTTATTGTTCTTAATGTTACTCATGTCTGTCTGAAGTCCAATCATTTATTTTTTTAACTCGGCGAAACGATTCTGGATAAAAAACGATGAAAGTTTTGTTTACAGAAAAAAACTTCAAAACATTTTTACATTTGCTTTTTTCAATAGAAAATCTAAAAATGTTGATCAGGACAGATGGTCTGATTTTAGAAACATAGAAGTTTCATTTCTCCTGTAACTGATGAAGATGTTGAGCCTGACTGGAAGACGGTCGGCCATCTTGGACGTTGGTCCTGTTTGGGTCTTTATTAGGACCGGTTCCGGTTCCGGTTCCGGCTCAGAAGCAGAACCGCGGCGCCTGCAGCTCAGACGATGGTTTTCCGTCTCTGCAGGAGAAACTGTGAACCTGACAGACGACTCGCCTTAATGGCCTCCTGTCAAATCGCTGCCGTTTGAAGGTCTGATTCACTGAACCTTCAGGGCAGGAACGGCAGCCTCTGATTGGCCGCAGGGCAGGAACAGCAGCCTCTGATTGGCCGCAGGGCAGGAACGGCAGCCTCTGATTGGCCGGTTCGTATCGTAGACAAACTGTTCTTCTGGAGGAGTTTCCAGCTTTTTACTCTGCAGCTCCGGGTTTTTTGGAGGTTTCCATGGAAACTGCAGGTTAAAATGAACACCTGAGCTGTCCGAGGGGGGGGTAACCATGGCGACCGGAGCTCACCTGAGCTGGCGGATCACGAGATTAATAACTGCTGCTTGTCCAGACCTGTTGGTGACTCCAGGAACCCGGTTAACAACGACTCGATGTTTCTGGAAACTTCAGACTGAAGGGGAAACGGGAACCGAATCCAGAACATCCAGGAATATTCAGGAATATTCAGGAATATTCAGGAATATTCAGGACTGAATCCAGGAATATTCCCGATGGTCATGAGTTTATCCATCAGGATGAAGTTGAAATGTTAAATCAGGCCTGAAAATGTTTCTATGAAAGAATCTGAATAATAAACTGCATTATCAATGTGATGTTTTACTATTAATTAGGTTATTAAAATAATGTAATGAAAACAAGAAATACAAAAAAACAGGCATGAGATTCATAAAAGTTTAGCTGCTACATATTTAAATAAATATTTTCTTTACTTTAACAAAGAAACCAGAAGCTGCAGATTAATATTAACATTCATGTTCAGTTTATTTATTTTGTTCCTTTGATTCAGAAACGATGAAACATCAGATCGTCTGTCTGACCTGTTATTATGTCATTAACGTTTTAATAAACTGTCTGAGAAAACGTTCAAACTGAGTCACATGATCTCCTCCAGCCAATCAGAGGAGTCGGTTCTGTTAGCAGAAAAGACTAAAGTTACAACTTTTTAAAGAAATAAAGAGATCTAAAGTTAAAATCAGGGATCAGGTTGATCATCTGTTGTTTTATGGTTAAATCTCATTATCTCAGTGTTTGTCATTATTATTATTATGTTAAAATAATGTTTTTATTGCTGGTTTCCATGGAGAAACAACAAACTGTTTCTAATTAGGATTCAGGTTTTAAATCCTTTTATTGTGATGAACTTCATTATCCTAACAGTATTAAATTCCATTCTTAATAATAAAAGCTCCAATAGTTTAATGCTTTAGAAGATTATATGAAAACACTTTTAATTATAAAACATGAGGAACAAACATTTATTTCCTTATTTGCAGAAGTTCAGATAAAATGAATTCTGTAGAGAATCAGAGCAGCGGGAATTAATCGACTCAAAAATCTGTTTTATTACGAATAACTCTTAGATATTTGTTTAGTTAAGAAGCTTCGCTAATGTGATACTGACAAATTAATGTGCAGAATTTTATACAGATGAAATTGTATCCAGTTTCATCATTTAAACTGAATATTTGAATAGAAAAACTGGATCTGAATCAAAAACTCCGAATTGTCTTTTTTTGTCTCTTATTTGAAAGTTGTTTTTATGTTTCACCGCCTTCCTATAATAACAGATTAAATATTTTCTAGTTCAAACTTTTCCCAGCATGATGACCTAAACTAAGCAGAGTTAGTATCTAGTTACACTGATTTTGCTCCAACATTGTCAGATGGTTTCTACCTTCTGGGCTCCCTGGATCAGCCTCCTCACCACCTCCTTGATATGCGGCCCCGGTTCTTTGGGCGGGTGTGTGAACGCGGACACCCGGGTCACCCCCTTGTACGCGCCGCTGCAGGCCGGCCAGCCGATGTCCAGCGCCGGAGCCTCGGTGTCGGACATCTGGGGCCAGTAGGTGGAGTGAACCCCCGAGTCTGCGCTGCTGGCCTCCTGGGGCTTGTCCGGGTCCGGGTTCCGGGTCCGGGTCCGGGTCGTACTCCTGCACGCTGTCCCGGATGGCCCGGACCTCCCGGGCGCACAGGAAGTCCCGGATGTTGTCCTCCTGCAGGCGCGTCTTGAAGGCTCCGTCCCCGCGGCGCAGCAGCTCCTCCAGCGCGGCCCGCTGCTCCTCGCTGTAGTAAAACTCCGGCCGGGACTCCGGGACCTTCTCGTTGACGTGCTGGTGGTCCAGACACAGCAGCTGAGACTCCGCCATGGCCGCGATCGACGCGCTGCCTCTGCGACGGCTGCGCTCACCTGGACCCGCAGGTGAGGAGGGAGGCAGGTAGGAGCGGGGGGCGGGGCTAGCGGACCGGAAGGCTTCCTGCTGGAAACCCTTCAGAATAAAGTCGATAGATTCATAAATATCCATCAGTTTCATCTATAAAGCATCATTCATGTATAAAGCAGCTCAAAGTGCTGCTGCATGATGACAAACAAAGAAAACCCGGTTCTACTGGACCCAGAACATCTGCTCCACCTCCAGCTGTTCCAGCTGTTCCCCTCCTGGCCTGTGGCGGCGCTGCACCAACAACCACTGAGGGAAACGACACTAAAACCTCTGAAGACGCTGAGAGCAACTTCCTGCTTCACCGTGGAAACAAGATGGAGGATTTTAGAGGATTTTTCTCTTTAGGCTAAAGACCAGGAGTCATTTCTGCTGCTAGCGCTAGGCTAACACGTTAGCTTTGCTTGTATTTACCCAGAATGCCCTGCTGCTGCAGCGGTCTCTGGTCCGCTTGGCGTTCACATTCAAACCGAACCAGAGTTCACTTCAACCAAACCCAGACCTGGACAGGTGGGGTCACCTGGGGTCACCTGGAGAGGTGGGGTCACCTGGGTGTCACGTGGGGGTCACGTGGGCAGGTCACCAGTCTGTCACAGCATTTAAAAACTAGATTCTGAAATTTGTTTATCATTTAAAAACAAATGAAAACAGAAGGAAGGAAAATACTTTTAGTTCCGATTTGTTCTTTTTTGATACTTTAGTTTGTTTTCTCTGGTTAAAGAATCAGTTTCTTCAATTTTTATTGTTATTTTGAATTTTATTTTATTTATTTTAGTGGCAGCAGCTGATTAGCATCTCAAAATAAAACCTGACCTTTGACATCAGATCCCAGAGGAGTCAGACAGGAAGCTAAGTGGATACAGAATGAGGAAGTTGTCACCGTCATTTCCTTTTCTTTCTAACCAATCAGATTTGAAGAACAGCAGCAAAAGCAAAGGAGGACGAATAGCAGAGCTAGCTAACAAAGGATGATGTCACTCATTTTACTGTGGAGTATCGATATTGAGCTGTTAGCAACTGTCTTCAGTCAGAGGCCTACAGATCGATTGCGAGACTGACTGCTACTGGAGCTGACAGCTTCACTGTCTGCAGTGACTGACGAGTTAGAATATTCAGGTTCTCGTTTTTAATTGAATTGTTTTAGAATTAAATTCAAATTAACAGTCATAGAAACAAACCACTAAAGTGGAATGAGGACAAAATGTTTTATTAATAGAGAATAAATGAATAAATGAATCCACTACAGGTGAAATGAGCCAAATCCTATTTAGAAATAATTCAATAAAACTCTGGAAAACTTTTATTTATGAACAAAACATGAAGTCATGAAGCAGCAAAATGTTTTTCTGGATTTATTTACTGAAATGTGTAAAATGTAAACATGAAGCAGCACAAGGACAAAACTGTGCAGCTTTTATTTTGAAAACCACACGTTCCGTTTTACCTTCTTCAGTTTTTGTTATATTTATGCAGCTGAATGAGGCAGAAGAATAATAAATGATGAAACAGACGTTCATGAGGAAACATTAGGAGATGAATAATAAAGTTTCTCTTCAGTGAATTTTAATGATCAAACATGAATTTTCTGTAAATTCAGGAGTTGACTGATCCATCAATAAATACCTGCAGCCGCGTTATAATACAAACGGTAAGAAACGTGGCTTCTGCAGCACTTCCTGTTTGGAAACTTCCTGCAGGCCAGAAGGAAATGTTCAACCAGCCCGGCCTGCAGGTGGCGCTGCGGCTCCTCATATCAGAGTTGTGTGGTTGGCAGGAAACAAGCCGCTGTGGCCCCGGAGTCGTCCTCTCCACCACGCCTGGTCCGAGCGGTCCAGCACCTCGATGATGTCACCGGCGCAGAAGCCCAGCTCGTCGTCCTCCTCCGCCGTGAAGTCGTACAGCGCCCTCACCTGGACGCCGCCGGCTCTCTGCAGGAAGGAGGACAGACGTTTATTACTGTGAACCACTTCAATGAATCCACCTCAAATCCTTTATTCACACTTTGTCACGGTGTGGTTTTGGTGAGGTGAGAGAACGCAGGATGAAAACGAAGATGATTTAAATATGAATGTCCAACAGAGGCGGCGCGGGGAAACAGACCGACCGGTAGACACAACGAGGATCCGACCTCAGACCAAGACAACAGGTCGACTTAAATACACGAGAATCAGGAAACTAGACACAGCTGGGAGGACAAGACAGAGACTCACAGGAAACAGGACTCAGAAAACCTCAAAACAACTACACAGAAAACAGATCACAACAATTTTAACTTTATCAGGAACAAACAAATCAAAACCTAACTTGACACACACACACACACACACACACTGTGCCACATAGTTCAATAGAGGAGCGGTCTGGTCTGAGAGATGCGGCGGCGGCGGCTGACCGAAGGCAGCGGCATGGTCTCGGAGGTGCGGCGCGGTGGGCAGGCGGAGCTGATGGGGCTGCTGCGGCCCGTGTGTCCGATGGTGTGAGCGCGCTCCTCGAAACCGGGACGTTTGGCCTGGACAGGGACACAAAGACACAGATTGAAGCCGAGCAGTTTGGGAAGACCAGCTGTAAACTCCAGTTAACCAGTAATGGACGATTAATCACAATTAATCACAATGGATCTGATGTCTGACTGAAGAACTTGGTATGAAACTGTTTGCCAGATTCAGACAGGATATGAATTCAACATGAAACCTGAAGTTTTAATATATTTTCACATGATTCTTTGATGACGCCGTTGTCGTTTCGCTCTTGATTCCACCTGATCCTTTAGTCTGGATGCTGCTAAACGTTTCCAGCCGAACCCAGAGCTGCAGTAAACACTTTAACAAACGAAGTGGTTCTGGTTCTGTTACCAGCTGGCTGGACGTCTGTTCAGAGGAGCGGCGCGGCGCGGCGACGGCGGCGGCGGCGGCGTTTCGATGCTCAGGCAGACTTCCTCTCTTCTGCAGGAAGGAAGCAGAGCTCAGATGAAAACTCAACGACCTCGGCTACTCAGACGCTCACAAATCAAAAACTTTCTCAAGCTTTCGGCTCAAAACTGACGACAGTTACAGCTGCAAATAAAGTTTGCAACTGTTTTTTTCTGAACAACGTTTCGGTGACGATGATCCCTGATGGCGGTTCTGATCCGATCAGTCAGAATTCAGCAGAAAATGATCAAACTATAATTTAAGAACTAAAATTATAAATTATAACTTTATTTTGTGTTTGAGAAAGAAAACAGGATAAATTCAAATTTAAGCTCAGAGAAAAAAGGAACTAAATATGTAATTAAAATTAAAAAACCTGTAAAAACCACTATAAAAATGTATTGCATGTTCTTTGAGTTTCGCTGCACTGGAGAAAAAAAACAGGCAATTATTTGAATTAAACTAAACAAATTACTAATAAAAGGATCAAATTATCATAAGATCAAAAGAAACGATGACGTGGTTCCAGGAAGCGCTTATCAGAAACCATTTCCTCTTTTCTCAGAACCGTTTCATGCAGCCAACAAACATAAAACGTTTCACAGAAAATGATTCATCTGGAAAAAGCAACAATTTATAAACTGGGATTTAAAGTAAAAAATGAGACGTTTTGTTTCTGCTGATGGTTTAAACCCAAAGCGGTTCTGGAGGCCCGGCGGCCTGCAGGTCTCATTCAATGTTCTTCTAATGATCCATCATCTGGTTTAAACCAGGGAGAGAATAAAACGTGCAGGACGCCGACACACAGCGTGAAAAAGCCACTTTAAAATGACTTTTTATCCTTTTTATTCAGCTCATATTTCTGTACTTCAATATTTTATTGCTTTGATGTAATATTATGATTTTAAATTACATCAAATCTTGAAAGTTAACAGAAGAAAAAAAAGTAATTAATCTAAGTAACGTCGGACTTCATGAAATAAATCAAGTTTGGAAATATTTTAATTTATTGGAAATTAAAATGAATGAATATTATGTGTTTATTATATATTGCTGTTTTCTTCCATAAATTAAAACATTAATTATTCCTGATTATTGATGAATAATATTCACCAAAATGTTTCAGCGATTTTAGCAGAAACTTATTAAAATCATCAAGAATTTTAACATGAAAAACAGGAATTTCCTCTCTGTCAGTCAAATCCTAATAATAACTTTGTATAATTATTCAACTTCATTAGTATAAACAGAGGCGATGGAGAGAAACGGCCTGTTAAAGTCAAAGTGTCCAGGTGTGTGTCTACCTGGGGGCCCGGGGGGCTCCTGCCCTCCTGGCAGCCATCTTGGAGGCAGATGATCCTGGTTTTGGAGATGGACGTGGTTTTATAAAACTCCACCAGCTTGTTGAGGGACGTGAACTTCTCGGACCACAGGAAGTACTGGCCCTTGTTGTCCCGCATCACCTTGAAGTGCTGAACGTCGTTCTCGTGTCTGAAGCAGAAACGTTTAGAAAGTTTGGGATCAGAAACACATCAGTTAAAACTCTCTTTTCATTCAGATCCACGTTTATGATTTTAACAAAAGTCTCATTAACTAAACCTCAACGCTGCAAAATATTTTCTCTGCTTTTAGTGCAAATGGAAAAAGACAAAACTGACCAACAGGTACATTTTTAGCAAGATATGGGAGATTATTTACCGTCAATCATTTCTTAATATTGATGAAAGTTTTGGTAAAAGTTTCGTTTTGTCTGATTTCAAGTTTACTGAGATTTTTGCACTAGAAACTAAATAAAAATACTTGATAATATTTTGTGTTTTTGCAGTGAATGTTTTCCTATAATCATAATTCAGCATGAAATTGTCTCATTGATTAAACGTGTTTTTGAAATTAACAATGTTTTCACCTTTTGCATGCACAAACAGTTTTTATTAAAATATTTAACATATGAACTCAGATTGTGTCGGCGAACTGAATCTAGATGCTTTAGATCTTCGTCTGATTGAAAACGTTGTTTGTTTTGGTGCAGAAACAGGAAGCTGCAGAAGAATCCCAGATTATTCCTGAGGATCAGCTGCACTGCCCCCTGCTGGTCAGCCTGCAGAGCTGCAGCTTCAACTAAAAGAAGAATAAAAATGATTCTCAGAAATAAACCAGCGCAGGATTCCTGCTCAGGTGGAAACGTATAAAATGTTATTTTACTCATTTTTTAGTCTGGATGGAAAATATAAGATGGGAAAAAAAATCAAACTTTACCTGCAGTAAATCCATCCAAATGTTTTTACCTTTTTCACAAAATCAACATTAAATGCAGAGTTTGGTTGTAACTAGTTACATTTACTCATGTTTACTATGCTGTACTTTTTACTTTTACTTGAGTCATTTCATTATCGTTTCTCTATGAAGTAAATTTCTGTATTTTCTCCACACTGAAGGAAAAACTAAAATATTTTAACCATAAACCCAGACAGACTCAAACTCACAGCTGCAGTTTCTGTTCAGGTTTTTATTGACAGAAACGGATTTGAAACATTTTCTGTTGCCTGACTTTGTTATTTTTTATTACTTATATGAATTATTTCCTTTATGGTTTTCAAAATTTACACTTAACTTCATATTTTAATCCACCTGATTATGTAATTTTTGCACATTAAATGATGGATAATTTGATCAGTTACTTTTCTGGTTAAATGTTTTACTTTTGTTTTATACTTTTAAAAACTCCTGACTTTTAAATCTGGACCTTTCAGACATTTCGACATGAAAAAAAACACCTTTATTGTTCCTTCAGATTAAAATCATCAGACCTGAAGACAAACGTTTTAAAGAGCCGAACCTGAATAACTCTGAGTTGAACTGATTCTGGTTTTATTTGTTGCAGATGAACATACATGTTTCGCTGCAGCTGCAGTTTCTGTTTATCGTTCCATAAATGGAAACATAAATATTTCTGCTGCTGAGTCTCAACATCTTCTACTAAAATAACATCTTGAATTAGCTTTGGGAGCTGAAACCATAATTATTTAAATACTTTTATTAATGATCATTCTGGAAATATAATAACTTTACAGCAGCTGTGAGTATTTTCAAGTTTTATTTTTGTCAGAATCTGGATTTTGTCCTTTTTAGTTAAAAATTTAAATCTGTTTAAATGAAATTTGTTACTTTCCTTTGTTTGGGGAAAATTTGAGCCGGTTTAATTTCATGTTTGAAGTTTCAAAGTTTTAAATGAATTTCTGTCATTTCGAAGCTTCAGATCGTCAAAATCTGATTATTTAAATCATAAATAATTATCCAAACTTTTCACTCATTATTTTAAATACCAGAATATAAAAACGTATTGTTCATTAAAAACAAGGGCAGGACGTTTTAGATCACATAATCTTAATAGAAAATAAAATAAATCAGATCAGAGAATTTCATCACTCACATGTTTTCAGTGATTATTCACTGTAATCCAGAGCCTGAAGAGCATTTTTTAATTTTGTTACCAGTAGAAAAACCTTAAAGTTTGGAGGATCAGATCTGATTGAAGAGGCTTAATAAATAAAAACATTTTTCATGATCAGTTTTAAACTGTTACAGCAGAAGGAGCCGTTTGTCCAAACTAAACATTTTAAAAATCCAGAAATAAATAAGAAACTGGATGAAAACTGATCAGTTAGAGTCTGGAATAAATCAAAAAATTAAAGTTTCTGTGTTTAGAAAAATACTTAGAAATATGAGAATGAGACTAACAATCAGAAGGTTTGATAAAAAAACTGATACTTTGTTTCGGGTGTGAATACTTTGTGTCAGGGTGTGAATACTTTGTGTTGGGTGTGAATACTATGTTGTGGGTGTGATTCAAGTATTCAAGCCACGACAAAGTATTCACACCCCGACACAAAGTATTCATAACCCAGCACAAAGTATTAACACCCCGACAAAGTATTCACACCCCGACACAAAGTATTCATAACCCAGCACAAAGTATTAACACCCCGACAAAGTATTCACAACCCGACACAAAGTATTCACACCCTGACACAAAGTATTCACACCCGAAAGAAAGTATTTACACCCTGACACAAAGTATTCACACCCAAAACAAAGTGTGAATACTTTGTGCCGGGGTGTGAATACTTTGTGCCAGGGTCTGAATACTTTGCGTTTGGCTCCACCTACTTGACGGAGATGGAAAAGTCTCCCGGCGAACTCTGACATCCCCGGATCACGAAGACTCCGACCGTTTTGTGCCTCAGCAGCTCCTCCGCCTGGCTGCGGCTGGCGTCTTCCTTGAACCAGCTGGAAAGCAGAAAGTTTTCAACCCCCGACAGTGTCAGGTGGCGGCACGGCGGCGGCTGGTGGTGCTGCGGGAACCACCACGACTTACTCTGGAGTCTGCAGGTCGATGTAGTTCTTGGGGATGAATCCCTCCTGGCCGTTCATCTCGGCTTTGCACCAATCGTCCTCCAAGTTGATGATCTGACCAAAAACAGGTGGGGGAGGGTCAGAGGTCAGCAGAAACAGGTGGGGGAGGGTCAGAGGTCAGCAGAAACAGGTGGGGGAGGGTCAGAGGTCAGCAGAAACAGGTGGGGGAGGGTCCCAGGCCTCACCTTCAGGATGTCGTTCTTCCTGAAGCTGAGCTCGTCGTCCGCCGTGGCGGTGAAGTCGTATTTCCCTCTGGCCTCCATGTTTCTGCTCCAAAACGTGAGGATGAAGATGATCTGCAGGGAGGAAGAGGAGGAGACGCTCTGGAAATCAATAATAATCGATAAATAACCTTTTAGGAATATAAACGGCTAAAATCAAGATAATTTAATAAAGTATCTGCAGATCAAAGCAGAAGAAGTTAAAATGCAAACATGAGCAAAACAAACATTTAGCATAAACACCGTCATCATTAAAAACTGATAATAAAAGTTTAAAAGTCTTTTTTTTTCCTTTTTAAAAATCATCACCAGCAATAAGTTCAGCCATTTTACTAAAGGATAAATGTTTATTTTAACTATGACTGTTTGCATGTTTTATGTCTTTATGATGGAGGAAAAGCAAAGAGAAGCAACATAAAACATGACAGCATAACAGTTATGGTTTCATGGCTCCAGAAGGTGCAGATCAAACCTGCAGCAGCTTTAAATATTACCTGATTATTACCTGATTATTGATCTGTGATCAGTTTGGATGAAAATTAGAAAAACTTTCATCTGAAATGATCCAATAAATCAGGAAGTTAATAAAGGATGAATTCATTTATTAACTAAATTATCCCCTAAAGATAGTAACTGATTATGTTAAGTTTATCAGTCTGCAAAATTGCATCATTTTGCCATCATGGATATGAAAAAAGCAACAAATATCATGTAGAAAGATTAATTATTATTAAATTCAGGATTTTACTGTTTTCATTTACCAACATCGTAAAAAAAACGACATTTTGCTGCTTCAGTTAAACTTCCCATAATCCTTTGCTTCATCACTAACAGCCACATGGCCAGAACCAGCTGTTAATAATCTGTTTTATTTATGAAAAATGAAATCTGCTGACGTTAATGATGATGTTTCATTCATCTGTCAAGAAAATGGGTTGAAATTAATGAGTTCATGATAGTTTTCTGCCTTTTTAATGTAAATAAAAAACAGAACAATCAGTGACCTGTTTTCAGGAAACGGTAACAGCGACAGGAAATCAATTCTCGCTTTGTTGACTTTATGAAAGGAAACAGAAAAATATGAAACGCCGTGAAGTTTAAAAAAAGGAAAAACGACATTAAAGTTCAAAGTTAGGAAAAGAAGAATCGGATTCCTGCTTTGAAATGTTAACAAATATTACGTAAATAATAAATGCAAATATGTAAATATCTTAGTTTATTCAGGAATTATGGTGGTAAAGTAAAATTTCATTTAATTCAATAAAAAATAAAAATGTTATTTGTTCCAATGGAGAATGAAAAGCAGCAGAACTCAGAGTAGTGATGCTGTGGGCCAGAAGGGTCTCCTGTAGCAGTCAGTCCTCCAGCAACTCTAGAAGCTTCTGACCGAAGTCATGCTAACATGCTAACAGGCAGCAGAGACGTCCTGATGACATCATCAGCTGCATCAGCCTCCTGGGGTCAAAGTTCAACGGTTGTTTTAGCCTCAGAGATGCTAGTCACTTCCTCCGCCTTGTCGTTGCCATGGTTACACAACAACATATCAAAGTGAGAAAAAATAAGATTAAAATCCTTCCAGCAGCAAAGCGACAGAACCAGAGACAAAGATGATTTTGTAAAATATTAAAACTGATCCAACCTGCGAGTTAAAGATGAACAACAGTTAAACTAAAAACCAAAGCAGAAAAAAAAATGGCAAAAATAAATGAGAAAAACCGAAATTCACCCGAACGGCAGAGAAATGCTCAGATGTTTTATTCAGACTTCAACCACAAGAGACAGAAAGAAAAGATTTAATATACGAGACTTCATCACATCTGAACATCCAGAAGGAGATCAGTGGCCTTTGACTAGGCCACGTGACTAAAGGGCACAAGAGCTGCTGAACTTTGTTTTATTTGGGTAATCAGATTAAATGGAGTCAAAAACAAAGAACATATAAAAACTCAATAAAGGTTTGTGGTGAAAATTATTAATAATATCCGACTTCCTGTCAGCTGCTCCTTATATGGTCGAGAAAACAGGAAGCGAAAAATTAAATAAAACGATGAATAAAGACGCTGGAGAATATCAGGGTAAAACCTTCAGGGGTAAAACAATCAGGGGTAAAACTTTCAGGGGTAAAACCATCAGGGTTAAAACCTCAGGGTAAAACAATCAGGGGTAAAACCATCAGGGGTAAAACCTTCAGGGGTAAAACCTTCAGGGTAAATAAAACCTTCAGGGGTAAAACAATCAGGGGTAAAACATCAGGGGTAAAACCTTCAGGGGTAAAACCTTCAGGGGTAAAACAATCAGGGGTAAAACTTTCAGGGGTAAAACCATCAGGGTTAAAACCTTCAGGGGTAAAACAATCAGGGGTAAAACTTTCAGGGGTAAAACCATCAGGGGTAAAACCTTCAGGGGTAAAACCTTCAGGGTAAAACCTTCAGGGGTAAAACAATCAGGGGTAAAACTTTCAGGGGTAAAACCATCAGGGTTAAAACCTTCAGGGGTAAAACAATCAGGGGTAAAACCATCAGGGGTAAAACAATCAGGGGTAAAACTTTCAGGGTTAAAACCATCAGGGTAAAACCTTCAGGGGTAAAACCTTCAGGGGTAAAACAATCAGGGGTTAAAACCATCAGGGGTAAAACCTTCAGGGGTAAAACCTTCAGGGTTAAAACCATCAGGGGTAAAACCATCAGGGTAAAACAATCGGGGTAAATCCTTCAGGGTAAATCCCTCCTCAGTCTGTATTTGAGCGGCTGATTCCCATGGCAGCTGCTGCTGCTTGCAGCTGCTGCTGCTGCTGTTGCTGCTGCAGCTGCTGCAGCTGCTGCTTGCTCTGCTTTAGCTGCTGCAGCTGCTGCTGCTGCTGCTATGTAGCTGCTGCTGCTGCTGCTGCTGGCTGCTGCTGCAGCTGCTGTATGCTGCATGCTGTAGCTGCTGCTGTAGCTGCTGCTGCGCTGAGCTGCGCTGCTGTAGCTGTGCTGCTGCTTACTGCTGCTGCTGCTGCTGAGCTGCTGCTGCTGCTAGCTGCTGCTGCTGTAGCTGCTAGCTGTGCTGCTGCTGCAGCTGCTGCTGCTGTAGCTGCTATAGCTGCTGCTGCTGCAGCTGTAGCTGCTGCTGCTGCTGCTGCTGCTGCTGCTGCTGCTGCTGTAGCTGCTGCTTGCTGCTGCTGCTGCTAGCTGTAGCTGCTGCTGCTGCTGCTGCTGCTGCTGCTGCTGCTGCTGCTGCTGGCTGCTATAGCTGCTCGCTGCTGCAACTGTAGCTGCTGCTGCTGCTGCTGCTGCTGCTGCTATAGCTGCTGCAGCTGCTGCATGCTGTGCTGCTCGCTGCGCTGCGTCTTGCTTTGCGCTGCTTGTCTTCCTGCAGCTTCTGAACGACGTCTCCGTCTGAGGCGGCGCAGCGACGGATGTGGTGAGTTTATCGTAAAAACTAAGAAGCGGTTCCTGCTTTGGCAGCAGCTGCTCTTCTCAGCTCTAAAAATATCTAAATCTGACGCTCGGCTCGTTTTCCTGAAACAACTAAAACTACGACTCTTACAGAAATAATCTGTGGTCTGAACTGAATGTAAATCAGATACATGTTGGTGTTGGTCAGAAAATGTACTTTGAGATGTTCTGAGAAGTGGAGGAGAAAAATCCTGGTGAAACCTTTCTCCTGGCGTTTCCCAGCATGCACTGGGTCTGGAGACAGGCTGGACCAGCAGCACCCTGGGAAAACTAAAACCTGACCTCAATCACAAACTCATCTGAAATTTGCAACATTACCAACACAACGTTTCAAAACCTAAAATTAAAATTGAAATGTTACAACCAGAAGAAATGGGAGCAAAAGCAAAGATGCAGAGAAGCAGAAATCCTCCAGGCCACCAGGGGGAGTCTGGAGTCACTAACATTAGATATGTTCATATATTTAGTATCTTTAACATTATAAAAACTGCTTGTTTGAAAAATGCAACTTTCCCAGAGACTCTGCTGATCCCATTTGTTTGGTTTATTGTGTTTGCTTCTATTTTCTCTGATTGCAGCATTTTGTTGTTTTTTTTATGTTTGGTTTTTTTGTATTTGTGAGTTTTGGAGTTTGAATCATTCACGTTTTTCACCTCTAGGTCATCAAACTGAATCACCCCAAAAACAGCAGCAGCAGCAGCTGTAACAGAGACGATGTGAGTCTCAAAATACAAACATTAAAATAATCTGGTTTAAATTTCAAATCCTGTCGCTGATCCAAACAAGCCGAACGGTTTGAAGACGATGGACTCAGAGCTGCAAACCCGAACCTGCAGCTCCGACTTCCTCAGTGCAAGGTGGTTAAAAGGTGTGTGTGTGTGTGTGTGTGTGTGTGTGTGTGTGTGTGTGTGACACAAAGTAGGTTAAACAGGCGCAGCAGAAATCCGTTGCAGAGCCTCACGTTGTTTTCTGAGCTGCTTTTCTTTAGTCGCTTGAGCTGAAAAACTCGACGGATGAAAAAAGTTCTGCAGACATTTAAATTCTGATGTTTCAGTTTGTTTGACAGAAAACCTGATTTTGCACAAATAAGATGAAGTTCTCAAATGCAAAGTTAACAAAGTGATGACTAAAATTAAAATTTGGATAAAATGTTATTAGAAATATTAAATACTTCATTGCTGAACATGAAACTGTGGGATGAAATGAACTCCTGAAGTTTTTCTTGTGAAAACAAACAGAAAATGTTGTCAGAGTTAATAATGAGCTACAGCCAACATCACGTACTTTAGACTTTAGTTTGATAAAATCTAATCTCTAAAAAAGTTGTTTTTGACATTTTTTGGGTTATAAAACCAAAAACAAACCAAAAACAGAAAAGCAAAAAGTTTTTAGCTCCAGACTTTGACAGGAAAACTCTGGGTTTATTTCTTTAAAGATGAAGTTATAAAAATAATCCAGATGGAAACAGATAATCTTTACGGACAGATTCAGTTTTATTGCAGTTCCTTTGTAAAATAAAACCTTATTTTTGTGAAGCTGAAGAACAGAAAGTGTTTGGAAAGAGAGCGACGCGCCTCTTCCTGAAACAACTCAATGGATTTCTTTTTCTACGGTTTACATTTGAGCTGCGGTTTAGGAAACAATGACTCTTCTGTATTTTTTGCAGTGACTCAAATAAATGATTTACAGTCATTTACGACGTCGCTGTAATAAAACATGTTTTCCTCTAAATATGTTTCTATTTTTAACAGAGCGAGCCGCCGTGTTTGGAGCCAGAACGGCCAAATGCAACGTTTAACACAACCACATCAGAATATCAGCGTTTTGGGTTCATCATAAACAAGATGCTAAAATTATATTTTTATTTCTAAAAAAGTATGAAAACATGAAACTCCTTGGATCATTGAAGACAATCATTTCAAAATAAAATCCTTTTCACTCTGGCAGAAAATGTTCAGGATGAAAAAACATGAAAAAAAGTGAACAGAACATATTAACGTTTGTTTTTACGTAATCGCATTTTAATTGACAAATATTCATTGTTTCATTGTTTCAGTGTTTTATTGTTTCAGTGTTTTAGTGTTTCATTGTTTCAGTGTTTCATTGTTTCAGTGTTTTATTGTATCAGTGTTTCATTGTGTCAGTGTTTTATTGTGTCAGTGTTTCATTGTTTCAGTGTTTTATTGTGTCAGTGTTTCATTGTTTCAGTGTTTTATTGTGTCAGTGTTTTATTGTGTCAGTGTTTCATTGTTTCAGTGTTTTATTGTGTCAGTGTTTTATTGTGTCAGTGTTTCATTGTTTCAGTGTTTTATTGTGTCAGTGTTTTATTGTGTCAGTGTTTCATTGTTTCAGTGTTTTATTGTGTCAGTGTTTTATTGTGTCAGTGTTTTATTGTGTCAGTGTTTTTTCATTGTTTCAGTGTTTTATTGTTTCAGTGTTTTATTGTATCAGTGTTTCATTGTGTCAGTGTTTTATTGTGTCAGTGTTTCATTGTTTCAGTGTTTTATTGTGTCAGTGTTTCATTGTTTCAGTGTTTTATTGTGTCAGTGTTTTATTGTGTCAGTGTTTCATTGTTTCAGTGTTTTTATTGTGTCAGTGTTTTATTGTGTCAGTGTTTCATTGTTTCAGTGTTTTATTGTGTCAGTGTTTTATTGTGTCAGTGTTTCATTGTTTCAGTG
>CM065360.1:955000-1047500 GCA_033032245.1 Poecilia picta
AAAAAATAAAACATCTGGATTTTATTCAAAACTCGATTCAACAAAACGACAGAAAAGTTTTTCACAATTTAACCTCGATGGGAAACAAAATGAACATGAAACGATGATTTTAAAAAAGGTTTTTGCAATTTAAGATCTTTAAAGTGTGGCGGGCATCTTTTATAGAGAAGCTACAGCCTGCAGAAACTTTTCCAACTTTATTATTATTGTAGATAATATTCAAACATCCTCCTGAGCATCTCAAGTTAAAAATGAGGAATTATTTCTAATAAAGATAATTATCAGCAGAGATGATTGGAATGTATCAGAACCTGTTTTATTGGTCAGATCTTTTATTCACGCCTTAAAGGTCCTCCAGTTATTACATGTGATATTATAATATACTATTATTAGAGGGATGGTTCACATATTTTGTGGGAAAAATGTCAAGATTTACCTGCAAAGAGCTAAAAATGAACAAAGTCTTTATTAACTTACATAATTTCAGACGTGAGTTAAATGTTTCTGTAACTGTTGAGTGAAAAATGAACTTTATTTAATCTGGAAACTTTAATTTGACTCAGTAAAAACGAGGTTTTCTCTGGTCCAGAACCAAACAGCAGCATTTTGTTGCTGCGCTGCTGAAACCAGCAGAAATGACTGAAACTGGAAGTAATGAAAGATCAACTTCCTGCGCTGACCAGCTTCACTCTGCGTAACAAACATCTGATTATCATAAAGGATTAAATTAGAAAACATAAAAGCTTTTATTCTCCTTTTTCATTTAAAGTAAAAGTAAGTTTGTTGAATCAGTTATATTTGATTCCAGTTTAAATGTGTTTGATTATCCAACAACATGCTGCAGGAAATATTAAAAGATTATGAATAGAATTAAAATATCTCTTATAATTTACTCGGATAAAAAAAACTAGAGAAAAAGCAGCAACAGTTAAAAGTTTTAAAAGCACCAGTAAAAACAGCTCATAAATAATATGTATTTATATTTATTGTCTCACTGTGGAGAAATTCAGGAGCAGCAAACTGAGACATTTAGATTCACATCAAACAGAATCAGAAATAACATAAAAACCAGAACAATCCAACCGATTAATATGAATAAATCATGTTCTTATGAAATGATTAATATAAGAATAAAAACGTTTTTACAACAAAAATACATGAACTGAAGGTAAAAACTACATAAAATTAAACGTCGTTTCAAAACTGTAATTAATTAATCGTCAGCTGCCAGTCAGAGCTTCAGTCCTCCTGACCAGCAGGGGGCGACAGAACAACATCACTGTGTCCCATGGAGAGGAAAACGTCCCACCAACAGGAAGGAACCAGAACCAGAACCAGGACCAGGACCAGGACCAGAACCAGGACCAGGACCAGAACCAGAACCAGGACCAAACCAGGACCAGAACCAGAACCAGGACCAGGACCAGGACCAGAACCAGAACCAGGACCAGAACCAGGACCAGGACCAGAACCAGAACCAGAACCAGGACCAGAACCAGGACCAAAACCAGGACCAGGACCAGGACCAGAACCAGGACCAGAACCAGGACCAGAACCAGGACCAGAACCAAGGGACCAGAAACCAGGACCAGAACCAGAACCAGGACCAGGACCTGGACTGACCGGCTTGAGAACCAGAAGTTTTCATGTTCAGTAGATTTAAAGATTTGATATATTAAATCATGTTTACTAGATAAGCAGTTAAAATGTGAAGGAGAAATTAAAGCTTCAGACTCAGATATATAATTCACCTGAAACATGGAAAATAAAATGTGACTCAGTGGAATAAGTTGAGTTTCTCTCCAGAAACATTTCAGCTAATTAAACCAGCATGAATGGATCCGATTGGAAATATTTACTGATCATCAGTTTGACTGGAGGAGCCGTTCAGATTAACGAGTTGCTCAGATTAACGAGTTGCTCAGATTAACGAGTTGCTCAGATTAACGAGTTGCTCAGATTAACAAATTGCTGAGATTAACGAGTTGCTGAGATTAGCGAGTTGCTCAGATTAACGAGTTGCTCAATTAACGAGTTGCTCAGATTAACGCGACATGAATCTTCACTCAGACGTTTGTTTGAAAATATCTGACAACTTTTTATTGGATTCATTTAAATGTTTTCAGCCTTTTTAAAACTTTAAATCAGAGAAAATGTTCCAGTCATAGAGAGAACCTGAGGTGCAAGGCTGCAGGACGCAAGGCTGCAGGATGTAAGGCTGCAGGATGTAAGGCTGCAGGATGCAAGGCTGCAGGATGTAAGGCTGCAGGACGCAAGGCTGCAGGATGTAAGGCTGCAGGATGTAAGGCTGCAGGATGCAAGGCTGCAGGATGTAAGGCTGCAGGACGCAAGGCTGCAGGACGCAGGCTGCAGGATGTAAGGCTGCAGGACGCAAGCTGCAGGATGCAAGGCTGCAGGATGTGAGGCTGCAGGACGCAAGGCTGCAGGATGCAAGGCTGCAGGATGTAAGGCTGCAGGACGCAAGGCTGCAGGACGCAAGGCTGCAGATGTAAGGCTGCAGGACGCAAGGCTGCAGGACGCAAGGCTGCAGGACGTAAGGCTGCAGGACGCAAGGCTGCAGGATGTAAGGCTGCAGGACGCAAGGCTGCAGGATGCAAGGCTGCAGGACGTAAGGCTGCAGGACGCAAGGCTGCAGGATGCAAGGCTGCAAGGCGGCTTCCAGGAAAGAGAGGCAGTGAGAGGCTGACCTGAATCTGCAAACCGACACAACACCACACACACACCACACACACACACACTCACACACACCACACACACACTCACCACACACTCACACACACACTCACACACTCACACACACACACACACCACACACTCACACACACACACACACACACACACACACACACACCACACACACACCACACACTCACACACCACACACACACTCACACACACCACACCACACACACCACACACACACACACACACACTCCCCACACACACACACACACACACACACACACTCACACACACACACACACACACTACACACTCACACACACACACACACACACACACACACACACACTCACACACACACCACACACACACACACTCACACACTCACACACACCAACACTCACACACTCAACACACACCACACACCACTACTCACCACTCCAACACACACACACACACACACACTCCACCACTACACACACACACACACTCACACACTCACACACACACACACACACCACACACACACACACAACACCACACACTCACACACAACACACACACACACACACACAACCACACACTCACACACCACAACACTCACACACTCACACCACACACACTCACACACACACACACACACACACACACCACACACACACACACACACACACATCACACTACACACACACACACACAATCAACCACACACTCACAGGATAGAAACACACATCCGCTTCACACCGTTTGTTACTCAACACCACAACATTCTCACACACAGAGGAAAGTGTTGCAGGTGCTACTGCTAATGATTTAACTCATGATCCGCCACTGTCCCTCTTCCTCCTCCTCTTCCTCTCTCTTCCTACTCCTCTCCTCCTCCTCTTTCCTCCCCCTCTCCTCCTCCTCCTCCTCCTCCTCCTCCTCTCTCCTTTTCCTCCTCCTCCTCTTCCTCCTCCTCCTCCTCCTCCTCCTCCTTTTCCTCCTCCTCCTCTTCCTCCTCCTCCTCCTCCTCCTCCTCCTCCTTTTCCTCCTCCTCCTCTTCCTCCTCCTCCTCCTCTTCCTCCTCCTCTCCTCCTCCTCCTGCTGAGATATAAAACCTGTTTTTCGTCACGCTGTGGTTCCTCAGGGCTCAGTTCTCGGTCCTCTGCTCTATTTGTTGCTGCCTCCTCTTGGTGTCTGTTCTTAGAAAACATGGCGCCTCCATCTGATTTATCTCCTAGCAACCAATAAACCATTAAAACTAGAGGCTTACACTGCAGAAACACAAAATCTAACCAGTTTTTCTGTCTTCTGTCTTAGAACAGCTCAAATATAAGGAGTTGAAGATAGTGAAGTTAGTCAGCTCCTATATTTTCAACAATATATGGATTTGAGTCAATAACTCGTGAATATTGATCAAAAGTACTTCAACAGGCTGTTTGTTTCACTTATAACAGGCTCCTGTATTTTGATGAAAAGTTACGTTTAAGTTTGTTCTCTTACTAAACAAACTAGGCAAACACACTTGGTTTGATTGTGTTTTTGCAGTGCAGGTCGCTCAGTTTGAGGTTTTTATTCAGGTCATTTCATACGACTGCTGTGAGTTTCCTCAAAACTGCAGCGCTTCCTTCAAGTTAATTTACTTTTCTAATTACAATTTGTGCAATTAGATGGTAAATACAAATGAAGCTTATGTTGGACATTATTCAATTTAAAACAAAAACATTATATCTGCAAAGATAATAAAAATTTGATCACACAAAAATATGTGTGTGTGTGTTATGGATCTCTGGCGCCCTCTTCTGGACAGGATCATGTTAACACACACACACACACACACACACACACACACACACACACACACACACACACATATATATATATATATATATATATATATATCTTTTTACTTTTTGTACTTAGGCACTTTTCAAAACTATTTCACTTTTACTTGAGTGAAACAGTCCAATCTGTACTTTACTTTTACTGGAGTACAGTAAAAGTGTCTGTACTTCAGAGAATGTGACCTTTGACGTCTCTGTCCATGTTTAAATAACATAAGTTTGTCTATGACTTATGGCTTATTAAAAACGTCCCATAAATTTGTCTGAAACATTTTCTTCCTTGTGGCTCAAACATAAATGATTCAGGCTCTAACAGTTAATGGTTCAGCTTTAGTCAAGGTTTTCCAAACCCTCCTGGAATTACAGGCCTTGAACCAAAACCTTCATGATTAAATTATAACCCGCAGCTGATCCGTTTATTGTTCTGTCAACATTAAATCTTCCAGGAAAAACCAGAGGTATGCAGCCACCGCAGCTGTAACGAACATGTCTGCCACCAGGGGGCGATGTCGGTGCATAAATCCGTTAAAACTGCAGAAGCAGATTATAGTTTATCACCTGATCAAATATATGTAATCGATAAGAATTCATAAAGTAAATATTTATTTTTGAACTAAACATATTTTCAATATTTTCTGTACTTGTTTTAAAATAAATAATTTTAAATTAATTTTGCTAAATGAAGTAAAAAGAAAAGAAAAGTTTTTATTTTCTGTTGTTACAAACATGTTTATTTGGATACATGCGCTCACAGTGCGACAGATAGGTCCTATCAAATATGAAAGCAGATAAATGTGAGGAAGATGGATAAAAATCAATAATTCAGGTCATTCTGGATGTTCCTGAAAATAAAAGACTTCATGAGGTTCAGGTCTTATCAAAACTTTATGTTTGTTCATATCCACAACTTGAGTAAAACAAATGAATCAGAAACATTTAGGATAACGTTTCACATTGTGATTTTAACCTAAATCTGCTATGAACAACTAAATGACTAAAACACAGATCAGAAAATATTTATTTTCCTCTTTAAATGACGTCTTGTGTTTGTCTCACTCCTTTGCCTCCAACACAATCTCCTTCTTACCTTTTATGACCTTCTGGGTGTTAACCTGAAACCTGCTGGCTGTTAGAGAATAAAGAAACGGAACGAGCTGATTATTAGTTTCATGTTCAAATAATCAACCACTTCAGCTTTTGTGGCATCTGGGTTAACTTGGATCATCTTCATTTCAATAAAGATTTTATGCTTGTAGGATATGGACTCAAGTCTTGTTGACCAAATGCACAAATTTGATACTTTTATTTTTATTTGTAAATTTGAATTTTCGTTTTTGATCATTAAAATAAAATATTAAGTTCCCAAATGAAATGAAGTGTAAATACTTTAGCCCATAATATTTCTATAATTTGCAAACAATAAGGGAGTCGGTTTCATCATTTTTATCAATCACATTTATTGTTTTATTTATAACAGCTCAGCTTATTTAATATCTCCTTCATTAAAATCAAATCATTCTTTCGTTTTGGGTTTGAACTTTAAAGTGAGTAAAACATTGCAAATAATTGTTAGAATACCAGCAGCTATGTAAACACTTTGAGTTTGTTGGAGATAGTGATGATATAGAATCTGAAAATGTTATTATGATTGTGGACAAAGGCTAGTCCACTGGTTCTTAACCTGGGTTGGATGAACCTCAGGGGTTCGGTGGAGCTAAAGACTCACCTGTGTAAAGTCATGATGACGCCTCGCTTTGCCATCACTACTGCAGAGGATCAGTTACATTGCTTAGCCAATCAGAGGATCAGGTTACATTGCTTAGCCAATCAGAGCTCAGAGGAGCCCTGATTGGAGGAGCTTCACTCTCAGCAGGGATTTGAACTTGTGTCTTTATTTACTTCAGAAACTCACAGTTTTTACCAAATTCTGTATCTTTCTGTGTTCTTCTAAATCTGCTCCTTAGTCGCATCTTTTCGGGGTTGGTGCTGCCTCTAGTGGTGTGGGGAGGTAACACAACTAATATAATTACATTACTGAATCAGAATACCGCAAAGTATTTTGTGTGTTCTGGGGGGGGAATCATATTTTATTTATACTACAGAAGGGTTCGGTGAATGCGCACATGAAACTGGTGGTTCGGTACCTCAAAAAAGGTTAAGAACCTCTGGGCTAGCGCATTTTTCAAGTCTGTCCATTAAATGTTAACTGAGCTTGCCATAGCCATGAGAGCGTGTGAGTTAGCCCCGCCTCTTCGTGACGTCACTGAGGAAGCTCGCGCTCCAGCGGCGGCCGGTCGGTCCGTCCAGTCCGCTCAGGCAGCGCTCCGCGTCGGACGTAACGGCCGCCAACGTGACCCGGATGGAGCTTCACCGCTTCCCCGGAAGACTTTTCCCTCAAACGGACCGCCGGTTTACCGCATTTTGGACTCCGATGTCGACGAGTTTTAGCGTAAACTTCTGAAACTTCTCCGGGTTTCCTTCTTTCCCCCGTGGAGGAACGTGAACTTAACGGTTGGAAACGGTTCGGATAACGGTCTGTGTAACGGCAGCACCGAGCGGCAGTTGGAGCGGGTTTCTGCTTCTTTTCACGTCTTCTTCTGGGGGGGAACGGGTCGCCTGGTGGATTAAACTTTGTTTTCAGCTTTTCTAATCCCGGAAAGTTCCCGTCTCCCGCCGCTGTAGCTGTGGCGGGGGCAGCGGAGGGAGAATGCGAACCTCGGCCCACTTCGGCTCTTTCCGTGGCTCCTTCGTGTTTCGTAGACAAACCGAAGTTAAACGATGATTTCCGAGGAGAGAAGCGCAAATAAACAAACCCTGAGCTTCCCGGTGGGTCTGATCATCCGCTCCCCCAAGAGGCGCCTGGCCAAACTGGGGAGGAAACCCAGCAATGGCTCCGTCCAGTAAGTTCAGCAGCTTACAGATATTTACTTTGACTGGGTTTTAGCCATATACAGCATCTTCCATCAGGAAACAAGTTTTTAACTCTTTCATTCTGACACATGCAAATTTTAATGTTCTACGAAGTTAACCTGCATCATGAAATAATTGGTTTTAACTCATAAAATGAGAGAGGTCCACCTCACAGACCTCTAAAGTAAGTTTAACTCAAATTTTAATGTTGTACAAAGTCAACCTCAGTTCTCAAATATTGATTTAATTTATCAGAACTTTTAATAAAAGTTATTTCCTCCTGTAGATAATATTAACTCTTTAATTCTGACACATGCACATTTTAATGTTGTACTCAAATATTGATTTAATTAATCTGAGAACCTTTAATAAAAGTTATTTCCTCCTGTAGATAGAAATTGGTTTTCGTGTTTGGAAATGTTGAAATCAGTCTTTTACATCGTTGTGAAGAAATGTTGACTCCTTTTTGCAGAAATGCTTCAGTCAATCCACATTTAAGGGATTTTGAGCATAATTGTCTGTTTCCTTCAAGTCGGGCTTCATCTGGACCTTCTGGCTTTCCTCATGTTTTCAGACCGGTTCTGTTTCAGGGGTTTGTTGATTCGGCTCAGGGTTTGTTCACTGAGCCTCCAGGTTGGATAGCTGTTTTTCTTTAATAAAGTCATTTAAAATACTTTAGAGTACGGTCAGCTGTGTCTAAAACCAGGTCTGGATTTAAGGTCATCTTCTGCCTTTCAGCGTCGTTGTGGTGTTTCTCTGCCTCTTTAACAGAGTTTAGGAGGAGGTGAAACTTATTTACACCCTTTGCTCGACTCCTGGTGCTGCTGGGCGGGTCGTGTGTTTTTACAGAGCCAACCCGCCCAGACTGGGAACGCAGGATTCCTTTGTGATCTGGAAAACCACGACACGTGACTGGAGTCACTTCCAGGGCTGGAAAAATGTGGATAAAGAATAAAAATATCCTAAATTCTCCCACAATGGAAAAGTTCTGATGCGACATCAGCAAAGTGACAATCAAAGCCAGTAGATCTACAGAAAGGCTGCCGATCCACCTGGCCTTTCATTTCTCAAGATTTGACTTTTGGGGCATTTTGGTCCAAAGCGTTCATTGGGTTTCCGTAGATCAGGGTGATGTCAGCACGGCTCGCACCGCCATCTTGTTTTGAGTTTACTGCTTGTGTTTATTTGGGCCAGGCTGAGATTGTTGTTTAAATTACAAGAATAAAAACATACAACAGTAGTCCAAATAACTTATATAACTTTATATAACAATAGTTAGTCACTATTGTTGACTAACTATTGTTAGTCAACAATAGTTAGTTGACTAACAATAGTCAACTAACATAGTTATTAGTTATGACTATTGTCAACTAACAACTAACAATAGTTAGTTGTTAGTTGACACAGATTGTACATAGCACTATGTACAATCTGTGTACATAGTGCTATGTACACAGATTGTTCACATAGCACTATTGTACATATTGTATATATTATTAACATATAGATTATTATTTATTATTATTTTCTGAACACTTACATCTATTATTATTTTGACTATCTCTATCAATTTTTATATGTATTTTTATTTTTATTGGTAACATTCAATCCTGTGTTTGTTCTTGCTGCTACTGCACACAGTTAATTTACCCGGTTTGGGAATGAATAAAGTACTTCTATTCTATTCTAAAACTGCAATAATTAGAGATCATGAATTTGTGATTTTATGAGAACTCTGACATCAAAACTAAGAAAAAATGAGAAATGTTGATCATCTTGTGAACTTCTTTGGTTTAAGAAAATACTTCATCATGTAACGCATCTGCATCAAGTTATTACAATAAGCAGAGCTTTGAAACGATCAATATAACTCCATCAAAACATTTTTCTCACTAAAATAATTTATATCTTGTAATTTTAAGATGTTTTTTCTGGTCAGATTGAGTCTTTGTTCTCCTAATTTTATGGCTATGTTCTCTTAATTAAACAGAATAAAGACTAAACTAAAACGCTGTTGAGAAAGGCCAGTTTCATTATTAGATATTGTTTGTTGAAACAGAAACGTCTGAAGGTTCTGCAGCCTGACTCTGCTCCTCCGCTCAGGTCCAACAAGTCGGACGGCACCGTCCGCTCCGCAGAGAGCGTTGGCGTCCGGCAGCCGGCCAAGAGCAAGACCGGCGTCACAACAACCGGCTGTCCACGGTTTTCAACTACAGCCCCAACCTGCGGGAGGCGGGCCGGCGGGGCCCGACCCGGGCCGACCCCCAGGCCGCCGACGACCCCGCCGAGCTCTCCAGCCAGCGCTCCGTCCCGGGGATCCTGAAGATCTTCGGCAGCGACATCTGCCAGGGAGCCCACTACAAGAGCGTGCTGGCCACCAGCCAGTCCAGCGCCAGGGAGCTGGTGAGGGAGGCCCTGGAGAGGTGAGGGCGCCCCCTGCAGGCCTGGAGGCCGCCGCCTCTCACTGCCCATCACATAAGATACACCAATGAGTCTTCACTTTAAGATGGGAAATTAATATTTGCAGTTTGGGGAAAACATAGCAAAAGTATTTATAGTAGAGCTGCAGCTGATGATTACTTTAGTAATCGATTATTCTGATTAATCATTGGATAAATGGCAATAACACTTAAACCTGCTTAATACAACATGAGCTCCTGTCGCCCAGGTACTGTCTGGAGAAAGAGGACGCCAGCGACTACGTGCTCTGCGACGTGATTGGTCAGACGGGGGCCGATCACCAGTGGAGGAGGGAGTGCTTCCGGGTGGTGGGGGCCAACGAGAGGCCCCTGCTGCTGCAGGCGCTCTGGAAGCCCAAGGAGGGCTTCTTCAGGCGCTTCGAGATCCAGCGCCGCTCCACCGTGGAGCAGCAGAGCCTGAAGCACCGAGACACCATCACGGCAGGTAATGCTACTTTATACCGACAGGTGACCCCGTACCGACAGGTGACCCCGTTCAGAATGTAACCCCGTACCGACAGGTAACCCCGACAGGTAACCCCGACAGGTGACCCCGACAGGTGACCCCGTACCGACAGGTGACCCCGTACCGACAGGTGACCCCGTTCAGAATGTAACCCCGTACCGACAGGTAACCCCGACAGGTAACCCCGACAGGTGACCCCGTACCGACAGGTGACCCCGTACCGACAGGTGACCCCGTACCGACAGGTGACCCCGTTCAGAATGTAACCCCGTACCGACAGGTAACCCCGACAGGTAACCCCGACAGGTGACCCCGACAGGTGACCCCGTACCGACAGGTGACCCCGTACCGACAGGTGACCCCGTTCAGAATGTAACCCCGTACCGACAGGTAACCCCGACAGGTAACCCCGACAGGTGACCCCGTACCGACAGGTGACCCCGTACCGACAGCTAACCCCGACAGGTAACCCCGACAGGTAACCTTTCAGACAGGTAACCCCGTACCGACAGGTAACCCCGTAACCGACAGTTGACCCCGTTCAGACAGGTGACCCCATTGAGACAGGTGACCCCGTACCGACAGGTGACCCCGTACCGACAGGTGACCCCGTTCAACAGGTGAACCCCTATTCGACAGGTGACCCGTACCGACAGGGACCCCGTTCAGACAGGCTGACCCCGTACCGACCAGACGTGACCCTCTCAGAATGTAACCCATACCGACAGGTAACCCCGACAGGTAACCCCGACAGGTGACCCCGTACCGACAGGTGAACCCGTTCCGACAGGTGACCCCGTACCGACAGCTAACCCCGTACCGACAGGTGACCCTGTTCAGACAGGTGACCCCGTTCAGACAGGTGACCCCGTACCGACAGGTGAACCCGTTCAGACAGGTGACCCCACGACAGGTAACCCCGTACCGACAGTACCCCCGACAGGTAACCCGCAGGTACTTCGACAGGTGACCCCGTACCAGACAGGTAACCCCCCCCTCCCCCGCCCCTGTAGCGGCAGCAGCAGAGCGGGGTGTGACTCGTCTCTCTGGACATTCCTCGGTGCTTCCCGGCTCCAGCAGTGCTGAATGGTGTTTGTGTTACGTCAGCGCGACGGAGCGGCTCTTCATATCAGATGGCGGGCCGACCCGACCGACCCGACCCGCCTCCGGTTCTGCTGCATCGAGGCGGCGCCACTGCAGTCGAGCATTAAGTTTGGGTCGGTTTGGTTTACCAGAGCAATTTCAGGGGAATTTTGGCCACTGTAAACAAGATTTCATAAACAAAAGCTCTCGTCTGTTTGTGTTTTAGATTCAGCTAAACTGTCCAGAGATCCAGGGATGGAAAGTTTTATTTGTTCTCAAAAACCTAAAAATGTTTGTAACTTTTTAAAAAGGTAATTATTTAAAAGAAAAACCGTAGTATTTACGGTGCTGTGATTTTCTCTCACAGGAACACTGTAAGTTTAACATCATGTCCGTCAAAACACACTCAGGTTGTTGAGAGTCCGTTTGTCTTTAGAGATGCAGGTCTTAAATTTCATTCCTTAAGGTTTGATAAAGGTCTTTGAGTTGGTGACCCAGTTGGTTTGAAACCTCTCAGACGGAGGCAGAACGCTTGACGGTGCGTCTTGTGGTCCCAGGGGTGAACGCTCAGGCCCGGAAGCTGCAGAAAAACCGGTCCAGAGTGGCGTCCCTGTTCGTGGACAGCGGGGGGGAGGACATGGACGGCCCGGGATTCTGGAGGAGCCTGAGCGACATGGACCTGTCTGCCACGGAGAGGGAGGCGGGTCGGGCCCAGCGGGGCGCAGTCAGAGAGAACCCGGAGGCCGAGGCCGACACCGAGGTTCTGCGACTTGGCCTGGAGAAGGAAGAGACGGAGAGCAGCGACGACAACGCCACGCAGTACTCCATACACCCACCCTTCGACTTCCCCTACTTCCTGCTGCTGCAGGGCTACGACCACAGACAGGTGGGCTACCGACCACAGACAGGTGGGCTACCGACCACAGACGGGTGGGGCTACCGACCACAGACAGGTGGGCTACCGACCACAGACGGGTGGGCTACCGACCACAGACAGGTGGGCTACCGACCACAGACGGGTGGGGCTACCGACCACAGACGGGTGGGGCTACCGACCACAGACGGGTGGGGCTACCGACCACCATGTTGATGTTTTACTGCTACTAGAGTTTGGACTTGGAGTAGACCATCTTTAATATTGATGTATCTCCATATTTCTTCATTTGTTGTTCAGTATTAATGTCAGCGACTCTGAATCAACAACATAACTGATGAACAGATATTAGAAAACAGAATCTGTTCTCCTCATCCAACACTCTTACACCTGGTAGAGTCGCACCGGGCGCAGCTGCCTCTCTAGAGGTCAATCTGCGAGAGGCGGGGTCACCTGGACAGGTGTTCATCGCAGGACAACACAGAAACAGACAGGACAAGCAACTGCACACACACACACACACACACACATACATATGGAGAATTTAGAGACACCAGCCAACCTGACAATCATGTTCCTTGGAGGAAGCCGGAGTACCTGGAGAGGACCCAGCATGCACAGGGAGAACATGCAGAGAGAATTCATCTTAGCATTTCATAAGGACCATCAGTTACTAGAGACGCACCAACTAGAGATTACATGTCTGACTTCTCTGTTTTAAAACGGGCTTTCCTTCCATCAGCACTCATTAATAACATATTAATATCAGAGACGACGCCCCGCCACGTGATGCTGGCTAGCGCTTAGCGAGGCTAGTGCTTAGCACAGTTAAGCTAGCGTGGCTAGCGCGTAGCATGGTTAGCACTTAGTGTGTCTAGCACTTAGCATGGCTAGCGCTTAGCATGGTTACCAAACCAAACCAACTTTATTTATAAAGCACTTTAAAACAACCACAGCTGATACAAAGTGCTGTACATTAAAACACAACATATTAAAATTAAAAAAACTCTTACAGTTTAAAAACAAAAACACGCGTAGCTTGTCTAGCGCTACCTAACAGCAGACTGTGTGTTTCCTGTAGAGGAAACACTGAGACTTCCAGCATGAAGCTCTGAATAAAACCAGACATCAAGTAACAAGATGTTTAATAAACATGATTAAATTCTCATGTTGCTTGTTTTTTACAGGCGGCTGTTTTGCTTGATGTGGCTCCTGCAATTTGATGTGTAAACATTCCCAGATGTACAACCAGACAGAATGTACAAGTACTTTAACTAAACACAAGCTTTCATCATTTATTGGAATAAATAAAATACTGTAATAAAGTTTGGATCTGTTCTCCACTTGAACATTTAGATGTTGCTCAGAAAATCCCTCCAGTGTGTTAAGAGACGACACGGAGAGAAGCAGCATGAGCTCTGGATTATCATCTGTTAATCCCTGAGCCTCGTCACATTTTGTTACCTGGTCCAATACGACTACTTTCTTAGAAAGGAGTTACAGAACCAGCAGATCTATTTCTGAATATCTGCTCTGTCATTTCGTGCCCACAGAAGTCCAAGTAAAGAAACTCTCCAGAATGTTTGACAGATGCTGACCACATCCTGCTTCTGAAACAATAATAACTGGGCAGCGTTAGCTTTGTTTCCTGGACTTCGGGTCGAACCACTTTCTCCCCCTGACCCGGTTCCTACAGCGAAGCGGCTCCGTCAGGCCGCAGGAAGTGCTGCGTGTTTATCGCTGCGGCTGGAGGAGGAGATCGCTGACTGTGCAGGATGGCGCTAGCTCTCCTTTCTCCTGACAATAGGTCAGAACCAGAGCCAAAGCAAAGAAACGAGGCTTGTCTGTGTTGTGTCAGTTGGCATAAAGTAGGAAGCGATGGCTGATGTCATTGATGCTGTGCTGCTCCAGGCCGACTGAAGGAACACGAAGAAGCATTTCAGCTGAGGGACCGGCAAGGTAGCGACCCGTTATCCTGACCCGTTTTCCGGAAACTGGCTCATTCTGCAGTTTCATTTCAAAACTCAAGGCCATTTTCAGATGCAGAGGAGCCGTCCATGTTTTACGGCTAATAACTGCAACAGTGATTAGGAGGAGAGATTCTTTACAGGGTTTGAACCAGGTGAAAAAAACTTGCTGCTTGAGAAGTTCTGGGTAAAACCTTCTTAATGCAAAATGTTTATATTTCTATTTTACAGTTTTGGCTAATTACAGCTCTGACTGTGTTCTTTCAGCAAACTGCCTTTTTTTGAGTCTGTATACTTCTGTTAATGATCAATTTATGGAATTAGTTTTCAATAATCTATTAATCTGATGAGTAGCATTTAGCACCACCTCGCTGCGCCGCCCCTCGTCTCGCTGCGCCCTGCATCGCCGCCCCTCGTCTCGCTGCATCGCCGCCCCTCGTCTCGCTGCGCCGCCCCTCGTCTCGCTGCATCGCCGCCCCTCGTCTCTCTGCGCCCTGCATCGCCACCCCTCGTCTCGCTGCATCGCCGCCCCTCGTCTCGCTGCACCCTGCATCGCCGCCCCTCGTCTCGCTGCGCCCTGCATCGCCGCCCCTCGCTCGCTGCATCGCGCCCTCGCTCTCTGCGCCCTGCCCCACCCGTGCTCGTCGGCAGCCCCTCGCGCCGCCCCCCCTCGTCTCGCTGCATCGCCGCCCCTCGTCGCTGCCCTGCATGCGCCGCCCCCTCGTCTCGCTGCATGCTCGCCGCCCCTCGTCTCGCGGGCCCACGCATCGCCGCCCCTCGCTCTCGCCTGCATCGCCGCCCCTCGTCTCGCTGCATCGCCGCCCCTCGTCTCGCTGCACCCTGCATCGCCGCCCCTCGTCTCGCTGCGCCCTGCATCGCCGCCCCTCTCTCGCGCATCCCGCCCTCGTCTCTCTGCGCCCTGCATCGCGCCCCTCGTCTCGCTGCATCGCCCTCTCGCTGGCTCTCGCTGCACTTGTCGCCGCCCCTCGTCTCGCTGCCCCCTGCATCGCCGCCCCTCGTCTCCTGCGCCCTGCATCGCCGCCCTCGTCTCGCTGCATCGCCGCCCCTCGTCTCGCTGCGCCGCCCCTCGTCTCGCTGCATCGCCGCCCCTCGTCTCGCTGCACCCTGCATCGCCGCCCCTCGTCTCGCTGCGCCCTGCATCGCCGCCCCTCGTCTCGCTGCACCCTGCATCGCCGCCCCTCGTCTCGCTGCGCCCTGCATCGCCGCCCCTCGTCTCGCTGCATCGCCGCCCCTCGTCTCTCTGCCCCTGCATCGCCCCCCTCGTCTCGCTGCATCGCCGCCCCTCGTCTCGCTGCGCCGCCCCTCGTCTCGCTGCACCTGCGCCGCCCCTCGTCTCGCTGCACTGCATCGCCGCCCCTCGTCTCGTGCACCCTGCTCGCCGCCCCTCGTCTCGCTGCGCCCTGCATCGCCGCCCCTCGTCTCGCTGCGCCGCCCCTCGTCTCGCTGCATCGCCGCCCCTCGTCTCGCTGCACCCTGCATCGCCGCCCCTCGTCTCGCTGCGCCCTGCATCGCCGCCCCTCGTCTCGCGCAGCCTGCCACTCCGTCTCGCTGCCCCTCGCATCGCTGCCCCTGCATCGCCGCCCCTCGTCTCGCTGCAATCGCCGCCCCTCGTCTCGCCCTGCATCGCCCCCCTCGTCTCGCTGCATCGCCGCCCCTCGTCTCGCTGCGCTCCCGCTGCACCCTGCATCGCCGCCCCTCGTCTCGTTGCACCCTGCATCGCCGCCCCTCGTCTCGCTGCGCCCTGCATCGCCGCCCCTCGTCTCGCTGCGCCGCCCCTCGTCTCGCTGCATCGCCGCCCCTCGTCTCGCTGCACCCGCATCGCCGCCCCTCGTCTCGCTGCGCCCTGCATCGCCGCCCCTCGTCTCGCTGCATCGCCGCCCCTCGTCTCGCGCGCCCTGCATCGCCGCCCCTCGTCTCGCTGCATCGCCGCCCCTCGTCTCGCTGCCCCTGCATCGCCGCCCCTCGTCTCGCTGCGCCCTGCATCGCCGCCCCTCGTCTCGCTGCATCGCCGCCCCTCGTCTCTCTGCCCTGCATCGCCGCCCCTCGTCTCGCTGCATGCCGCCCTGCATCCGCCGCCCCTCGTCTCGCTGCATCGCGCCCCTCCTCGCTGCACCTGCACGCCGCCCCTCGTCTCGCTGCATCGCCGCCCCTTCGTCTCCCCTCTGCTGCGCCCTGCATCGCCGCCCCTCGCTCGCTGCATCGCCGCCCCTCGTCTCGCTGCATCGCCGCCCCTCGTCTCGCTGCGCCCTGCATCGCCGCCCCTCGTCTCGCTGCATCGCCGCCCCTCGTCTCGCTGCACCCGCATCGCCGCCCCTCGTCTCGCTGCGCCCTGCATCGCCGCCCCTCGTCTCGCTGCATCGCCGCCCCTCGTCTCTCTGCGCCCTGCATCGCCGCCCTCGTCTCGCTGCATCGCCGCCCCTCGTCTCTCTGCGCCATCGCCGCCCCTCGTCTCGCTGCATCGCCGCCCCTCGTCTCGCTGCGCCGCCCCTTGTCTCGCTGCATCGCCGCCCCTCGTCTCGCTGCATCGCCGCCCCTCGCCTCGCCTCATCCTGACTCCCAGGCTGTATTCTTAGCTCCTCATCCTGGTTTCTGTTCCACTGCTGGCTGATTTCCTGACTGTTGCACAAGGGGATCAGTCCAATCCCAGACACCCTGGCAGATCCAGAGGATGCGCTAAGTCTGCTGGATTAGCAGGAGATAATGTGACAGACACCATATTTAAATCTGCGACAGTTTCCAGCTTCTGTAATAATGTTAGCCGCTTCCTTCCAGTTTCATCTTTACTTCATTTGTTTAGTTTAACGGTCATCAGCTCTAGGCTAGGATAGCGTTAGCATGCTCACCTGTTTTCACAGGCCTTGTTGATTATTGATCTGATCATGCCAACTCAACAACTACTTCCTTTCTTATTTCAAAATAAGAGTCCTAAGCAGATGCAGCCTGGTGTTGCAGGATGTGGAAGTGATTGATTTTGATCTTGTAGGATTTTGTGCTCTACCTGCTGAGCGGGGGCAGCACCGTCTTCGGCTGCTGCAGGGAGCACAGCGCCGGAGAGGATGAGGAGCGGCTGAAGGTCGACGTCCTCCTATTTGCTCCTGACGTGTCGCCGCAGCACTGCTGCGTCAGACGCCTGGACTCCAACTCCCAGAGTTCCTCAGGAAGGCAGAGAAAGACTGTGACCCTGCTGAGGCCCCTCCACGGGGCCCCCGTCACCAGAAACGGTTTTCTTCTGGACCAGGAAGTAGAACTGAATCCTGGAGACCTGGTTGGTTTGGGGAAGCACTACCTGTTCCTGTTCAAGGATCCCACCGGCGGGTCGGGTTCTCCTCCTGCTCCGCCCTGGATGGCCCGGCTCCGCCCGGACTCTGACGCTGGCACTGCCTGTTCGTCCTGCGGCTCCTGCGTCGCCGTGAAGCGGCTCCTGGGGAAACGGCCGGCGTCCTGCTGGAGGAGCCTGGAGGGCGCCGAGGCTTCGCTGCGCTACGAGCTGCAGCAGGAGGAACGGGTCCTGCAGGAGATCCTGGACATGGTGGAGGCCAGTGAGAGCGAAGCGAAGCTGAGTCCTGCTTTCCTGCTGATTCTCTGCATCCAGCGCTCCGCCGGTTCCTTCCAGCTGACTCACTTCAGGCAGCTGCTGCTCCGGATCGCCAGCCAGATCCAGATCATTACGTGGGTAAGCAGCAGGAGCGCCGGTCTGAACTCAGCCGCAGGTTTTCTACAGTAATTCATGTGTTCATGTGATCTAACCTTTCAGGAGAAGACGAAGGAACTCGCTGCAATGCAACCAGAAGTGTGAGTCCATCACCAAGATCTATAAAGTCTATAAAGAGAAACTAAACTCACAGAAATAATCAAACTCCTTAAACTTTCTACATTTTATCACATTAAAGTATTTTTATAGAAACCTCCTTTCTGTCGCTGCAGACGGGCCTCTGCTGCAGACGGGCCTCTGCTGCAGACGGGCCCCTGCTGCAGACGGGCCTCTGCTGCAGTCGGGCCCTGCTGCAGACGGCCGCTGCTGCAGTCGGCCTCTGCTGCAGTCGGGCCTCTGCTGCAGACGGGCCCCTGCTGCAGACGGGCCTCTGCTGCAGACGGGCCTCTGCTGCAGTCGGGCCCCTGCTGCAGACGGGCCCTGCTGCAGACGGCCTCTGCTGCAGTCGGGCCTCTGCTGCAGTCGGCCTCTGCTGCAGACGGGCTCTGCTGCAGACGGGCCTCTGCTGCAGTCGGGCCTCTGCTGCAGACGGGCCTCTGCTGCAGACGGGCCTCTGCTGCAGACGGGCTCTGCTGCAGTCGGGCTGCTGCAGGTGAAACCTCTGATCAGCTTCACCTGTATTTCCTGTCTGTTGGTCAGCAGCTCCGTTGACGACGCAGACGATCAGCTGCAGCAGCTCAGCCTGGAGGAACTGATCTCAGGTCTGCAGCCGCTGGTTCTGTGGATGGCCAACTCCATCGAGCTGCTGCACTTCATCCAGCATCAGGTCCCCCAGCTGTTGCCATGGAGACGGGACAGCATGGACCCAGGTGGACATGGAGTTTGACGGACTCCGTCCCGGTGAAGGTGGTAAAAACGTTGTGTTCTGGTTTCCATCAGCGCGGCTGCAGGCGGAGCTGTGGGCCACCCAGACGGCCTGTGAGGAAGCCATGACGGTCCTGGAGGAGGTCATCATGTTCACCTTCCAGCAGTCGGTCTACTACCTCACCAAGGTCTGGCCCACTGCCACCTGGCTGAGCTCACACTACAGAGCCAGAACACAATACCAGCGTGGAAACGCTGTCCGGCAGGAAAGAGGGGGGGGGGGGGGGGGGGGCGTCCTTTCCACTCTGCAGTGTAAACACTGACAGCAGTTATCTGGAGCTGCACAGCTTCCACCCACTGGACCCGTCACATCATCGCTGTCCCAGGCTCACTCTCCCTGAGAAAACATTCTGCAGCAAGTTCAGAGTTTCTGCTTTCCTTTTCTGGCACATTCATGGCGCCACAAACTGCTCCGAAACATCATTCCTGTTTGAGACGGGCCGGTCGGAGTCGCTGCATTTCATCTGCAGGTTTAATGTTTCTGAACCTCCTCATGGAGCAAACAGTGGAGAAAACAGAAAGATCCGTTTTCAGATGAAACTGGCAGCTTCTAAAACCATTAACAACCATAAAACAAAGTCTAACCAGACATTTTTCTGATCCTGGGACGATGAGACTGGGGTCAAAGGTCACCATCTGGCCAACCAGCTGTATTGTAACGTATTGAGGCGTGTTGGGCTCAGATGTTGCTGCAGAGGGAAGCAGCTGTCAGCAGAGCAGGGCGGAGCAGGAGCAGCTCTTCCTCTGTCAGGTTCTCACCTCGACCCGTTAAAACCAGCCGGCATCTGCTGCTTCCCAGCAGGGGAGCTGCTGGCTCTCCCTCACTAATGCAGTGTGTGTGTGTGTGTGTGTGTCATAGAAACCCCAGCTACACATGCCAGAAGAAGCAGATACTCAGATAAAACAAACTTCTTCCCTCTTATAACCTTTGAACTTTTAAACTCGGCGTAGTTTTATCTCATTAAGAGGAGAAAGTTTGTCATCCTGGCGAGATTCTGCTGCTGCGTTTGTTTCAGCTGTGCAGTGAAAGGTGTCCTGAGTTCAGCCGTCTTGCCCGTGTCCCTGCAGAGCCTGTACCCGGCCCTGGGCGGCCTGCTGGACGGGAACCCCTTCTCTGACGACGGTCAGCTGCGACTTCCTGTCGGCCTCAGCAACATCCTGCGGGTCCTGAAGGAGGCGCTGCAGCTCCTGTCGGCCTTCCAGGTGCATCCGGACGTCGCCCTGCAGCTCTGTGGCTACTTGTTCTTCTTCATCAACGCTTCGCTCTTCAACAGCCTCATGGAGAGAGGTAGCAGCTCACGCTGTCAGCTTCAGCCTTATGAGTTACTTTAGCTTTTTAATGTTTGCATAACACAGTCAGGATGTTTTAATCATTCAGAAATTTTCACTGTGAACACAAGTCTGGTTCTATCTTTATCTATCTTGTTTTGGTTGCTATGTTACCACCAGGCATGCATGTTGTAATGTCTGAGACTCTAAAACATCTGCCCTGGGGTTGCCATGTTCTGCTCCATCTGCCCTGGGGTTGCCATGTTCTGCTCCATCTGCCCTGGGGTTGCCATGTTCGTGTTGGCTGGTTTTGTCCATGTTGAAATATTCATTATCATCAGATCTTAAACCGACTTTATTCTGACCCATCAGGTTGAATCTGCAGCAGCTCGTTTTATTGCCGCGTCGCTGCAGCAGCTTTTTATTGCGCGTGCTGCAGCGCTCGTTTTATTGCCGCGTGCAGCAGCTCGTTTTATTGCCGCGTCGCTGCAGCAGCCGTTTTATGCTGCTCGCTGCACACTCGTTTATTGCCGCGTCGCTGCAGCAGCTCGTTTTATTGCCGCGTCGCTGCAGCAGCTCGTTTTATTGCCGCGTCGCTGCAGCAGCTCGTTTTATTGCCGCGTCGCTGCAGCAGCTCGTTTTATTGCCGCGTCGCTGCAGCAGCTCGTTTTATTGCCGCGTCGCTGCAGCAGCTCGTTTTATTGCCGCGTCCTGCAGCAGTCGTTTTATGCAGCGTCGCGCAGCAGCTCGTTTCATTTCATGCTCGGTCTAACTGGAGGTCCTGCTTCCTCAGGGTCCGTGGCCGGGTTCTACCAGTGGTCCCGCGGCGTGCAGATCCGGGCCAACCTGGACCTGCTCATGGACTGGGCCCAGAATCAGGGCCTGGCCAACATGGCCGCTCAGTTCCTGCAGAAGCTCTCCGCCGCCGTCAACCTGCTGGCCACGCCCAAAGAAACGCTTCTGCAGGTCAGCTCACACCCGCCGCTCACTTCCTGTCCTCTGACCGCCGGTGGGCGGAGCCACGCTGATGTCAGCCTGAGGTTCGATTCCCTCAGGTGTCCCATGTTTCACAGCATCAGGGTCTCGGTAATCGGTTCTGGACGCGACTCGCTGCTCGTTGTTCTGCCTCTGAGCAGAAGGAAGCGGCCAGCAGATGTTCCTGGATACTTTGAGACTTTAACTCAGGGAACATTTCAGTGACTTGGACTTTTACCAGAGTCACATGTTGGAGAGGAACCGATACTTTGACTCTGAGATCTCAGTACTTCATACAACGCTGGTCAGAACCGATTCAGTCAGACAGAACCAGGAGGCGTCTCTGCTGTCCCGCCTCCAGCACCATGGTTGACCTTTGTGTCTGTCCCCTCAGGCGTCCTGGACGTCCCTCAGGGCCGAGTTCGCCGCCCTGGCGCCGGCGCAGCTGCACCACATGCTGAGGGAGTACGGCGGCGGGAAGCCCCGCCCCCCCGGGTGGAGCCCGGCGGCGGGGGGGCGGGGGAGGCGCTGAGGACGGGTGAGAGAGAGGAGCATCGCCGCTCTGCCGGCCCGGTTCGGCTCGGTTCGGTTCTTCATAGGACTCACATGAACAGCTCCGCCTCCAGCAGCTGTTCTTCCACAACGTCCTGATCTTTCCATGTCGGTTCTATGAGACCCATTTGGACCCTTTGGACCCATTTGGACCCATTTGGACCCGTATGGACCCATTTGGACCCATTTGGACCCGGTTTGGACCCATTTGGACCCGTTTGGACCCATTTGGACCCGTTTGGACCCGTTTTGGACCCATTTGGACCCGTTTGGACCCATTTGGACCCGTATGGACCCGTTTGGACCCGTTTGGACCGACCCGTATGGACCCATTTGGACCCGTTTGGACCCGTTTGGACCCGTTTGGACCCGTTTGGACCCGTTTGGACCCTTTGGACCCTTTGGACCCGTTTGGACCCATTTGGACCCTTGGACCCGTTTGGACCCATTTGGACCCGTATGGACCCATTTGGACCCGTATTGGACCCGATTGGACCCATTTGGACCCGTATGGACCCATTTGGACCCTTTGGACCCTATGGACCCATTTGGACCCGTTTGGACCCTGTTCCCATTGGACAGTTATGGAGCGGCTGATCCCAGTCTGCCTGCATAACGGAACATGCAGCGACCCACCAGGGGAACCGATAACGGAACCGGAGACCGGATCCGGGTCCGGTTCGTCGGTTCCGGCTCAGGAAACTAAATACTGCAGGAACAAGAGCAAAACTAATGATGATTATTAGTAATCAATGAAGAATCAGGGCAAATATTAAAGCTTTTTATGAAGAGTTAGAAACACATTAAAGAAACAAACAGTAAATATTATTGATCACTGATTATTGATCCCTGATTATTGATTACTGATTGTTGATCCTTGATTACTGATTATCGATCCCTGATTATTGATTACTGATTATTGATCCCTGATTACTGATTATCGATCCCTGATTATTGATCCCTGATTACTGATTATCGATCCCTGATTATTGATTACTGATTATTGATCCCTGATTACTGATTATCGATCCCTGATTACTGATTATCGATCCCTGATTATTGATTATTGATCCCTGATTATTGATTACTGATTATTGATCCCTGATTACTGATTATTGCTTCCTGATCGCTCCCCGCCAGCCGACGTCCTGCTGGGTTTGGACCAACATCCTCCTCTCATCCTGCCCAGCAGCTGTTTCCAGCTGGAGCCTGGTGAGGTTCTGTCTGACCCGGTTCTGTTGGAGCATCTGACCCGCCTGCAGGCCTGGATCAGCCGACTCAGTGAGACCCAGAGCCCGGGTTCGGTTCCGGAGCGGGTAAGGAGGTTCTGTGACCCGGGTCGGGTCGGGAAAAGCCTCGGCGCCTCTGACCGGCCGCGTGTCCGCCCAGACTCAGGTTCCAGACGGACCGAGCAGCGCCGGACCCGGTCCGGACGGGGAGTCCGACTCGCTCTCCTCTGCAGAACCGGGTCAGGGCAGAGAGTCGCACGGCGACCTGAGCCGCTGCGAGGCGGTTCTGACCCAGAAGCTGAAGAACCTGCAGCTGCAGAACACCCTGCCGGGTCCGGCCGGCACCGGATACCACAAGAGCCTGGCTCTGGACCCGTCCTGCCTGCTGACGCCGCCCAACACCCCGCAAGGCCCGGAGCCCGGCGAGCCCGAGGCGCCGCACACAGGTAACCAGAGGTCAGAGGTCAGGTCTCTGTCTTCAGGAGCCCAAACAGAGGTCAACACGCAGAACACGGCCCGGTTCTGTGGCCTGGTTCAGCCGCATGTCCGTCCCTCCTGAAGACACGGTTTAGAGCTCAGACGGAACTTCCTGTCTGATCCGCCTGTGGGACCATCAGAACCTCCAGATGTTGGTCCAGAAACCATCACAGGTCAAAGGAACCATGAAGCCTTTAGGTTCTGGTTCTGCCAGCAGATGCAGCTTTAAATATTCACCTAAAGCAGCAAAATGTCATTTTAATGATTATTTATTATTCAGACGATCAATCCAGTAAAAAATCTATTTCTAAATGAGAAAATAAAAGTTTTATTCTCTAAAATGCAATAATTAGTTTAAATGCTTGTCTGTTGTTCAGTTTTGGTCGATTGGATATGAAATGGCGTTTTAATCGGCCAATAATCGATTCATCGTGATCAACCTGATTGATTGTTCCAGTGCTAATCAGGAATATGTAACTAGGGTTCAGTGTGATTCTTTTTTCCACCCTCCTGGGGTCAGAGGTCAGAGGTCGCTGGTGTGAGAGGCGGCTTTGTACTTTAATCCTTCAGATAAAATTAGAAACTTTTTCACTCTGAAACCAGAGAAACCTGTTGGTCGAACGGACCGAGCCTGGACCCGTCTGGAACCAGAACCGGCTGGTAAACCGGATCCAGCGGTCGGACATGGACCAGACATCAGGAGGTTAAAGGGCAAAGGTCAGCCGGGGTAATGATGTGGCTGGTTACTAGTCAGCTTCTCCAGCGTTTTCTTTTCCAAAAGGAACTTTTTAGTATTTTCTGTGAAGATTGAGCAACAATTTAATATTAAACTGGGATTATCTTTAGTTTTCAGTGTTTTTAAAAGTCTTTCAGCCTTTTGCCGTAGCGCTAACTGGGTGCTAACCAGGCGCTAACCGGGTGCTAACCAGGCGCTAACCAGGCGCTAACTGGGTGCTAACCAGGCGCTAACCGGGTGCTAACCGGGCGCTAACCAGGTGCTAACCGGGCGCTAACTGGGTGCTAACCAGGTGCTAACCGGGCGCTAACCAGGCGCTAACTGGGTGCTAACCAGGCGCTAACCAGGTGCTAACCGGGCGCTAACCAGGCGCTAACCGGGTGCTAACCAGGCGCTAACCGGGGCTAACCAGGTGCTAACTGGGTGCTAACCAGGCGCTAACTGGGTGCTAACCAGGAGCTAACTGGGTGCTAACCAGGTGCTAACCGGGTGCTAACCAGGCGCTAACCGGGTGCTAACCAAGCGCTAACTGGGTGCTAACCAGGCGCTAACTGGGTGCTAACCAGGCGCTAACTGGGTGCTAACCGGGTGCTAACCAGGCGCTAACTGGGTGCTAACCAGGTGCTAACTGGGCGCTAACCCCTCCTGCGCTCCGGCCCCCCCAGGCCCCCTGCTGGGTGTCTCTGTGTCTTCCAGGCGTCAGCAGGAGGATTTGGTTGATCTTCATCAGGAGTCTCGACTCTCATTGGCTGCTAGTGAAAGGCTAATGCGTTAAGGCGTTAGCCTGACAGGAGCCATCTGGCACCGTCGGCCTCTAATGGCAGCCAGTTCCTCACCAGTAATTACAGCCACTAACCTTAATGTTCACTTACCTGCTTTATTATTTGAGATAAAACTGAATTTCCCTCATTTAATGTCATCATCATTACAAATATGTGTGATTAGTTAAAGTAAACAAAGTCCTATTAATGGGTTCTGGGATAAATGGCAGAAAATTAACAACAAAAATGTATTAAATGGTAATAAAAAATAAACCAATATAAATATATATGTAACCCTGTTGGCTTGGCTCCAGTTCACCTGTGAAGGTTTAGCCCCGCCCCCAACATGTCAGTCAACTTTGCTGACACCTTGTTTGAGCTTTCAGGTGTCCGTAGCGACTGGAAGCTGGTTCAAAGCACTTCTGGACGTCTCCAGAAGTGCTTTGTGGTCTCCAGGGGGACATGTTGTCTCCAGGAGGACATGTTGTCTCCCATGTTGTCTCCAGGAGGACATGTTGTCTCCCATGTTGTCTCCAGGGGGACATGTTGTCTCCCATGTTGTCTCCAGGGGGACATGTTGTCTCCAGGAGGACATGTTGTCTCCCATGTTGTCTCCAGGAGGACATGTTGTCTCCCATGTTGTCTCCAGGGGACATGTTGTCTCCCATGTTGTCTCCCGGAGGACATGTTGTCTCCAGGGGGACATGTTGTCTCCAGGGGGACATGTTGTCTCCCATTGTATGTTCTCCAGGAGGACATGTTGTCTCCCATGTTGTCTCCAGGAGGACATGTTGTCTCCCATGTTGTCTCCAGGGGGACATGTTGTCTCCCATGTTGTCTCCAGGGGGACATGTTGTCTCCAGGAGGACATGTTGTCTCCCATGTTGTCTCCAGGGGGACATGTTGTCTCCCATGTTGTCTCCAGGAGGACATGTTGTCTCCCATGTTGTCTCCAGGGGGACATGTTGTCTCCCATGTTGTCTCCAGGGGGACATGTTGTCTCCCATGTTGTCTCCAGGAGGACATGTTGTCTCCCATGTTGTCTCCAGGAGGACATGTTGTCTCCCATGTTGTCTCCAGGGGGACATGTTGTCTCCCGGAGGACATGTTGTCTCCAGGGGGACATGTTGTCTCCCGGAGGACATGTTGTCTCCAGGAGGACATGTTGTCTCCAGGGGGACATGTTGTCTCCCATGTTGTCTCCAGGAGGACATGTTGTCTCCCATGTTGTCTCCAGGGGGACATGTTGTCTCCCATGTTGTCTCCAGGGGGACATGTTGTCTCCCGGAGGACATGTTGTCTCCAGGGGGACATGTTGTCTCCCGGAGGACATGTTGTCTCCAGGAGGACATGTTGTCTCCAGGGGGACATGTTGTCTCCCATGTTGTCTCCAGGAGGACATGTTGTCTCCCATGTTGTCTCCAGGGGGACATGTTGTCTCCCATGTTGTCTCCAGGGGGACATGTTGTCCCCCATGTTGTCCCCAGGAAGACATGTTGTCTCCAGGAGGACATGTTGTCTCCCATGTTGTCTCCAGGAGGACATGTTGTCTCCCATGTTGTCTCCAGGGGGACATGTTGTCTCCAGGAGGACATGTTGTCTCCCATGTTGTCTCCAGGGGGACATGTTGTCTCCCATGTTGTCTCCAGGGGGACATGTTGTCCCCCATGTTGTCCCCAGGAAGACATGTTGTCTCCAGGAGGACATGTTGTCTCCCATGTTGTCTCCAGGAGGACATGTTGTCTCCCATGTTGTCTCCAGGGGGACATGTTGTCCCCCATGTTGTCCCCAGGAAGACATGTTGTCTCCAGGAGGACATGTTGTCTCCCATGTTGTCCCCAGGAGGACATGTTGTCTCCAGGAGGACATGTTGTCTCCAGCTGTCCTCTCTGCTCTGCAGTCGGTGGCAGCAGCCATGTGGAGCCTGGAGACGCGGCAGCAGAGGACAGAGAGGACGTGTTCACGGTGGAGGTCCACAGAGGTCCCCACGGCCTGGGACTGGCCCTGGTGGACGGGACGGTGAGACACCAGGACAGTAGTCACCGCTTGGCGTCTCCATCAGAACGCTGCCATCTTTATTCTGCCGTGTTGCAGCAAACGGCGCTGAGGATGAGCGGCGTCTACGTGAAGTCGGTGGTTCCCGACTCTCCGGCGGCTCGTTGTGGGAAGCTGAGGACCGGCGATCGGATCCTGGCCGTCAACGGGACCAGCCTGGTGGGGATGGACTACAGCAGGTGAGTCCAACGTCTCCGCTGACCGTCCAGCAGCTTCTGACCGGCCGCCGTCTGCTCCAGAGGCAGGGAGCTGATCCGCTCAGCAGGGGGCGCTCTGAGGCTGCTGGTGGCAAAGATGGACGCCGACTGCAGCAGCAGGAACGAAGCTACATGCTGAGGGCCGAACCGGATCCACAGCAAACTGGGAGGAAAACCTGCTGCTGCAGCATCTGTACATGTTTCAGGCTCTGCTGCCTTCATGTTTTATGAAAACTGGATTTATTTAAATGTTCGTTGATCTCAAGGACTTTTTATCAGCTCCATTGTTTTATGACGTCTGAGTCCATAACTGATTGTTTTTACAGTTTAGTAAAAGTCACAATTCTCCTGAAGAACAAAGTTTAGTTTCTATTGTCTCTTTTAACAGGAAGTTTTAAATGTTTGGTTTTACTCCAACTGGAAACATGAACAAAATTCATCTCTGTAAATTAAAATGTTCATTTAATTCAGTAAATTAAAAATGGAAACTTGATCAAATCTGATTTTTGTTGATGAACATTTCTGAGTTTCTGCTGGAGGAGCTGCAGTTTGGGCTGAACAGAACCAGCCGGGTGGAGCCTCTGGTTCTGGGTGGGTGGAGCCTCTGGTTCTGGGTGGGTGGAGCCTCCGGTACCAGGTGGAGCCTCCAGTTCTGGGTGGGTGGAGCCTCTGGTACCAGGTGGAGCCTCCAGTTCTGGGTGGGTGGAGCCTCTGGTACCGGGTGGAGCCTCTGGTTCCGGGTGGAGCCTCCGGTTCCGGGTGGGTGGAGCCTCCGGTTCCGGGTGGGTGGAGCCTCCGGTACCAGGTGAAGCCTCCAGTTCTGGGTGGGTGGAGCCTCTGGTACCGGGTGGAGCCTCTGGTACCGGGTGGAGCCTCTGGTTCCGGGTGGAGCCTCCGGTTCCGGGTGGGTGGAGCCTCCGGATCTGGGTGGAGCCTCCGGTACCAGGTGAAGCCTCCAGTTCTGGGTGGGTGGAGCCTTCAGTTCTGGGTGGAGCCTCCGGTACCAGGTGGAGCCTCTGGTACCGGGTGGAGCCTCCAGTTCTGGGTGGGTGGAGCCTCCGGTTCTGGGTGGGTGGAGCCTCCGGTACCAGGTGGAGCCTCCAGTTCTGGGTGGGTGGAGCCTCCGGTACCGGGTGGAGCCTCCAGTTCTGGGTGGAGCCTCCGGTACCAGGTGGAGCCTCCGGTTCTGGGTGGGTGGAGCCTCCGGTACCAGGTGGAGCCTCCAGTTCTGGGTGGGTGGAGCCTCCGGTACTGGGTGGAGCCTCCAGTTCTGGGTGGAGCCTCCGGTACCAGGTGGAGCCTCTGGTTCTGGGTGGGTGGAGCCTCCGGTACCAGGTGGAGCCTCCAGTTCTGGGTGGAGCCTCTGGTACCGGGTGGAGCCTCTGGTTCTGGGTGGGTGGAGCCTCCGGTTCTGGGTGGAGCCTCCGGTACAAGGTGGAGCCTCCAGTTCTGGGTGGGTGGAGCCTCCGGTACCAGGTGGAGCCTCCAGTTCTGGGTGGAGCCTCTGGTACCGGGTGGAGCCTCTGGTTCTGGGTGGGTGGAGCCTCCGGTACCGGGTGGAGCCTCCAGTTCTGGGTGGAGCCTCCGGTACCAGGTGGAGCCTCTGGTTCTGGGTGGGTGGAGCCTCCAGTTCTGGGTGGAGCCTCCGGTACCAGGTGGAGCCTCTGGTTCTGGGTGGGTGGAGCCTCCGGTACCGGGTGGAGCCTCCAGTTCTGGGTGGAGCCTCCGGTACCAGGTGGAGCCTCTGGTTCTGGGTGGGTGGAGCCTCCAGTTCTGGGTGGGTGGAGCCTCCGGTACCAGGTGGAGCCTCCAGTTCTGGGTGGGTGGAGCCTCTGGTACCGGGTGGAGCCTCCAGTTCTGGGTGGAGCCGCCGGTACCAGGTGGAGCCTCCAGTACCAGGTGGAGCCTCTGGTTCTGGGTGGGTGGAGCCTCCAGTTCTGGGTGGGTGGAGCCTCCGGTACCAGGTGGAGCCTCCAGTTCTGGGTGGGTGGAGCCTCCAGTTCTGGGTGGAGCCGCCGGTACCAGGTGGAGCCTCCAGTTCTGGGTGGGTGGAGCCTCCGGTACCAGGTGGAGCCTCCAGTTCTGGGTGGAGCCTCCGGTACCAGGTGGAGCCTCCAGTTCTGGGTGGGTGGAGCCTCTGGTACCGGGTGGAGCCTCTGGTACCGGGTGGAGCCTCTGGTTCCGGGTGGAGCCTCCGGTTCCGGGTGGGTGGAGCCTCCGGTTCTGGGTGGAGCCTCCGGTACCAGGTGAAGCCTCCAGTTCTGGGTGGGTGGAGCCTCCAGTTCTGGGTGGAGCCTCCGGTACCAGGTGGAGCCTCTGGTTCTGGGTGGGTGGAGCCTCTGGTTCTGGGTGGAGCCTCCAGTTCTGGGTGGGTGGAGCCTCCGGTTCTGGGTGGGTGGAGCCTCCGGTACCGGGTGGAGCCTCCAGTTCTGGGTGGGTGGAGCCTCCGGTTCTGGGTGGGTGGAGCCTCCGGTACCAGGTGGAGCCTCCAGTTCTGGGTGGGTGGAGCCTCCGGTACCAGGTGGAGCCTCCAGTTCTGGGTGGGTGGAGCTTCCAGTACCGGGTGGAGCCTCCAGTTCTGGGTGGAGCCTCCGGTACCAGGTGGAGCCTCCGGTTCTGGGTGGGTGGAGCCTCCGGTACCAGGTGGAGCCTCCAGTTCTGGGTGGGTGGAGCCTCCGGTACCAGGTGGAGCCTCCAGTTCTGGGTGGGTGGAGCCTCTGGTACCGGGTGGAGCCTCTGGTACCGGGTGGAGCCTCTGGTTCCGGGTGGAGCCTCCGGTTCCGGGTGGGTGGAGCCTCCGGTTCTGGGTGGAGCCTCCGGTACCAGGTGAAGCCTCCAGTTCTGGGTGGGTGGAGCCTCCAGTTCTGGGTGGAGCCTCCGGTACCAGGTGGAGCCTCTGGTTCTGGGTGGGTGGAGCCTCTGGTTCTGGGTGGAGCCTCCAGTTCTGGGTGGGTGGAGCCTCCGGTTCTGGGTGGGTGGAGCCTCCAGTTCTGGGTGGGTGGAGCCTCCGGTACCGGGTGGAGCCTCCAGTTCTGGGTGGGTGGAGCCTCCGGTTCTGGGTGGGTGGAGCCTCCGGTACCAGGTGGAGCCTCCAGTTCTGGGTGGGTGGAGCCTCCGGTACCAGGTGGAGCCTCCAGTTCTGGGTGGGTGGAGCTTCCAGTACCGGGTGGAGCCTCCGGTACCGGGTGGAGCCTCCAGTTCTGGGTGGAGCCTCCGGTACCAGGTGGAGCCTCTGGTTCTGGGTGGGTGGAGCCTCCGGTACCAGGTGGAGCCTCCAGTTCTGGGTGGAGCCTCTGGTACCGGGTGGAGCCTCTGGTTCTGGGTGGGTGGAGCCTCCGGTTCTGGGTGGAGCCTCCGGTACAAGGTGGAGCCTCCAGTTCTGGGTGGGTGGAGCCTCCGGTACCAGGTGGAGCCTCCAGTTCTGGGTGGAGCCTCTGGTACCGGGTGGAGCCTCTGGTTCTGGGTGGGTGGAGCCTCCGGTTCTGGGTGGGTGGAGCCTCCAGTTCTGGGTGGAGCCTCCGGTACCAGGTGAAGCCTCCAGTTCTGGGTGGGTGGAGCCTCCGGTACCAGGTGGAGCCTCCAGTTCTGGGTGGGTGGAGCCTCTGGTACCGGGTGGAGCCTCTGGTTCTGGGTGGGTGGAGCCTCTGGTTCTGGGTGGAGCCTCCAGTTCTGGGTGGGTGGAGCCTCTGGTTCTGGGTGGAGCCTCTGGTACCGGGTGGAGCCTCTGGTTCTGGGTGGGTGGAGCCTCTGGTTCTGGGTGGAGCCTCCAGTTCTGGGTGGGTGGAGCCTCTGGTTCTGGGTGGAGCCTCTGGTACCGGGTGGAGCCTCTGGTTCTGGGTGGGTGGAGCCTCTGGTTCTGGGTGGAGCCTCCGGTACCAGGTGAAGCCTCCAGTTCTGGGTGGGTGGAGCCTCTGGTACCGGGTGGAGCCTCTGGTTCTGGGTGGGTGGAGCCTCTGGTTCTGGGTGGAGCCTCCAGTTCTGGGTGGGTGGAGCCTCCGGTTCTGGGTGGAGCCTCCGGTACCAGGGCCCTGCGGTTCCCAGCCTGACGCGGCTCCTGAGGTTAAACACCATAAACACTGGATCCAATGCTAATGCTAACGCTAGCAGGCCGCTGAGCTGCTGCCCCCTGCTGGTCCTGCACTGAATCCCGTTTGTTTTGTTCTTGGTCAGAAAACGTTTCCCGTTTTCCTGCTCGCTGCACTTTGTGATGAAATGTGACTTTACAGCAGGACTTTAAACATCTGCCTTAAATTCCCATTGTGGGTCCAGAAATTAAAGATCAGAATGTTTCATTGTCTTCATTGTAGGGTCTGTAATTAATTTACTCGCTTTTACATCAACAAAATAAATGTTCCGTTCAGAAACCGTCTTTGTTGCTACATTATGGAACAAATAGTCAGGTGACATTTTTATAGTTTTGAATCTGTTCAGAATCTTCAGAGTTTCTGGAGAGTCCTGGTTATTCAAGGAGCTTCTTTGGAAATGTGGACTCTGGATGCTAACATTAGCATCAGCTGCTACATGTTAGCATGCTATTTTAGGCTAGTAAAATAGCTAAGTTAAGCTCCTTGTGATAGTTAAGCTCCTTTTTGCACAACTTGAACACAACAATAGTGTTTTCCAATGTCCAATCAGGTTGGCCAGAAACAGAAATTATCCCCTTCAGGCTTCGTTCTCGTTAGCGGATGCAGCCGGTGCGTCAGATTTGTGGTTGTACCAGAAATGCAGGAAAGAAAAGGTTCCGACAGAAAACCTGTATAATTTAAATAAAAAAGGAGAAAAGCAGGTTAACATCTATAACACAGTAAAATCTCTGTAGTTACTTTAAGTCAGTGGTTTCCAAACATTTTCTGGGCCCCCCCTGTTCCTGCCCCTGGGGGGGGTCGACTTTTTTGGGAGCAAAATTAATGTACATAGCTGAACATAGACAACAACATCAGTAGCTACTTGTTAAGCTTAAGGTGCTGTATTGTTATTAGCTGGTCATGTTTTAGCTACATTACCTGCATCCAACAGCTTCACTCAACTCAGTCTGAAAGTTTTGGGGAAAAAACTGTAAAGTTCTTGTGTTTTGCTGCCATGATTCTAACACAGTGGTGCCCAACCCCCGGTCCGTGGACCAATTGGTACCGGGCCACACAATAATTAAATATTTCCGTTTTATGTATTATTTAAGTCTGGAGGATCTTTTATTTTGAAAATCCTTTAACCGGATTCTCTCGGTAACTTTGAGCCACAAACAACAAAATGAGTAAGAAACAGATCAGATGACTTTGGAAAGTTCCTTAGCAAAGGGGAAAAGGCCCAGAGAGACAGGAGGATGGATTTATCCCGTTCCGGTAGGTGAGTCTCACATTACAAGCTGCTCTGCGTAACATGCGGCGACCGGCTGCTAATGAGGGAATGAAGCTTCAAGCTGCTTCACCACATAGAGACCAAGCAGGTTGTGGATATAAGCAACACTTCAGGTGTCATTGACTCTCATCACTCCCTGATGGAACCGTCTGGTTGCAGAGAAACGAGCTCAGGGCTGTTAGTCATTATCCTGAGTTAAAAGTTTTCACAAAAATAAAATGTTCATTTTTGTGATGCATCTGTATCTTATTTTGAAGGGATATGTAAACGTTACCATAGCAACCAGAGCAGCCGCTCTAAAAGCTGCACTATGATTTGGAGGTGAATGTTTTTTCACAGTTAACATTTTTAACTGAATAAACATAATAAACATAATTACCTTTACATATAATAAACATTTCCACATATCATCTCCGTCATCCATCAGACTCTCAGTTGCGCGATATCTCAGCTGTTTGGGATTCCCCTCTGTTCTGACGTCACCGCGCTTTCTGATTGGCCACCTGTCACATTCAGCAGGTTGTTCTCGTTCCCAGTCAGGAAAAACCCCACAGGCTGCGATACAAAGGCAAAGACAACCCAGATTGGGTAAATTCAGGATTAAGCAAGAACATCAACATGCAGAAGCTTCATCTGACTGTTCACCCCCCCCCCCTCTGACTCCCCCCTCTGACTCCCCCCATCTCCCCGGGCCGCAGCAAAACTTTGGCGGTAATAAAAAGGTTGGAGACGCTGTTCTAACACACCTGCGCAGCTCCGCACAGCAGCATCTGGTCTCCTTCGCTGCCGCACAGGTTCTAAACCCAGCAGCGTCATGTTGCGTTTAATGGCGGCTCGGAAAAACAGGTTACAACATGTTAACAACGGATGAAACAGTTTTAACTGCTGATAAAAGTGACAGAGGACACAGATATGGGAAATGTGGAAGCTCTACTCTATCAAATTGACATAGGAATAACAGAGAGTTGGTCATTTTAAGGTAAAAACCCAGCGCATACAGCGTCCATGTTTTGGTTTTTTTCATCTAGAGGCTTCCCGCGCCCCCCCTAGGGGCGCGCCCCACAGTTTGGGAACCTCTGCTTTAAGTTAACATGCATTTAATTAGTCATAGCCCTAATTAAATGCATAAATTTATGTCAAAATCTGTCAGATGCAGATTTCTACTGCAGATTTCTACTGTGGTCTCTTCTGTCTGGTTGGCTCTGCAGCAACATTACAAACTGATTTTCTCCTCTTTCTGAAAGTTTTTGTTTTTTTCTTATGATCTCAAAAAATGTCTAAAACGACTCAGAACCTAAACTCCATCTGTCAGCATCATCAATGAAACATTCTGTGTAATTGTGCATCTCTACTTTTAATTTCCAGGTTTTAAAAACAGGAAGAACAACAGATCTTAGATCACTGAGTTTTGGAAAAATTGACTTTTAAGGGTGTTTAATGTGGGATGGAGGTTTTAAAGTGATAGAAAGTCAAATGTTTTCTGTCTCCAGAGGTTTAAAGTGTCAGGCGGCTCCAGTTCTCTGTCTGGACAGAAGGAATCTTGTCCTGGTGGTTTTCCCACCGTGAGGAAATGAGGCTCCGCCCACATTACTGACCGTCTGATTCACCTCCAGAAAAACCCGAATGATGCCTCAGGAAATATGAAAACACGCTGTGATACGAGAGATTAATTAGTGGGATAATTAAATCTGTAAGAACCAAAATACTGCGTTTCCTCTGAAGACTGAAATATTTTACAGAAATCAAATTTAAGCTTCTGAAGAAGCAGAAAAAAACTTTTTCACGTTTAATGTGTCGTAAAATCACCAGGGGTTTCACCATGGCAACAAAAAGCGGATCCAGTCCAGTGTAGGAATAAGGAACTGGACTGGACCCGTCTGGTTTGGACCCGTTTGGTTCCGTTTGGTTGCCATGTCTGGCCTAAAAGCGCCTCAGTGCTCAGTAACGTTGTGTAATTATATGAACTGGATTCCAAATCCAGCAGCTGCAGTTACCAGATTAACACGTCTGGTTTCCTTATTGATGCTCAGACATCTTTATATTTACCGCTCAAACACAATGTTGACCTCCAGAGGTCAGCGGTCAGGTCGCCAGATTCAATTCAGATTTTTATTAATTTAGCTGTGAAACTGGTGTTTCTTTTTCTTCCCTTGTTATCAGAAGCAGATAATCCAAGGATCTGTTGGTTTAGGATCTGTTACTTTAGGATCTGTTGGTTTAGGATCTGTTACTTTAGGATCTGTTACTTTAGGATCTGTTAGTTTAGGATCTGTTACTTTAGGATCTGTTACTTTAGGATTTGTTAGTTTAGGATCTGTTGGTTTAGGATCTGTTACTTTAGGATCTGTTACTTTAGGATTTGTTACTTTAGGATCTGTTACTTTAGGATCTGTTACTTTAGGATTTGTTAGTTTAGGATCTGTTACTTTAGGATCTGTTACTTTAGGATTTGTTAGTTTAGGATCTGTTGGTTTAGGATCTGTTACTTTAGGATCTGTTACTTTAGGATTTGTTACTTTAGGATCTGTTACTTTAGGATCTGTTACTTTAGGATTTGTTAGTTTAGGATCTGTTACTTTAGGATCTGTTACTTTAGGATTTGTTAGTTTAGGATCTGTTACTTTAGGATCTGTTACTTTAGGATTTGTTAGTTTAGGATCTGTTACTTTAGGATCTGTTACTTTAGGATCTGTTAGTTTAGGATATTTTATTTTAGGATCTGTTACTTTAGGATCTGTTGGTTTAGGATCTGTTATTTTAGGATCTCTTGGTTTAGGATATTTTAGTTTAGGATCTGTTGGTTTAGGATCTATTAGTTTAGGATCTGTTGGTTTAGGATCTGTTATTTTAGGATCTTTTATTTTAGGATCTCTTGGTTTAGGATATTTTAGTTTAGGATCTGTTGGTTTAGGATCTATTAGTTTAGGATCTGTTGGTTTAGGATCTGTTATTTTAGGATCTTTTATTTTAGGATCTCTTGGTTTAGGATATTTTAGTTTAGGATCTGTTGGTTTAGGATCTATTAGTTTAGGATCTGTTGGTTTAGGATCTGTTATTTTAGGATCTTTTATTTTAGGATCTGTTATTTTAGGATATTTTAGTTTAGGATCTGTTGGTTTAGGATCTATTATTTTAGGATCTATTGGTTTAGGATCTGTTAGTTTTTGTTCTGGACATTTGAGTCATTAAATATTTGAGCTATAAAACTAGAAATCAATTTTTGTTTTTTCTGCTGCTTCTTCTATGAGACACAAAAACCCTGCAGAGGTTTTCCTGCGGACAGATTTTCACGTTCTGAGTTGACTTCCGGTTTTCCTCGGCTGAATTTGGATCAGAACATTTTGTCAGACAGAAGGAAGCAACCCGGGAGGATTCGGTGACAGCTCATCCTTCCTGCTGCTCAGGAACAATGGAGACAGGAAACAGAAACTGTGGCAACCAGTGAAAACACAGAGCTCGGTTCTGCCAGAACCGGGACCCTGGAGGGCCGGATGGGTCCGTCAGACTCAGACAGGACAGACTGTCTTCAGACCAGACCAGCAGGAGCTGAAAAGCAGCCAAACAGAGACCTCTAGTGGCAGCAGAGGGGAATTACAGAAACGACACTGTGAATTCAACAGATGAAGACCATCAATCAGTCCTTTTACATTAAAACTGTTGGCATAAAGTTTAGATTCATTTATTTGTGACATTATGTTTCCTAAACCGGACAGAAAGTTACCAGCAGAGGAAGAATCATCCTCATCAGAGTTACAGGTTAAAATGTTTCTGGTTTATAATTTACTGTTAAAGCTGCAGGTCATCGTGGAACATGGTGGCCTGTTATTATTTAACACTATAAAATGTTTATTTCCTAAAAAAACAGCAGAACTTAAAACATCCAAAATTGTACATTATTATTGTTGTTAGCATGATCATGACTATTAATGTTACTACTACTTCTTATTAGGACCAAATGTGGGAAACATCTTGGCTCAACTGGAGCCAAGATGTTTGAAGCTGTATGAAGCTGCTATTATTAAAAATTTATAATAATTTAATAATAAAATTACATCAATGAGCACATCTGGACTCAAAGTTTGGTTTTGATGGGTTTTCATGTAATTTCAGTTTTATATTTTTATTATTTCCATTTATCCATTTTCTTTGTACCCTTGTCCCTCGGTGGGTCGGGAGGAGCTGCTGCCTCTCCAGCTGATGTTCAGGGTGACAGACTGGTCACCTGGACAGTCTGTCACCAGGCAACAAGAGACACACGGGACAAACAACAAGGCACACACACACACACACACTCACACCTAGGGACAATTTAGACGGACCAATTAACCTGACAGTCATGTTTCTGGACTGTGGAGGGAAACCGGAGTACCTGGAGAAAACCCACCATGCACAGGGAGAACATGGAGACTCCATGCAGAAAGACCGGGAATCGAACCCAGAACCTTCTTGTTGCAAGCCAACAGCTCTACCAACTGCGTCACTGCATTTCCATTTTTATTTGAGAAATATAAAATTGTGCAGATTAGTTTTGTATGTTCTGTTTCAATTTCTATTAATTTTTTAAAAATGCAGTTTGTTATACTGAAAAACTCAATTTCTTCAAAAATGTTTCATTATTTGACCCATGAACGTCGCCATTTTCACCCGCGCAATGCATGCTGGGATCATTGTGTACAGGAGTCTACAGAGCTAACAGGTAGCTAACTTCCTGTTAGCTCTGTAGCTAACAGGAAGTTAGCTACAGTTAAGAACACATCTTAACTGATCTGATCTTAATCAGTTAAGATGTGTTCTTCACTCTATTTCTCTTCCTTTTACAGTTTTTTTCTGTCTTTCCACAAACGCATGCACTGTATCTAATACTTCCCAGAAGTTGCAAGTTGCATTAATATTCTTTAAAGTTGGGGACTCCACTTAGCCCTTTGTAAAAAAAAACAATGCATGCTAACAGAGCTTCCTGTTAGCTCTGTAGCTAACAGGAAGTTAGCTACTGTTAGCTACAGGTAGCTAACTTCCTGTTAGCTCTGTAGACTCACACAAAGCCGCACTGTGTCGCTGTTGGCTGTAATTAAAACACCAATAGTGAGTCTGGATCATTTCCCACATGAAGACAGAATATTGAGAGGCTCTTCACTGATACTTGTGATTTCTACATTGTCGTAAAATTCTTCTTCTTCCCTTTTTTATGGCGGTTGGCAAACAACCTTTAGGTGCATCACCGCCTCCTTCCAGACTGGAATGAGGATCAGAAGCTTTTACTGCTTCCAATCGAAAAGACTTAAAGTCACTCTGCTGTTTTGCCTGGACGGAACTAGCTTACGTCATTTACCCAGAATGCATTGCAGTCTGCAGTATTATTACTGTATTGCTTTTACATCTTAAATATTTCTCAAATAAAATGTGTTGTTTTGACTAATTGTGCATCCCTTTAAGGAAAAATACAAAATAACATTTTTTATCTAAATGTAAAGAAATCAGACAAAAACAGCGTTAGCTCAGAGTTTAAGTTAGCTTCAGTTTCTTCTTTGGATTAAAATAAAGAAAACAGATGAACGGTGGCTTCCAGACCAACGAAGAAGAAAACACATTGACTCTCTTGACCAAAGAGAAACTTATATAAACAAAATGGCTGCTGTGAGGATCAACTCACATGAACCATAGAATGGAAACATACAAACAGCTGCCTGTGATCTCCTACTATGACATGTCCACTAGTGAACAGGAACAGGAAGACAGAACAGGAAGACAGGAGAATGAACAGGAAGACAGGAAGACATGCGTCACCCAACAGGACAATCCACAGACGCTTCCAGTCGATGTTTAAAGGGATTTGAAAAGGACGTCAGGACTCTTCAAAATGTGAATAACAGGTTCTGGTAAACCATGTAGCTGCTCTAATGAGCAGGTGTGTCTTTCTGCTCTGCTGTGACAGATTTTCCAGAGGGAACTGAACCTTTGGTCCCAAAGCGGTCCTGATCGGGCCGGTTCTGCTGACGGGTTTCTCTTGGTGGGAACCACAACTAAACTGGGAGGCAGATATTTAAACTTGTACTCTTGTGTTTGTCCACCAGATGGCGCTGCTGCGAATGTTTCTCACAGCGCAGAAATCAAACATTTCCATAAATCACCACAATCTGCCGTTCATTTGGTTCCTTCCTGGTTTCTCCCAAAGTCAAAGTGTGGGGTCAAGGGTCAAAGGTCAAAGGTTACTTCACAATGTGAATGTATGGATTGATATCTGTAACAGAAGAAAAAAAACACATGAATTACTGAGGGGATTCATATTGACTTTCAGAGCTGCGCATGTTTGATCATTCAATAAGCCGTGGAATCAAATTAAAAACTTTCATTTTAAGAAAATTTTAATCTAATAAAAACAAATCAGAAATAATATTTTACTTTTTGACAATAAAGTCTGTTTTCAAACGAGGCGTTGCTGCAAGCTGACATGAAAACATCCGTTTGGTTTCACTTTGCTCCATCGTCTGTTTCTTTTCTACTTTGAGTTTATCAGACATCTGAATCTGGACTTTGACTAGACCAGTGCAGCCCCCGGAATCTTTACTTTTTCATCCATTCTGCTGCAGATTTGATGCTGTATCATGATCAGTGTTTATCACGAAGGGTCCGATTTATTCTAATGGATTCCCTCTGTCCTGATTCACTGGGAGGCGAAATAAATGTTAATCTGCTGAGACTTTGAGGGAACAGACAGCAGAAAACCCAACCAATCAGTTGAGAGAAACCCCAACCAATCAGTTGAGAGAAACCCCAACCAATCAGAACGTTTTCTGACTTCAGACAAGCTGCTGGAGCCACAATAAAGGTTTTTACTTTGGTGTTTTCAGGCAGAAAAAGAGAGAAAGGATTCTGAGGAGAACTTGTGTGTGTGTGTGTGTGACTGTGTGTGTGTGTGTGTGTGTGTGACTGTGTGTGTGTGTGTGTGTGTGTGTGTGTGTGTTGTGACTGTGTGTGTGGTGTGTGTGTGTGTGTGTGTGTGTGTGACTGTGTGTGTGTGTGTGTGTGTGTGTGTGTGATGTGTGTGTGTGTGTGTGTGTGTGTGTGTGTGACTGTGTGTGTGTGTGTGTGGTGTGTGTGTGACTTTGTGTGTGTGTGTGTGTGTGTGTGTTGGTGTTGTGGACTTGTGTGTGTGTGTGTGTGTGTGTGTGTGTGGTGTGTGTGTGTGTGACTGTGTGTGTGTGTGTGTGTGGTGTGTGTGTGTGTGACTGTGGTGTGTGTGTGTGTGTGTGTGTGTGACTGGTGTGTGTGTGTGTGGTGTGTGACTGTGTGTGTGTGTGTGTGTGTGTGTGTGTGTGTGTGTGTGTGTGACTGTGTGTGTGTGTGTGTGTGTGGTGTGTGTGTGTGTGTGTGTGTGTGTGTGTGTTGACTGTGTGTGTGTGTGTGTGTGGACTGTGTGTGTGTGTGTGTGTGGGTTGCTGTGTGTGTGTGTGTGTGACTGTGGTGGTGGTGTTGTGTGTGTGTGGACTGTGTGTGTGTGTGGATGTGTGACTGGGTGTGTGTGTGACTGTGGTGTGTGTGGTGTGTGATGTGTGTGTGTGTGTGTGTGCTGTGTGTGGTGTGTGTGTGTGTGTGACTGTGTTGTGGTGTGGGTGTGTGATGTGTGTGTGTGTGTGTGGTGTGTGTGTGTGGACTGTGTGTGTTGTGAGTGTGTGTGCTGTGTGTGTGACTGTGTGTGTTGTGTGACTGTTGTGTGTGTGTGTTGTGCTGTGTGTGTGTGTTTACTGCTGTGTGTGCTGTGTGTGTGTGTGTGTGTGTAGTGTGTGTGTCTGCGTCGTGTGACTGACCACGTGACACTGACACGACACACAACCTGACTGACATTTGCTTGTGCTGCACAGTGTCACTGCAGCACGTGCCACACACACCAACACACCACAGTCACACACACACACACACACACACACACACACACACACACACACACACACACACACACACACACACACAGTCACACACACACACACAGTCACACACACACACACAGTCACACACACACACACACACACACACACACACACACACACACACACACACACACACACACACAGTCACACACACACACACACAAGATGTTTCCTCCTGACTGACACGTGCAGCAGCAGCAGCTCATTTAAATCTCATCCAGTTGTGTTGATTCCTGTCTGGACACGTTTCCACCCTCCAACCTGATTGGACTCAACTAACTGCAATTGATTGATTGATGGTATTTTAATGGGAAAAAAATTAAAATGCCATCAATCGTTAAAGGTTTTCAAATTAAAAGCCTTTTAGCCACTAATTTATTGAATGAACTCAATAACTGATCATTTAATCTGATCTTCATCCATCAGATCAGAGCAAAGAGTTTCAGGAAGTCCTGATGGTTCTTTAGAAACATGGACACTAACATTAGCATTAGCTGCTACATGTTAGCATTGAGATGCTACTTTAGGCTAGCATAGCTTCACTGCTAGGCTAACTCCTTTTAGCACAACCTGAACACAACCTAGCGTCCAATCAGATCGTTTAAAACAGAAAATAACCCAGAGAGACGCGGCTTCCTGCGCAGTGCGTCACATTTATGGCCGTACCAGAAACACAACACAACACAAAGGTTCCGGCAGAAAAAAATTTACATTTTCAACTCGCTAAAATCTATGAAATTAGTAAATCAAAACTAAAACATTAAAGTCCCGTCTAATTAAGATACATACATTTATATCAAAATCAGTCTCGAAATAGATCAATTCTAAAATAATTTAATTATTAGAGAAATCAACAGGAGCTGGTGATCAAAATAAATACTTTATTTTAGTTTCAAGTATCTTTTGATGGTTTAAAAAATGACCATTTAATTCAGCTTCTGCTTGGTTCTTTAAGTTATTCTGTTAATAATGTTCATATTTAATATTTAATGTAAATAGCAGAAGCTGGAAATAATAAATAGTAGCAACAAATGCAAGTTTGGTAAGAAAACTTCTTTCAAAATCTGTGTTTCTTGTTTTAGTTAATTTTTCATAAAGTATATAAATGTTTTGTTTTTGTGCAGGAGGTTAAATTCCAACATTTTAATCCTGAAAATGGGATTTATATGATATTGTAATAATGTGTGTTTCTATTGCTTTCATTTCCAGCTAAATCAGAATTTGTTAAAGATAGAAAACTCTTTTTTAATCAGACTGGATTAAATCTGTTTCCCAGCAGATTGAAACTATTTTCTCAGCTTGAGAAGTTGGAGCAATAAAATATAAACAGAAACCATTTTTATCCATAAATATGTTTGTTTTTCTGCTCATTTATTTCTAATCATAACTCAATTTATAACTCAAAAGTATAAGGTACGGCGCCCCGCTGTTCGTGGCGCCCCGCCGCTCTGCACTCTGATTGGCTGTTTGGGCTCGGTGGGCGGGGCCTCCGGGGACAATAGCGAGCGGCTCCAGGGAGGCTGATCCGCGGACAGACGGTACCGGGGATCCGCGGTGCGCAGCTCCAGGTCCGGACCGGGACGGAAGTCGCTGCTGCCGCCGCGGCTGCGGTCAGAGGAGCCGCGGGGCGCCGCTGGTGGACGGACTGCTGCAGCTGCGATCAGGTCACAGGGTTTATGTCTGATGTCTGAGTCTTTGTGCCGCTTCATCATGTTTCATCGTGTGGTGTTGACCATCCTGCTCTTTGCTCTGGACCCGGAGCTGAACAGCAGCTCTGCTCTCTGATTGGATCCGGTTCTGGTTCCGGTTCTGCTCCAGCCGGGCGGCGCGGCGGACATGAAGCCCGTTTTGTGTCTGCAGCTCTAGAGTTTCACCAATCAGAATCATCAAATCTGGAGCTAAAAATCTACCAGGATAAAATCTAATCTCAGAAAATCCTCCAGATTTGACAGCATAAAAAAGGTTTTATAACAGTTTTAATGAATCTTAAACATTTTAGATTTTAAACTTTTTAATAGTCGTTTGGTTTCATCCCAAACAGAAAACTTGAGTTTTTATTTTAGGCTCTTGATGCCCCGTTTTCCTTTTAGAAAATAGTTTTACTCTTCATAAAGTGGAGGTCCTCCTCCGTCACCTGCTTCATTTGAGCTTAGAAACATTCGGATGTTAAAATCATGAGGCTGCAGCATTATTACAGATGGAAATATGCTGCGCAAATATGAATGTTTTCATTTCTAATTAAAAACAGAACCAAGACATTTGAATCTTGAAATTGTTTCCTGAAACATGAAGCCCATATTTCCATGTTCCTCTGGAGGAGGTCAGGTTGGTCATGTTCAGTCTGCGCTGCTGGACTTTAACTCTGAGGCTCATTCAGAAACATCTTCAGTTCATAAACTGACCTGAGGCCAAACCTGCTTTTCAGAAGCTTTTAAATGTTTCGTATTAAAACATGAGGAAAATTCAGGCAGCGAGTTTCTGCAGGGCGACGTGACAGAAGGAATTTGATTCTGCAGGTTCTTCCTGTTTGGTTTTTCCTGCAGCAAATGAAACTTTGTTCAAAAATGTAAAAAAGCGTGGTAGTGTTGGATGGATTTAAAGGATCCAAAGTTCAGATGATCCAGAGGATTTTTAGGGATTTCTTTTATTTCTGATGTTTGTTTTTCCTGGACTCTGAACGCAGATCGATTTATTGACCTCCAGGAACATTCAGGGTAAAAGTTTCTGATCTGAGTTCAGCTGAACTTTAACATCTTGAATGTTTCTGGGATTTATCCAGATCTTTAAAGTGCTGTTAGCTTCCAGGCTAGTTGGGCAGGATTAGCGTCTATAGTTTACCAAACATTTGATTATTAACTCTAGAACAACACTGCTGTTCTTTTTTCAGGTTTTTATTTATCATTTATTTGGTTGATGTGTTGAAGACGCTGCAAAAACACAAAGTCTTATGAAGTATTTTTGTGCAAATATCTTAGCATACTTTAAATAAGATGAAAATAACTTTTCTTTAAGACCAATAAGCTTATTTTAAGTCAATAATTATTTAACTGTCAGACATTTTTTGGGTAAAACAGGACACATTTTTTGTTTATAATATGTAGAACCAGCAGCCTGCATTAAACTTAATATTTTCATAGTAATAAAGTAATATTGGTATTAATTTTACCCTGATTAAAACTAAAAGCCACCTGTCATGTCAATTCTACGTCATTCTCAGTCGGTCCAGCATTCTCAAATTGTTTAGATCAGGGTTTGGACACCCTGATCTAAACAATTGAATGTCTAATCTAAGCACATCAACAACAACACATCAACAACAACAACACATCAAAAAGTTTCTAGATACAAACTAAAACTTTTCAGAGAAACGCAGACAACCAAGCAGCAGACCTGAGTCGTGGGCGTCCCGACGGTTCACCGAGCTTCTTTCTGATGACAAACCTCACACTGCCACCCCCCCTCACCTGAGCCCCCCCGTCACCTGCCCCCCCCCCCCCCCCCCCCCCCCCCCCCCCGACAGGTACCAGGTCAGAGCATCATGGCGGATCTGCGGCGCTGACATGAAGCTGCCTGACTAGCCGTGATGCGTTCACGGTGCAACGTTTCATCAGGAAACATGGCCGCTTCCTTTCCCTCTAAGGCCGGCGGCGTTCCCAGGGGGGCAGGCGGGGCGTGGTCGCCCCCCCCCGCTGGGGACTGAGACGAACAGAAAACAGATCCTAATTAAACTTGGCTAATTTTTTCCCTCCATGCAGTTTGATACGACAACAAGTCGGAGTTCAGAGGATTCAGCCAAATAAAAACTTAAACGATGCAAAAACAATCCAACAAAGTAGCTTTTTGTCTCAGTACACTTAAAATAAGACAAATTGTCTTATAAGTAACTTTTCAACAATAAATAACAGTTTGTGTTAAGTCAGTAATTTCTTAATATTTATTAAAGTTGTAGTTCCTGTGGCAGATTATTTAATTTATAACCTTTTAATGATGTTATAAGTGAAATAAGCTGCCAACTGTCACCTTGTTCACTCACTGCTGGCTTCACCAGGTCATCAGGCTTAGAGTGATTCCTTCAGATGTTCAGGTTAAAAAGGTATCAAACTATTCAGAGCAGGAACTTGGTTCACTTTATTTACTTTACTAATGCATGTCAGCTACAGTTTGGACTGTTTCAACTAAAAGAAACATGTTTTCTCTCCACTTCTTTGGTTCATTTTGTCCAGCTGTCCACTTTAAGTCTGTGTCCAACCAGAACCAGGTATTGTGTAGTTGGAGCTTTTAATCAGTTTTCAGTTAAATTAATTCAGTCCAACTTTATAACAGTCACAAAATGTCACCAAAATCATCTGTCCCTCTGAAACCTTTCAGAAAATCACAAGTGTATTGAACTGTATCGTTTGCAGAATATCGCGATATATATTGTATCGTGGGCAGAATATCGTGTATCGTATTGTGAGATTATTGTATCACTACAGCCCTATCTGAATGGGTGCAGTAAGAACAGGGAGATGCTGATTTTATTTAGGATTTGGCACCAAAAGCTTCCTCAGTCACTGCTGTGTTTGGATGCCCTGACCTTTGACCCCACAGGGAATCACTGGAGATCAAACCGAAGATCAGAGACACCAAAACCACCGATGCAGACCAGCTGCAGGTCCAGAACAACCCGAACGCCTCAGAGCCAGAGGCTGCAGAACCAATAGACCAACATTTAAATGTTTTATAATTACTTAACATTTTCTGAGTCTTGATTTTGAGAAATATAAAAGCTTTAAAATGTCCTGGATCTGGAATAAGTAAAACTAGTCGACTATCATGTCTCAGCTGCAGTTCATATCTGAGATGAGAAAGAAAATCAAAACTTTTATCCAGCTTTACTCTGAAACAAACAACAAGCAGTCCTGGTTGTCAAACAAAACCTAAAAGCTCATCAATGTTATTGAATCTTTATAAAGATTAATTGCTTTAAACTTATTTTAACATGTTAACATCTGTTAGTATTGACATAAACGTGTTAAAATGGTTGCTCAGCTGTTTGCTGCTGAACCGGCAGCAGATGAATATTTTCTGACTCGATTTGGGTTGAAGCAGAGATGAAATCAAAGTTCTTCATCTGGAGCAGACACAGCGCCACCAACAGGCCACCGACTCATGAACAATGAAACGATCCGCAGCAGAACCACTGGAGCTTCACTGGAAGAAGATTTTAGGTCTTCAGTATTTTTCAAGCAAATATAAAGATGAATATATTCACTCGTTCACTTCCAGGTCAGGAAGTGAACGAGTGAATCGAAAACAGACGGGAAGGAAAGAATCGTTACGTTGGTCACATTAATGAGCCTCAAACTGACGGACTTTCAATCAGCAGCTTCATCACCTGACAGCAGGACGAATTACGTAAAACTCCCAGCAGGTGGCGCAAACAGCAGCAACCAGCAGCAACCTGCATGTTCAGCAGCAACCTGCAGCAACGCTGAATGTTCAGCAGCAACCTGCTTCAGCAGCAACCTGCATGTTCAGCAGCAACCTGCAGCAACGCTGAATGTTCAGCAGCAACCTGCATGTCACAGCAACTGCATGTTCAGCAGCAACCTGCATGTTCAGCAGCAACCTGCAGCAACGCTGAATGTTCAGCAGCAACCTGCATGTTCAGCAGCAACCTGATGTGCAAACCTGCAGCAACGCTGAATGTTCAGCAGCAACCTGCAGCAACGCTGAATGTTCAGCAGCAACCTGCATGTTCAGCAGCAACCTGCAGCAACGCTGATGTCAGCAGCAACGCATGTTCAGCAGCAACCTGCATGTTCAGCAGCTGAGCAACGCTGATGTTGCAGCAACCTGCATGTTCAGCAGCAACCTGCAGCAACGCTGAATGTTCAGCAGCAACCTGCATGTTCAGCAGCAACCTGCAGCAACGCTGAATGTTCAGCAGCAACTGCAGCAACGCTGATGTTCAGCAGCAACCAGCAGCACTGCATGTTCAGCAGCAACCTGCAGCAACGCTGAATGTTCAGCAGCAACCTGATGTTCAGCGCTGATGTTCAGCAGCAACTGCAGCAACGCTGAATGTTCGCAGCAACCTGAGCTGCTTCAGCAGCAACTGATATGTTTCAGCAGAACTGCAGGCGAGTCAATGTCAGCATGCAACAGAGCAGTGAGCTAAGTTTGATTAGGTTTATCAAAGCAAGAAGTCTTGGTAATGTGTCAGAGCATTCAACATGAAATGAGCTCTAAGTAGAAGGATACAATAATGTTTAGGAGACAGAACAGATGAATCCATGAGGATTTGTTCATCAGACAGATCTTTTAGAGTTTAACATCCAGAACAGATGAAAATCTAAGAGATGAAAAACAGCAAATCCCCAAAAGATTAAGAAACCAACAGAATCCAAATCCCAAAAGGATTTGTGATCCCATCAGACCAAATCCCAGAACAATTTAGTGAAGAAACTGAATGAAAAAGATGGAAATCATCAAATGAGGCGACTGAAGTCCAAACATCAGTTTCATCTGAGCAACAAGCAAATTATCGATCACATTAAAATAAGTCCATTATGATAATTAAAACACTTTAAGGATCATTTTGTTTAGATATTTATTTGTAGTTTCAGTTGTGATTTTTATTTCCTTTCCTTTGGTTGTTTTTATTTTGGATATTTAAATATTTCCCAGTTCCAGTGTTGAATGTTCTTCAGCTCTAAAGTCAAGTTTGAACGGATGAATTTCACTATGTCATTACAACGACCGCGTCTCGGTTCGGCTGAACTCTGGCTGGATTTGAAGGCCAACCGGACCGGAAACCGCTCCAAAAGCAGGAAGTGGACTACAGCGCAGGGCATTCTGGGTAAACACAACTAAATTAAACATGCTAGGCTACTGCTAGCCAGAGAAACGGACCTAAATAAACAATCATTCATACAAGGAAACCGATTCTCTTATTAAATAACATTCATCTTCATTCTCAAATAACGGAAAGTGCCGACATGAATCCAACTGAAGAGCGTTTATGTTAAACATCCGTTTATTGAAATCAGTTTAACCTGAACCAGCGACGGATCAACTCTGGGTCCAGCAGACGGTCCAGTCAAATCACAGCAGCTCCATTCAGCTTCCAGCTGCTTCACTTTTATTTCCTGCTGTTTGCAGAGCGACAGGCGAGACGAAGCGTCCAGGAAACAACAGGACCTTCATTACTGGCCTCCTGCTGCTTAGCAACAGCAGCAACTGGTTTCCAGGGAGGCGGTTCAGATATTCTAGTCACACATCAACCCTTAGATATCAAAAGAAACTCTTAGGAAGGCGAATGTTTCAGAATCAGGATTATTTATGGAAAAGCTTTTTATGTGTGCTGGAATGTGAAGGTAGATTTTCATCAAGTCTCGACTTTTTAAGAGGCAAAAAGGATCAGCCTTGATTTAAGTGGGTTTTATCTGAACTGGGGTTCTATGGAATAGTGATCAACAGTCAGTATCTTACTCCCTGGCAGTGGAGCCTCATGAGGCAAAGCTGCATCAGTAGAACCTCTGTCGCAGTTTCCAATTTAACAAACAAACTGTTCATTTCCAAGCCTGCAAAATTAATCTAAATTATTATGAAAAAATATAATTGGAGACTAAAATTACTCTGTTTAGTAAAGAGGTGAAAAGGAGTTTAAATCCTGAAGACAATCAAAATGCATCAAGCTGAACGACCTCACCTTTAAATCAAGGACTTTGATTAAACAGATTAAATAAAATCACTTCGTCTCGTCTGAACGGACTCCGGTTCGTACGGAGGCCCCTGAGGGACATGAAGGGTTTTCGTTTTCTTTTGGGTTTCCTCGCCTCGCAATAAGCAAATACATCCTGGTCTAGTTTGTTTAGAGTCACAAAATGTCAATTTAACATTTCAAATATACACAAATAAAGAGCCTCAGTGTTTGTTGTCATCAACTATTTGGTGCAGAAACTCGTTTTATTCCCTGCATGTTTGTGTCTGATGGTGAAGGTTGAGAAGGAAACTTTCCCTTTAACTACCAGACCAACACAAAAAGACACAAAACGGTCAGATGGAGATAAATGGTAACGTACATTTTTTTCTTCATTCTTATTGTTTCCATCTTAGAACTGGAAAGCCGACGTTTGACTAGGTTTGTGGAGAATTTCCATCCTAAAGAAAAAGTTTTATACATCTCACAGCGAGATAAGGATAAACCTTAAGAAAACCTGAAGCAGAAGGTAAGATACAAGAAAGACTTTCAGGTTTAATTTATGCCACATGAACTGATGAGGACAAAAGGAAAACAATCGTCCAACGAGGATCCGCAGGTTCACACGGCAACCAGCCAATAAACTCGCCAAGATTCAGCCAATAAAATAAAATAATCATTAAGAATGAAAGCCTGAAGTTAGATTCCAGGGTTAGACAATAACTATGTAGTTTTACAGTTTAACTGTAGCTTAGTGCAGCTTAATGTCAGATTTAAATGACTCATAGAAAACTGTTATAAAGTGCGTTGTAGCAAATATGAGCTGTGCATGCAAACGAACACAACAAACCACTAGAAGGATTAAAAAAGTCGTACAAAAACTTGTAGAAAAGTGGCCCGTTATCCAAGAGATCAATAAAACTCTGATATAATACCTATGTTCAAACAATAAACTGGTTTTAGCAGCTAGTTGGAGTGAGGATGTCCAAACGCAGCCGGTTCACTCCGGAGAGAAACGGAGAGCAAAAAGGAACCGAACAAAGTATCCAGAAATAAATAAAGGGGATCCTGATTCAGTCATGACGGGCGAAGCGGCTCCGCCTGGTCCGAAAGGTCGCCGCCGCTCCGGTTCCCCAGAACGCCGAGGAGACGCTGCAGCCACTCCCACCGTCATGGCCGCCGTCATGGCCGCCGTCATGGCCGCCGCTCCGGTGTCCCCAGAACACCGAGGAGACGCTGCAGCCACTCCCACCGTCATGGCCGCCGCCATGGCCGCCGTCATGGCCGCCACCATGGCCGCCGTCATGGCCGCAGCCATGGCCGCCGTCATGGCCGCCGCCATGGCCGCCGCCATGCCCCGAGGAGGTCAGTGGAGCATTCTGGGACGGGAGACACAATACGGACGAGTCAGAGGAGCATCTGGTGTATGAACTAGGCCGTTACAGTAATGGATGGAAAACCTGTTAGACGTTTTATTTACAGTAAAATAGAGACGATGCTTGTTAAAGAACAAAACTCGTTTCAAACTCAGATCAGGGTTAAAAGAATTAAATAACCACTAAAGCAGAAATTATACTAAAAATTCTAAAAAGCAGAAACATCAGAAGGTCTCAGGAAGCAGGTGACTGAATATTAACAGGAAACTTCTGGACTCTCAATGATCTGATGCTGCCCCCTTGTGTTAACACGAGGAACTGCAGTTACATGAACTTCAGCAGCAGGATTTTAAATCAAGAAGCTTCTATGTTTCTGTATGTTGGATACAAACTGAAAGAGGACAAACCTCCAAACCGTCTTCACTGTCATCTCTTGTCTTGTCTGGCTGCAGGTGGGAACGTTTTATTCTGGTTGATTTACAAAAGAAAAAAATATCAGAAACTTACATCATGACATTTTTCAGAGCAGAACCAGATGAAAGTCATCAGGTCATTTACTGTCTTCACTAAAAGCCGTTTGCTCAGTCAGCAATTTCCTCTGCCAGTGCTGACCTGTAGGAAGCAGAACCTTTAAAATGGACCCTGTTACAGGCGGTTCCAAGAACCGGACCGGAACAGCATTAAATAAAAACATCCTCATCAGGATCACACTTCATTCTGGATGTCTGCATGTGTGAGGATGGATGGCTAACGGGTCGGATGGCTAACGGGTCGGATGGCTAACGGAGGCTACGGGTCGGATGGCTAACGGGTCACATGGCTAACAGGATGGCTAACGGGTCAGATGGCTAACGGGTCGGATGGCTAGCGGGTCAGATGGCTAACCGGATGGCTAACGGGTCGCATGGCTAACGGGTCGCATGGCTAACGGGATGGCTAACGGGATGGCTAACGGGTCGGATGGCTAACGGGTCGGATGGCTAACGGGTCGCATGGCTAACGGGTCGCATGGCTAACAGTGTATGGCTAACGGGTCGGATGGCTAACGGGTCGGATGGCTAACAGGATGGCTAACGGGTCAGATGGCTAACAGGATGGCTAACGGGTCAGACGGCTAACGGGTCAGATGGCTAGCGGGTCGCATGGCTAACGGGTCGCATGGCTAACGGGTCGCATGGCTAACGGGTCGCATGGCTAACAGGATGGCTAACGGGTCAGATGGCTAACGGGTCAGATGGCTAGCGGGTCAGATGGCTAGCGGGTCAGATGGCTAACGGGTCAGATGGTGCTAGTCGGGTCGGATGGCTAACGGGTCGGATGGCTAACGGGTCGGATGGCTAACGGGTCGGATGGCTAGCGGGTCGGATGGCTAGCGGGTCAGATGGCTAACGGGTCAGATGGCTAACGGGTCGGATGGCTAACAGGATGGCTAACGGGTCAGATGGCTAATGGGTCAGATGGCTAACGGGTCAGATGGCTAACAGGATGGCTAACGGGTCAGATGGCTAACAGGATGGCTAACGGGTCAGATGGCTAATGGGTCAGATGGCTAACGGGTCAGATGGCTAACAGGATGGCTAACCGGTCAGATGGCTAACAGGATGGCTAACGGGTCAGATGGCTAACAGGATGGCTAACGGGTCAGATGGCTAACGGGTCGGATGGCTAACGGGTCGGATGGCTAACGGGTCGGATGGCTAACGGGTCGGATGGCTAACGGGTCAGATGGCTAACGGGTCAGATGGCTAACAGGATGGCTAAGGGGTTGCATGGCTAACGGGTCGCATGGCTAACGGGTCGGATGCTCCCCGTCCTGGGCTCACCTTGTGCTCTGGACATCTCATGGAGAAGTTTTCCTCGTTGAGAACGGCGCCTGAGAGAGAATCAAGATGGAGGAAGTGATCGGAGCTGTTCACCACAACCAGTCACTAAAGTTTTGACTGAATAAGTGAAACCTTTAACCCGGTTTACCTGACTGAAGGGCACATGGGTAGTGATAATTCCTCAGGCAGCCCTTCTGGAAACATCCCATTATGGCCCCAGTCTGACCACAGCTGGAGCAGATCTACAAACCAATCAGAGCAACAATGTTCCATGAAACCTGAACCAGCTGCAGGAATCCAGACGTTCAGATGGATCCCAGAGTTCAGAGTAATGATGATGGAAAACAAAGAGTTAACCATAATGTCTCAATGACATCACTTCCTGCGCAGCCCCAGTTTCTCACCACCACACCGACCCGTTTCCCTGAATCACTGGGAGGTTTCAGCTGCTCCACCAGCAGTTTCAGCCTCGGACCTGCTGCTCTGTCTGGAGTCCGTCCAAAGCTAAAGCTAAACGCACCGATAAGCAAACAGGAAGTCACTCACCGCTTCCTGTGCGATCTGGGCGGCCTCCTCCAGGCCGTACAGCTTTCCCCGGACTAGGAAGACGCCGGCGGCCCAGATGCCGCAGTCCTCGTGGATCCAGCACTCGCACAGACGAAGAGGCGCCTTAGTGGGAGCGACTCTCTGGCGTCTGAGCCACGTCTCATCAGGACTGCAGTCGTCCTCGGAGGAGTCCGGCAAACGGCCGTTGGGGAGTTTCTGCAGGCCGTCGCTCTGACCGGTTCTGCAGGTCTGGCCGTCTGGAGAGGCGACGGCGGGACAGTAGGGGCCGTGGAGGTCGCCGAGGCCCCTGGCGTTGGCCGTCCACCCACACAGGCAGCACAGCAGCCGGTCCGGACCGCCGCCGTCCGGGCCGGGCCGACCCGGCTGGAAGCAGGACGTGCAGGGGACAAACCCAGACCCAGATGTGGAGACGGGCTTCCATCCAGTGCTGCTGGGAACCGTCCCGTCATCGTCCTGGTAGTTGACCACCCTGCACAGCTGCTGCTCCATGTGGACAAAAGGGCGGAAGCTGGCAGGTTTCCTGTCCTTCTTATACTTGGACTTTGCATATTTGAGCAGGATTTCAGGTTCTCTGGGAGGAAACAGCGCAGAAGGTCCGGTCTGTTTCCGCCTTTTCCTTTTCCGCCTCGCAACCCGTTTTTTCCCCGCTGCGGTCCGACTGTCGGAAACCGTCTGTTGCTCCGCCGGGGCGACGCTGCAGATCGGCTTCTGCTTCGCCTTCTGAGCCTTTCCAGTTTTAGGAAGACTGAGAGTCTTTTTCCGTTTGTGATTGATTAGTTTTCTGAAGCGAGCTTCCTTCGGAGGAGACTTCCTGTCCGTTTGGACGTTCCCGGAGGATTCCTCTGAGCGGCTGCTCGCCGTCTGTGGAAGCTGTGGCTGCGAGACGGATTCTTCGGAGCTGGAAAACTTCAGAGCGTACTCGATCAGGTCCTCAGAGTCGCTGCTTTCGTTATAAATGCCCACTGCGTCGTTTTTGACGCGTCTCCTCAAGGTGCGCCGCGACACGGCGCAGGTTAACCGAGGCAAGTCCGACTCACATTTTCTCACTCTGGAACTGCGCCGCACCTCTGTAGATGCCGCGTTTTCCCCCTCGCTCTTCACTTTAGGCGGACTTTTCTTGTAGCGTTGCCTTTCCTTCTCACGGCTCGTGACGGAAACTTCAACGACGTCGCTGTCGTCACTCGAAGCGTCCGCCACCGACTCGGCGGGGTGTCCGTAGACGGCGTTGAGGTCCGACAGCAGAACCACGGGTCTGGCATGGTGCACTGGAATGTCCGCCGAGCTGTCCGACGAGTCGTCCGAGTACGAGCTGTCGGCGCTCGGGGAGCTGAGGGGCTGAGGGAGGAGGTAGCATCGTCTTCCTTCGTCCAACGAGGACGAGGCCGGGGAAACGGGCTCCACCACGTGCCGCACGCCGTCCTGGATGAAGGAGCCGCACAGCAGAGGCTCCTTCGCGGAGGAAACCAGGAAGATGACGTCGGAGCCGCTGTCGCTCTCCTCCGCGCCGCTGCTCTCGGGAACCGGCCCTCCGCTCTGGTCGGCGCCGTAGCAGCCGCCGTGCCACAGGCTGCCGCGGGTTCTGCTGTGGAAAAGATCCAGACCCGGAGCCGCGGCAGAGCCCATGTAGCCGCCCAGAGAGTCCGGCTCCAGGTCCCTGCGGCGGACGGGGACCCCCTGCTGGGGCAGCGGGCCGTAGGAGGCGGCGCCGCCTGCGCTGCAGCTCGCCGGCCGGCGGTGGTACCACTCGGGCTTCTTCGCCGGGTCTGTGGCGTCGGTGCGGCTGCGGGTCAGCGGAGCGAAGCTCTTCGATAGGTCCATGGCCATGAGAGGTGGGTCCTGAGGCGACACGTCCATCACTGCAAAACGAGAGGAAAGGGGTCGACTGGTTTAACCGGACTCTATTCAGCGACACTGTGAACAGACACGAAGGAAGAGGACGGAGTGGGAAATACCGGAAGACGTTTCTACATCCGTCTCGTCTCCCCAGTGAAACTCTTCCAGAGGTCCGGCCGTTCGTTCACTCGGATGCAACAAGTCGTGCTGCCATATTGATTTTAGAGATTTCACACCAAGTTCAGAACCTTACCATGGCCATGAGATCACGACTGTGATGGAGACCAGGGGGTCCATCCCATATTGATATGATGCTACTTATGTACAGTCCAAATGTGTTTGTGTTGGTTCTTTATTTCAGTTACATTGTGACATTTAGTAAACGTTCGTTTTGGGTAGGGAGACCAGCCATCTGTCCTGTTCGGAGGATGTGGGGGAAAATGTCAGTTTGTTCCTGATTGGTTTCAATTGAGTTAATTGTTTGAGTTCTTGCCTTTCTGGGTCTCAGCAAGGTGGAGCAGAAAGGGAGACAAATGCTCTTGGAGTAAACTTTGTAATACTCTGAGGATTTATTTAGTTTTTGATTGAACTTAGATTAGTTTTAATCATTTGCATGCATGTAAATATTTGTTGGATCACTTATTGTTTGGTTTGTGTAAATGGTGTTCGTTTCTCGTTGGTCTTTTTTTGATCACCCCTAACCTGCGGTAATGATGCCCAGAAGCTCAAATAAATCCACCTCAAAGACATTTTGTGGCCTCACTTCCTTCTTTAACGCAGAGCCGCCGCCGGTCAAAGTGACGACGACCGAAAGAACAAAATCCTGATACAAAGACCCGAAACGCTCGTCCTCCGTAGGGCGGTGGACTCGGTCCGCAGACACCGGGCGGACGCACGCCGCGCAGCGAGGCGCCTCAGGCTGGAGATACAGGAACCACCAACCTGTGATGGATCATCAGCGTTGGATCAGCGGACTCCTCAGCGCCACTGCTTAGGACTTTCCTTTGGGTCTCTGACACCAGCAGCTTTCTGCTCAACTTCTCATGTTGGGTCCAGTCAGTTGACCCTTGACCTCTGCAGCTCTTGAGCTGAATGCCTCTTCCTGTGCCGTCATGTATTTTCTTCCTGACGGTTTCTCTGGTCCTTACGTTGTTGCTGCTTTTACTGAGTAATGTCATGTTTATGCTGCTTTATCCGGTAAGGTGGTTTCTAATGGTCTCGGACCTGATCTTCCTCTTGTTTGCACAAGTGTGGATGTGGTGAAACCCTCACACTGCGTGCAGCTTCCTAGTTTATGATGCTGTACCGTTTTATTTCACAGAAACCAATATTGCATGTTTTTTCTTCACTCAACTTTCTACAACATCCCACCTCTTCTTTAACCTCTTGTGACTTTTCCTGTCACAATAGCAAAGTTTGATGGACGATTAATTGAAGAACATTATTATTTTGAGATAATTTCCAAGTAATACAAGTCTAATGATTCTCAAATATCAATAAACTTTAATTTCTAAAGAACATTTAACACTGGAGGACATTTTAAATATCCAAAATAAAGAAACAAAACAGAAACAATGAATCGTGAAATCTCTACAGATGGGCTGGTTGAGCCCAAACACCAAACTGGAGACTTTTGTCTTCCAGTTTTTGGTAGAAAAACTGTAAATCATGCAAATGGAGATTATTGAGTTTGTTTTAATTTATTGTGTGATTAATTATTTTATTGATGATTGCAACAGGCCTAATTGGGACGTTAATGACTGATGTCAAGTCTTCCTCATCCCCATAATATATAAAAAAATAATGAGGATATTATTCTAATTTTCTGAGAAACTTCCTTTCTGGGTTTTTGTTACAGTAAAATCGACAGACTAGTTACTTCATCTCATATAATCACATGTACCGTTATATAAAGTATGTATTTCCCTTTTTGGATTAAATTATTTACTTTAATAATGTGCAGATTTGTAGGTCAAGATGATTATTAAGTATTTAGATTTAGTAAATAAAACCATTTTAAATTTAGCTTAAATCATATCTACTTAATTTAAAAGTATCATTAATGTTTGTATGGTTTATTTATTTTCCATTTTAAACCAAGCCAACATGTTTTCAGGTTAAAATGACGGTTTATGTTTTATTTATTTTCTATTTTAAACCAAGCCAACATGTTTTCAGGTTAAAATGACTGTTTATGTTTTATTTATTTTCTATTTTAAAAAAGCCAACATGTTTTCAGGTTAAAATGACGGTTTATGTTTTATTTATTTTCTATTTTAAACCAAGCCAACATGTTTTCAGGTTAAAATGACTGTTTATGTTTTATTTATTTTCTATTTTAAAAAAGCCAACATGTTTTCAGGTTAAAATGACGGTTTATGTTTTATTTATTTTCTATTTTAAACCAAGCCAACATGTTTTCAGGTTATAATGACTGTTTATTTTTTATTTATTTTCTATTTTAAAAAAGCCAACATGTTTTCAGGTTAAAATGACTGTTTAATGTTTTATTTATTTTCTATTTTAAACCAAGCCAACATGTTTTCAGGTTAAAATGAGGGTTTATGTTTTATTTATTTTCTATTTTAAACCAAGCCAACATGTTTTCAGGTTAAAATGACTGTTAATGTTTTATTTATTTTCTATTTTAAAAAAGCCAACATGTTTTCAGGTTAAAATGACTGTTAATGTTTTATTTATTTTCTATTTTAAAAAAGCCAACATGTTTTCAGGTTAAAATGAGGGTTTATGTTTTATTTATTTTCTATTTTAAACCAAGCCAACATGTTTTCAGGTTAAAATGACTGTTAATGTTTTATTTATTTTCTATTTTAAAAAGCCAACATGTTTTCAGGTTAAAATGACTGTTAATGTTTTATTTATTTTCTATTTTAAAAAAGCCAACATGTTTTCAGGTTAAAATGAGGGTTTATGTTTTATTTATTTTCTATTTTAAACCAAGCCAACATGTTTTCAGGTTAATGACTGTTTATTTTTATTTATTTCTATTTTAAACCAAGCCAACATGTTTTCAGGTTATAATGACTGTTTATTTTTTATTTATTTTCTATTTTAAACCAAGCCAACATGTTTTCAGGTTATAATGACTGTTAATGTTTTATTTATTTTCTATTTTAAACCAAGCCAACATGTTTTCAGGTTAAAATGAGGGTTTATGTTTTATTTATTTTCTATTTTAAACCAAGCCAACATGTTTTCAGGTTATAATGACTGTTTATTTTTTATTTATTTTCTATTTTAAACCAAGCCAACATGTTTTCAGGTTATAATGACTGTTTATTTTTTATTTATTTTCTATTTTAAACCAAGCCAACATGTTTTCAGGTTAAAATGACTGTTTATGTTTTATTTATTTTCTATTTTAAACCAAGCCAACATGTTTTCAGGTTATAATGACTGTTTATTTTTTATTTATTTTCTATTTTAAAACCAAGCCAACATGTTTTCAGGTTATAATGACTGTTTATTTTTTATTTATTTTCTATTTTAAACCAAGCCAACATGTTTTCAGGTTATAATGACTGTTTATTTTTTATTTATTTTCTATTTAAACCAAGCCAACATGTTTTCAGGTTAAAATGACTGTTAATGTTTTATTTATTTTCTATTTTAAACCAAGCCAACATGTTTTCAGGTTAAAACAACGTTTAAAAGTCAGCAGTGTTTTAACGGAGGCCTGGTCAGTAGCTTCCCCGTCAACAGCTGCCTAAAAGCGGCCCGTTTCGGCCAGTGACGCCGGTCAGCTCACCCTCCAGGCGGCGGCGGTTCGGACGGACCGAGCCGGTCCGAACGCGGCGGGTTCCCCGGTGGCTCCTTCCCTGGAAGCAGCGCGAGTAGCGGGGTTAGCCAACGCGCCTCTGCGGGCCCATCATCACCGTCACCTGGACTGGATGTCAACAACGGCGGCGGCCGCCCCGGTTCATGGCAGCCAGGCGGCCGGGAGGACGCCACCCCGCCGGGCGGCTCCCGAACCGAGCCGGACCGGACCCGCCGTCATCCTCACCGAACTGGTTCCAGCAGCTTCTATCGCGTCTGACTGCAGTTTGGATTTTCAAGTTGTCATCATGGACACCATATTCCAACAGTCAGTCAATCTGCGGTTTTATGTCCGCCACACCGGAAGAGAAGCGCGCCCCTACAAAGTAAAAGCTGTGAGGGAATATTTATTATTTACTAGTAATATTTGTTTAAAATGTATTCAATAGCGTTTAACTTCACAAATAACTTCATTTGTGCTACATTTGACTACCGCAGTGGTTTTAAAAGATCAGAAATAGAGGAAAATAGGAGATATTTTCCTAAACTACTCTTAAAAATATAATCATCTTGATAATAAATGGATATATTGTGAACAATCATGACATTATTCTAATCTTTTTTATAAAAACCAGAGTTTAAAGATTCTTGACTACAGGAGATATTCCAATATTTCTAACATCGATCATGAAAAGTGAAAAAATAATCTCACTTTTTAAACACCATCCATCCATCTTTCATCCATCCATCATCCATCCATCTTTCATCCATTATCCATCCATCATCCATCCATCTTTCATCCATCCATCCATCCATTCATCATCCATCCATCATCCATCCATCTTTCATCCATATCATCCATCATCTTCATCCATTTCCATCCATCATCCATCCATTCTTCATCCATCCATCATCCATCCATCTTTCATCCATCCATCATCATCCATCTCATCCATCCATCCATCCATCATCCATCCAGTTAAACATAATTGCAGCAGTTAATTATCTTTAAACTCCCTAAAATCCACAGTAGAAATAAAATCTAAAATCTGCAGTTTGAGGATGAATTTTAAAACATTTTGCTTACAAAAAAATAAATGTATTTTAATGCAAATAAATTGCAACATAATGTTTTACTAAATAACTGATCATATTGTGTTCCAGTCACTTGATGGTTGAATTCCCAGTTTAAAGCTGGTTTCCGCGCAGCATCCGCTGCTCCAGATGTGCTTCCGTATCCGTGCAGCAGAGATTTGCCTTCATGAATGTTTGAACCAGTGAAAAGCGAAAGACATAAACGGCGTCATATTTCCCCTCACCGCCACACGGCGCCCAGGAAACGCGGCTCGGTGCCGGAGCAGGAAGAAAGACCAGATCTGGGACTTGTTTCTCTCTTTCAGGGTTTTTGGTGGCGACGCCGTTTTTCTCATCTGTTTTGGGGCTTTTGTCGTTTTGGATTGAAATTGGGGAATATTTCCAGGACGTTGTTTTTTTGAGGATATGGGACTCCATGGTGGACAACATTCTGATAAAAATTAATTGAATTTTTGGGACATTTCTTTTGTTTTTCTTAGCTGACATCATCTGAGTGATTTAAATATGTCCTTGTATTATTTTTGAGGGGTTTTGGTTACTACTCTGCTATTTGTCAGGATAACTTCTTAGTATTATGGACTTTAAATAAATCAATTGTTGCTAAAAATCAGCTATGTCACAAAAAATCAGCTATGTCACAAATTAATTTATGTGACATATTTACCTGAGAAGGAATCCTCTCGACGTTCTGCTTCAAACTGAATTTTACAAAATTATCAACCAACTGAAGCATTTACTGAAAAGCCAAATGTTCTGGACGCATTTAATAAAAAAATGACAACAGATGTTTTTTAGTTTATTTCTGGAAAATATAAATATTTTAATTACAGTAAAATGAACAACTTGGAGCCCCAAAAATATATTTTTAAATTATCATAAACAAAAATATACTGAGTTTATTGAGCAAGGTGCATTCAGTAAAAAACTGTTTTAAAGTTATAAAAATAAATTAAATGAGTTATATTTAAAAAATATAGTTACTTTAAAGAAATGTATTCCTCATATAAAATATGAGAGAATTTATTCCCTGTTGTGTTCAGACAGAGTTAACAGGTCATCCTGGAGGATGAAGGTCAGGATGGAGGTCAAGATGAAGGTCAAGATGGAGGTCAGGATGGAGGATGAAGGTCAGGTAAAGGAGGATGAAGGTCAGGATGGAGGTCAGGATGGAGGATGAAGGTCAGATGGGAAGATGAAGGTCAAGATGAAGGTCAGGCTGGAGGATGAAGGTCAGGATGGAGGATGAAGGTCAGGATGGAGGATGAAGGTCAGGCTGAAGGTCAAGATGGAAGGTCAGGATGGAGGATGAAGGTCAGGATGAGGATGAAGGTCAGGAATGGAGGATGAAGGTCAAGATGAAGGTCAGGATGGAGGATGAAGGTCAGGATGGAGGATGAAGGTCAGGATGGAGGATGAAGGTCAGGTGAAGGTCAAGATGGAGGATGAAGGTCAAGATGGAGGATGAAGGTCAAGATGAAGGTCAGGATGGAGGATGAAGGTCAGGATGGAGGATGAAGGTCAGGATGGAGGATGAAGGTCAGGCTGAAGGTCAAGATGGAGGTCAGGATGGAGGATGAAGGTCAGGATTGAGGATGAAGGTCAGGATGGAGGATGAAGGTCAAGATGAAGGTCAGGATGGAGGATGAAGGTCAGGATGGAGGATGAAGGTCAGGATGGAGGTCAAGATGAAGGTCAGTGGGAAGGTCAAGATGGAGGATGAAGGTCAGGATTGAGGATGAAGGTCAAGATGAAGGTCAGTGAAGGTCAAGATGAAGGTCAGGATGGAGGTCAGGATGGAGGATGAAGGTCAGGATGGGAGTCAGATGAAGGTCAGGATGGAGGCAGGTGAAGGTCAAGATGAAGGTCAGGATGGAGGATGAAGGTCAGGATGGAGGATGAAGGTCAGGCTGAAGGTCAAGATGAGGTCAGGATGGAGGATGAAGGTCAGGATTGAGGATGAAGGTCAAGATGAAGGTCAGGCTGAAGGTCAAGATGAAGGTCAAGATGGAGGATGAAGGTCAGGATGGAGGATGAAGGTCAAGATGAAGGTCAAGATGAAGGTCAAGATGGAGGATGAAGGTCAAGATGGAGGATGAAGGTCAAGATGAAGGTCAAGATGGAGGTCAGGATGGAGGATGAAGGTCAGGATGGAGGATGAAGGTCAGGATGGAGGATGAAGGTCAAGATGGAGGATGAAGGTCAGGCTGAAGGTCAAGATGGAGGTCAGGATGGAGGTCAAGATGGAGGATGAAGGTCAAGATGGAGGATGAAGGTCAAGATGAAGATCAAGATGAAGGTCAGGATGGAGGATGAAGGTCAAGATGGAGGATGAAGGTCAAGATGAAGGTCAAGATGAAGGTCAAGATGGAGGTCAGGATGGAGGATGAGGTCAGGATGGAGGATGAAGGTCAGGATGGAGGATGAAGGTCAAGATGGAGGATGAAGGTCAGGCTGAAGGTCAAGATGGAGGTCAGGATGGAGGATGAAGGTCAAGATGGAGGATGAAGGTCAAGATGAAGGTCAGGCTGAAGGTCAAGATGGAGGTCAGGATGGAGGATGAATAGGTCAAGATGAAGGTCAGGATGAAGGTCAAGATGGAGGCTGAAGGTCATCCTGAAGGTCATCCTGAAGGTCATCCTGAAGGTCATCCTGGAGGTCACCCTGCAGGTCACCCTGAAGGTCGCCCTGCAGGTCAGGCCTCCCCTCCTCCAGAGCCCGGTGTGCCAGCCTCAGGTTCTGCCTCAGCTCCTCCGCCTCTGGCTCGGCTCTGGTCAGGACCGAGGCTGAAGCCCAGGTTGAAGGTCACCCTGAAGGTCACCCTGCAGGTCACCCTGAAGGTCGCCCTGCAGGTCAGGCCTCCCCTCCTCCAGAGCCCGGTGTGCCAGCCTCAGGTTCTGCCTCAGCTCCTCCGCCTCTGGCTCGGCTGAAGCTCAGCTCCGCCTGAACATCCTGGTCCTTCTTTGCTGGGTTCCTCTTGTCCTGCGTTGAGACAGAAATCCGTTTCTGATGGTAGCTTCTTTAAACCGGAACACGGCAGCAGCGTGAGGGACGCCGACCTGCAGCTCGTCCTTCAGAGACGCCGCTTCCTGTTTCAGCCTGTGAACCTCGACCTGGACAGGAAGAAGATCCGGCTGATGGTCACAGACCGAAACCAGGCAGAGCAGAGAAAGGACAAAATATTCACTCTGTGGGACGGACAGCGTCTATTAAACATAACCACAGAATCTGTTCTGGACTTTGACTAGGCCATCCTCACATTCTTTCCTCTAAACCAGGAGCCTCCTGACCTCTGACCTCAGACTGTGTTTCACAGGCCAAGAAATTAAAACTAAAATCAAGCAAATAAAGGTGTGAATTTTGTCTGTTTTTTTATTTATTGATCCAGAACTAAAAAATGATTTTCCACATTAAAATGACGACGTCTAGATTTAAACTCTTTTGAAGCCGATTGAACAAATTCATAAAAACAGGATCTGACCTCCTCGCCCCGGCTCGCCCCCTGACCTCTGACCCCTGCTCACCCTTTCACCTCCTGACCTCTGCTCCCCTCCTGACCCCAGCTGACCTCTGACCTCCTGACCCCTGCTCCACCCTTTCACTCCTCTCCCACCGTGACCCTACTTGCCCCTTCCCCTCTCCCGACCCCGGCTGACCTCTGACCTCCTGACCCCTGCTCACCCTTCACCTCCTGACCCCGGCTGACCTCTGACCTCCTGACCCCTGCTCCCCTCCTGACCTCCATCTCATAGCCGTCCCGGCTCTGGCCCAGCAGCAGCTGCTCCTGCTTGACCTCTGAACTCAGCCCGCTGACCTCCGCCTCCAGGTGTCGCCTCAGCTCCTGAAACCAGAAGTGATGAGAAAATGACCCTGAAGGACTGAAGGGTCGTGACCTCCGGCATGAAGCAGCAGCTTTAGGTCATGTTGACGGTGGAATCAGGTTCCGATGGTTCGATGCCGGTTTCCTCCCCTCAGTAGTGAAACTGATGCTGAGGTGGAACATCGTCTTTATTCTCGCGATGTTATGACCTTTGTCTCGTAGATAATCTGACCTCTCATTTCCTGACAAGTCGCCGTTCTGAGCTGGAGCGTCAGAAGCGTCACCTGGTTGCGGCGCCGCAGGGCCCGGTTCTCCTGCTGACACCGACCCAGCGCCGTCCTCTGGGCCTCCGCAGCCTGGACCAGCTGTCGGTTCTCCAGACACTTCAGGGACAACCGCCGGGCCAGAACCTCCAGCTCCTCCCTGGAAACACAGCGACCGACACGCAGGAAGTCATGAGGCGAACGCGGCCAGAACCCGGCCAGAACGCGGCCAGAACGCGGCCAGAACGCGGCCAAAACCCGGCTCACGTGCCTGCGGATGTCCTCCGGCTCTGATCGGCTCCTCCCCTGGAGGTCCTGCAGCTCGGCGCGGTGGGCCGTCATGATGGCGTCGATCGCTGAGCACACAGGAAGTGGAGGCGGGTCGGGTTAGATTCTGTTGGTCGGCCCAGAGGAACCAAACTCCTGACCAGCAGAGGGCGGCGCTGAGACACCAGCAACCTCAAGGGATCCTGAGGACTGAGACTCAGAGGACCGTTTTCACCAACAGGGACAGACGGCAGGGGACAGACGCCTGGGACAGACTCTAGGGGACAGATTCTAGCGGACAGATTCTAGCGGACAGACGCAAAGGACAGATTCTAGGGGACAATTCAGGGGACAGACTCTAGGGACAGACTCTAGGGACAGATTCTAGGGACATTCTAGGGACAGACTTAGGACAGTTTAGCGACAGATCTAGGGACAGACGCCAAGGACAGATTCTAGGGACAGATTCTAGGGACAGACTCTGGGGGACAGACTCTAGGGACTTTCTAGGGGACAGATTCTAGGGACAGACTCTGGGACAGATTCTAGCGGACAGATTCTAGCGGACAGACGCCAAGGGACAGATTCTAGGGGACAGATTCTAGGGGACAGACGCCTGGGGACAGATTCTAGCGGACAGACGCCTGGGGACAGAACCCTGACCTCTGACCTCTGCTCACCCTCTAACCTGAGGGAGACGGTCCCATGGCGTCTGTCTCCAGGGGACAGACTCTGCAGCAGTCTGAACCACGGCCATCCTGCCCAATAATGAGCTGCCAGCAACATCTGATTGGGCCAAATCAGAGGACAGGTTGGACAGCTGACTGGAAGGACGACTCAATGGACCCAACCGGTCCCAGATCCTGAGTCGCTGACAGGAGGGAGTCTGGTTGTGTTGCCGTGGTGAGACGGGTGAGGAGACGTCCCCCCGGCGGATCTCTGGTCCGGTTCAGCGCTGACCTGCTGCCCCCATGGCGGCTGACCGGGTGGATGACTGAGGTGTCGTCTGACCGGATCAGACCGGTTTGGATCAGTCCTTTGGACGCTGGCGTCCCTCGACCCCACGACCTCGTCTCTGGGACACACAACGCGACCGCGTCCCTCTGAGTTGGTGACGCCTGTGCAGTCCCGCGAACAGGCAGCCCTCTGACCTCCCGACCTCTGACCCCGTCCCGTTCAGAGCCTGGGCGGAGCCAGGCCTCCGATTGGTCGGCTGCAGGTGTGACGCTGCGCGCTGCCCTCTGGTGGCCAGCAGGGAGAACAGCACTCACCGGTGGCAGTGGCAGCGCTCTCCTCCTCCAACAGTCTGTCTCTCTCCAGCAGGAGGCGCTGCACCTCCTGCTGGTGCTGCAGCTGCAGCTCCTCCACCACGCTCAGATGACAGGTCTCCATGGCGACGAGGTCACGCTCACAGGCGGCCTGCAACACACACACACACACACACACACACACTGTCCAGCGGACGACCTGGGGAAGCGAGACCGTGCAGCAGTGGCGCCCCCTACCTTCAGCAGGGCGACTTCCCTCTGGTGCTGCTGCTGCTCTCGCCTCAGCTGCTCCTGCAGCTCCTCCAGCGCCTCCCCTTTGGCTCGGAGGTCAGAGCTTTGCTGCGTCTCCTGCTGCCTCATCGGAGGAGCTTCATTCTGCTCCACGTGCAGCGAGTCCTCTGACCCCAATGCTGTTGACCTCTGACCTCCATCATCAGTCTGGGAGCTGGTGCTCACCTGGGCGCCGTCTGTGGCCCACGCATCCTGCGGTCCGGTTCTTAGCTCCTGGTTCTCCTCCACGTCTTAGCTCCTGGTTCTCCCCCATCAGTCTTAGTACCTGGTTCTCCTCCAGTCCGGTTCTTAGTTCCTGGTTGTCCTCCAGTCTGGTTCTTAGCTCCTGGTTCTCCTCCAGTCCGGTTCTTAGTTCCTGGTTCTCCTCCAGTCTGGTTCTTAGTTCCTGGTTCTCCTCCAGTCCGGTTCTTAGTTCCTGGTTCTCCTCCAGTCCGGTTCTTAGTACCTGGTTCTCCTCCAGTCCGGTTCTTAGTTCCTGGTTTCCTCCAGTCTGGTTCTTAGTTCCTGGTTCTCCTCCAGTCCGGTTCTTAGCTCCTGGTTGTCCTCCAGTCTGGTTCTTAGTTCCTGGTTCTCCTCCAGTCCGGTTCTTAGCTCCTGGTTGTCCTCCAGTCTGGTTCTTAGTTCCTGGTTCTCCTCCAGTCCGGTTCTTAGCTCCTGGTTTCCTCCAGTCTGGTTCTTAGTTCCTGGTTCTCCTCCAGTCCGGTTCTTAGCTCCTCCTCTCCCTCAGGGTGCAGCAGCGCTTGGCCGGCCAGCTCCAGCTGCTTCTCCAGCTCCAGCTGCTTCTCCAGCTCCAGCCGCTGCAGCGCCGCACACAGCTGCTCTCCTATTGGCTGCTGCATCCTGGCCGGGTCGCTCTTCATCTTGTTCAGGACGGATTTCCAGAACTCTTCTTCCTCGCTGAGGTCCAAACCGTCGATGGCCTCCTGCAGCCTCATCGCCGCTCCTGCTATCACTTCCTGGATGTTTCCTTCAGCAGAAACAGCCTGGTTCTGGTTCTGGTTCTGGTTCTGGTCCGGTTCCTCCTCAGTGACTTCTTCATCTGTTGCTTCCTTCAGCTCCGTGTTTTCCTGCTCTGGTTTCCTGCAGGTCCGCTCCAGCTGGAGTTCTGGTCCGTCTGGTTCTGCTGAGCGTTCGGGCCGCAGCAGAACCTCCGTCTGCCTCAGCTTCTCCTCCAGGGAGGCGGCCAGCGCCCGGGTCGCCAGCAGCTCCTGGTTCCGGCGGTCCAGCTCCTGGTTCCGGCGGTCCAGCTCCTGGTTCCGGCGGTCCAGCTCCGTCTCCAGCTCCTGGTTCCGGCGGTCCAGCTCCTGGTTCTGGCGGTCCAGCTCCTGGTTCCGGCGGTCCAGCTCCTGGTTCTGGCGGTCCAGCTGCGTCTCCAGCTCCTGGTTCCGGCGGGTCCAGCTCCTGGTTCCGGCGGTCCAGCTCCTGGTTCCGGCGGTCCAGCTCCTGGTTCCGGCGGTCCAGCTCCTGGTTCTGGCGGTCCAGCTGCGTCTCCAGCTCCTGGTTCCGGCGGTCCAGCTCCTGGTTCCGGCGGTCCAGCTCCTGGTTCCGGCGGTCCAGCTCCTGGTTCCGGCGGTCCAGCTCCTGGTTCCGGCGGTCCAGCTCCTGGTTCTGGCGGTCCAGCTGCGTCTCCAGCTCCTGGTTCCGGCGGTCCAGCTCCTGGTTCCGGCGGTCCAGCTGCGTCTCCAGCTCCTGGTTCTGGCGGTCCAGCTCCTGGTTCCGGCGGTCCAGCTGCGTCTCCAGCTCCTGGTTCCGGCGGTCCAGCTGCGTCTCCAGCTCCTGGTTCTGGCGGTCCAGCTGCGTCTCCAGCTCCTGGTTCTGGCGGTCCAGCTCCTGGTTCTGGCGGTCCAGCTGTGTCTCCAGCTCCTGGTTCTGGCGGTCCAGCTCCTGGTTCGGCGGTCCAGCTGCGTCTCCAGCTCCTGGTTCCGGCGGTCCAGCTCCTGGTTCCGGCGGTCCAGCTCTGGTTCCGGCGGTCCAGCTGCGTCTCCAGCTCCTGGTTCTGGCGGTCCAGCTCCTGGTTCTGGCGTCCAGCTGCGTCTCCAGCTCCTGGTTCCGGCGGTCCAGCTGCGTCTCCAGCTCCTGGTTCTGGCGGTCCAGCTGCGTCTCCAGCTCCTGGTTCTGGCGGTCCAGCTCCTGGTTCTGGCGGTCCAGCTGCGTCTCCAGCTCCTGGTTCCGGCGGTCCAGCTCCTGGTTCCGGCGGTCCAGCTCCTGGTTCCGGCGGTCCAGCTCCTGGTTCCGGCGGTCCAGCTCCTGGTTCCGGCGGTCCAGCTCCTGGTTCTGGCGGTCCAGCTGCGTCTCCAGCTCCTGGTTCCGGCGGTCCAGCTGCGTCTCCAGCTCCTGGTTCCGGCGGTCCAGCTGCGTCTCCAGCTCCTGGTTCCGGCGGTCCAGCTCGGCCTTCAGCCGGTCGATCTCCCGGTCCGCCTCGGTCAGCTGGTTCAGCGTCTCCTGGTTGCGCCGGTCCAGAGCTCGGTTCTGGCCGCTGAGCAGCACCACCTCCTGGGACAGACTCGGGTTTCTCCCGTCAGACTCCTGCTGGTTCTGCTGGTGGGAACTGGATCCGGGAACCGCTCCAGGTACGGCCCCCTGCTGGCCGCCTGCTGCAGGTGCAGCCGAACCGCCCGGTTCTGCTGAGTCTGGGTCCGGGAGGCGGATCCAGATCCCGGACAGACGCGCAGCTGACGAGGAGTCGCTGCACAGCAGCTCATTCAACGGAGTCAAGCTCCCGTCTGCAGGGTGGAAAACCGGGTCGGACGGAACCAGAAGGTCCAGCTGGAGAAAATCATGCAAAAGGAAAATTTCACATTAGCATTGCTGCATTTATTACATGTTTTTAATCTGCAGAAAAAGTCAAACTGGATGTAAATGATTCACTTCAGTCAAACTTTTCTACATTTGTTCACATTAAATGATTCCTTGGTTGTCAGCAGAGATCAGATCCACGCAAAACTTTAGTGTCTACAAATGTAACGCAATAAAAAATACCAGCTTTTCATGTAAAGCAGTGTTTCTCAACCACTGTGCCGCGGCCCACTAGTGGACCGTGAGTGATCGTCAGGTGAGCCGTGGAAATGATCCAATTTCTCCTACCGTATTTTCCGGACTATAAGCTGCTACTTCTTTTCTACACTTTGAACATGAGGCTTTACTGTGGACTTTTCTTCAACCACCAGGGGGGGCTCTTTAGCAGGAAGTGAGTCATTGGAAGTCAGAATTGGAAATCAAAGAAGAACGCGCTAATTATCATGTAGAACAAGCACATGCTAGCAGCCATGCTAGCAGCCATGCTAGCAGCAGGAACGACAGAAATGTTTTCAAACTATGATGCAGCTTCTAAGTTGAGGAGAATCGATCTGGCAGAACAGGAGGGAAATAGAGCCGCTGCACATAAACTCGGCGTGAACAAAACCGGACCTGGAGACGGAGGACTGTGTCTTTAATATGTCCAGCAGTTATTCGGACGCAGCTCTGCTGCCTCTGCTGGGCCTGATGGGAAACCGAGAGCAGCAGAGACACCAGCGGCCTGCAGCCTGCAGCTCATGTATGTTCACGGGGAGGAGGGGGGGCTTCAAAATATCTTAAGGTGCCTCATAGTCCGGAAAATACGGCAGTTGGTCTTAAAAGATATTTTTGAAAATGAATTAATTATCTGCAAATAATCCAGTGTCCATCTTCCAGTGTCTCTGCTGTAGCAGAGACTAGTGGAGTAATCATGTAATGTTCTTACCACTAGATGGCAGCAGGTGCAGAGCATTTTACATTAAATCAAGAGAATTACATGAATGTTACAGCTGTCATGCATCACAGTGTTTCACTGTTCAGGTGTATTTTTGAAGTGGACATGTTAAGTGCAATTTGAAATAAGAAATGTAAAATATAAAAATAAATGTTTGTGTTTATTTGATTCATATTCAAGACACTTTAACAAGAATGACTATGTATGTAATTTAGGCAGCTACAGAGCATCTTTCTTTTACATTTTTGGTTGGTGATGCCTCGGGAGTTTTTCAATTAAAACAATGTAGCTTGGCTCAAAAAAGGTTGAAAAACACTGATGTAAAGAACGACTTTCTTGATGTATTCCTTTTTAAACTAACTTTTTTCTGGGTGAATCAAACCAAACGTGCTAGCATAGCGCTGGCGCTAGCTGGAGAAATGGCTTGTGGTTTTTTACCAAATCCTCCAGCAGTTAAAATATCGTAGCTTTGAACCGAAAATTTTAGCTTCAATCGTGAATTAAATATTTTTACTCTGTGAAATGAACTACTGAGTTCTGTGGTTGCAACACGACAGACAACAGGAGATTTTGGATAAACGTTAGCAAGGCGCTGCGTTCGCAGACCTGCTCCGGACAGAATCCGGCGGCTCTGAGGCGACATTCCAGCTGGAGTCTGCGACGCTCCGAATCCGCCAGCCGGGCCTTCAGGTCATCGACCTCCAGCAGCAGGAGGGAGGAAGGAAGGAAGAGTCAGACAGCAGCGATAAAGTCTCAATGAAATCTGCAGATCCAACTGGTGCTTCTAATCCATAGAGAGGAAAACTGACCAAGTATCCCTGATCTACTTCCTACTGTAAAAACTCCTGGAATAAGATGAAACTGACTTTAAAGTAATTTATTACCAAGAAGTGGGAACCTTTTTTAGTTCCTTAATATTAATGAAAACAAAGTAGTTCCACATTTCCCATAATATGGAACAAATAAATGAAATCATCTGCCAGTAGATTTAAATTTTTTTTTTACCAATATTAAGAAATTATTGACTTAAAACAAGCTCCTGTGTCTGCATGGAAAGATACTGGTTAGTTTTGTTTTATTTCAAGTCTTATAAAATATCTGCCTGCAGCACCAGCAGAGCTGCATGGCGTCCCTCACCAGCACCTGCAGCAGCTGCAGCACCAGCAACAGCACCAGCACCTGCAGCACCTGCAGCACCAGCAGCACCTGCAGCACCAGCAGCTGCAGCAGCTGCAGCAGCTGCAGCACCTGCAGCACCAGCAGTGCTGCATGGCGTCCCTCACCAACACCTGCAGCAGCTGCAGCACCAGCAGCACCAGCACCTGCAGCACCAGCAGCTGCAGCACCTGCAGCACCAGCAGTGCTGCATGGCGTCCTTCACCAACACCTGCAGCAGCTGCAGCACCAGCAGCTGCAGCACCAGCAGCACCTGCAGCACCAGCAGAGCTGCATGGCGTCCCTCACCAGCACCTGCAGCAGCTGCAGCACCAGCAGCACCTGCAGCACCAGCAGCTGCAGCACCAGCAGCACCTGCAGCACCAGCAGAGCTGCATGGCGTCCCTCACCAGCAGCTGCAGCACCAGCAGCACCTGCAGCACCAGCAGAGCTGCATGGCGTCCCTCACCAGCACCTGCAGCAGCTGCAGCACCAGCAGCACCACAGCTGCAGCACCAGCAGCACTGCAGCACCAGCAGAGCTGCATGGCGTCCTCACCAGCAGCTGCAGCACCAGCAGCACCTGCACACCAGCAGAGCTGCATGGCGTCCCTCACCAGCACCTGCAGCAGCTGCAGCACCAGCAGCACCTGCAGCACCAGCAGCTGCAGCACCAGCAGCACCTGCAGCACCAGCAGAGCTGCATGGCGTCCCTCACCAGCACCTGCAGCACCTGCAGCAGCGTCTCCGTCTCCAGGGTGTCTCTGGACTCGCTGGGCAGCGCCACCGTCCTCTCTGGTCTCAGCGCCGTCCTCTCCACCCGCCTCCAGCACTCTGCGATCCGTTCCTCCATCTTGAGCTGGGACTGGGGGTTCAGAGGTGGCGTGGCCCCGCCCCCGCCGCCCCGCGCCCCCCCGCCCCGCTCCAGAGAGAAGCCCAGCAGGCTCTCGTAGCGCCGCCTCCTCTCCTGCCGCCGCCTGCGCCTCTCCAGGTCGCCCAGCTCCAGGTAGGACGTCGCTCGGTCCAGCCGGGCTTCGACGCCGACCCCGGACCGGTCCGAATCGCTGCTGGAGGCGGGGCCGGGGGGCGTGGGGGCGGAGTCCTGCGTCACGTCCGGCCCGGCCTCAGCTGGGCTGCAGGTGAGGCGGCGGCCAGGTAAGCTGGGAACACAGAGGAGAACCGAACTGAACGCCTGAAACAAACTGAAGCATCAGCAGAGACGGACGATCGCTGATCATGTCGGGTTCTCTGAGCAGAACCAGAGATTCTGACCCATTTCCTCCACTGATCTGATCCACTGTAAAGGTTTTTGTTCTGATCCGAACATCCACACAGGGTGAGCGACAAAATGATTATTAAAACACTAAACTAAGCTAGGAGGAAGAAAAACATGAGAGAGAGGACCGGACCTGCGGCTCCAGAACCAGAGTCCAACCCTGGATGAGCAGCAGCTCAGACGGACCTCCAGGCTCGTTTTGTCATCTGTGGCTGATATGAAGCAGAAGCTCCAGGTGGTTCTGCTGCGTTATGGAGAACCGACTGTTTGGACTCTTTGTTTCCTCCGGCCGTCGTTTCTCTGATAAAACTGGATCTGCAGCCATCGGAGCCGGTGACAGAGTGAAGGTCCAGAGCTCACCTGGCCACGTCGGGCGGCTCGGCCGGGTGGACGTTCTTCATCAGCGCTTGCATCCAGTTCCTGCGTATTCCTGCCGTCATGGCGGACAGCGTGAAGACGGCCTCCTGCGTCTGAAACATCCAGAGGACACGGTTTCTGTCTGCAGCAGCAGCAGCAGCAGCAGCAGCAGCTCAGAGTCTTACGTGGATCTGGAAGCCGTAGTTTCTCTGGACCTGATGTTCCGACACGCCGTAGCACTTCGACAGGTCGATCTCTCCTTCCAGGTCCGAAGCCTGGAGCCAGAACAGAGTTTAGCCCCACATGTCATGACCTGCTGCAGGTTCCTGCTCTGACCAGCGAACCTCCTCAGCTGAAGCGTCTCTGTAGAATCTCAGGCTGGCCGTCGACAGGACAAACCAATGTTTCTTCCACTAGGGGACAGCAGAGAGGAGCAGGAAGCTGAAACATCAGCGCCAACCTGAACATGTCTGCCTGGATGTTTTACCTCGTCGTCGTCCTCCAGCTTCATCATCCAGCCTTTCTTAAAGTTCAGCAGGTCTGGCTGTGGAAATGAAAAACATGATTTTAAAGGTATCAGAAAAAACTCGTTCATTACATTTTTTTTACCCAAAATCATTCGCAGATGAAGAGTTTTCACTTAAATGAACTAAAATCTGTTTCCTCTGATAAAGGCAGAAATCAGAAACTGATCGCTGCTGAAAAATGACTGAAATCAGGACAAATATTACAGCAACAGGTCAGATGACATTATTTTCTCATTCCTTCAACAGCTGAAAACAAAAACAAAGTTTGGAAATTAGCACTTATATCATTTATCCTCCTGCAACGTTGTGACTTGTGAAGCACTTTGGTTCTGGTAAATGAGACATGTAAATAAACTTTGACTTGATTTCTCAACAAAAACAGGAATGAAACAAATTAACAAGTAACCAAACAAAAGAGGAAAGTTAGTCATTAAGAGAAACTTAAAGGGTATAAGACATTTTTAATAAATTGTGATTAAGGTGAGATGATGGAGAAAAGAGCTGACAGAAACAGGAAGGAGGAAACGAAGATGTGAAGATTAAAGTTCCAGTTTCTGGAGGTCAGAACGATGAATTCGTTATGAGCTCTGCTGACCGTCATGGCCGCCATGGCGCTGTCCGGCGTCCGGCGGTCCAGAGACCGGGTTCTCCTCTGAGGCGCGGGAACGCCGAGCAGGATCCCATCTCCCGTCGACCGCAGTTTCTGCACAAAGGGGCAAAAGATTCAGAGATTAAATCACACTTTCCCGTCAGAAACAGAATATAATCGAGATAAAGAGGTTTGGACAGGAGCTGCTCGTTTTCAGAAAACCAAAAGGAGAAATGGAGGAAGCAGATTATCCCCAAACAGAGACGAAAGAGATCCGTTTGCTTCAGTTACGTCTTCCCAAGACACTTATAGAAACTTCAGATCAGTCAAAAACAGTTAATTGAATTAATTTAAATTATTTGCATTTTAATCAATCACGTTTATTTGTTAAGCACATTTCAGGAGGAAGAACAAGAGTTTTACATCACATTAGAAAAATTGTGTCAAAGTATGGTTTTGAACTCAAAACGTTTCCTTTTTACTGAATAAACAAACATATGAGCTGAAAACAAAGATATTTATAGCTTTCATTAATCTGATATGTTTGTTTGAGACACATCAGCTCATGTCAGATTCATTAATCTGATCTCCATCCATCAGATCGGACCAAAGCGTTTCAGGAAGTCCTGATCGTTCATGGAGCTTCTTTAGACATCTGGACTGTGGATGCTAACATTAGCATTAGCGGCTACATGTTAGCATTGATATGCTATTTTAACTTCTCTGATAGGCTAACTGCTCTTAGCTCAACATGAACACAACAGTAGTCTTTTCCAACGTCCAATCGGATCGTTAAGAAGCAGAAATTAACCCCTAATGGACCAGAGAGAAGCGGCTTCATCCTGCATCACTGTTAGCGGATGTAGCTTAGCATGTGCGTCAGATTTAAGGTCGTACCAGAAACATGATGGAAAGGTTCCAGCCAGAACTTTAGTATATGAAAAAGCAAAAAGCAATTAATTTAAATCGATGAACTAAATGAAAGCTTATGTAAAGTATGCTGCAGTAAAAGTTATCAAAACATCGTTACAAAACAAACAAGATGGCGGCAGCGTGCGAATGTCTTTAAACTGCAGGTCACGTCACCAGGGAATCACACAGATGATCTGTGAAAAGCCTCAGAAAAAATAATCACTCGACCCAGAAAGAGTTTCCTGGAGGATTGATCTGATCGGACCAGAGTCGGATTAAAGCAGACCGGAGTCGGGTTAAAGCGGACCGGAGTCGGGTTAAAGCGAACCGGAGTCGGGTTAAAGCGGACCGGAGTCGGTTAAAGCGGACCGGAGTCGGGTTAAAGCGGACCGGAGTCGGGTTAAAGCGGACCGGAGTCGGGTTAAAGCGGACCGGAGTCGGGTTAAAGCGGACCGGAGTCTGACTAAAGCGAACCGGAGTCGGGTTAAAGCGGACCAGAGTCGGTTAAAGCGGACCGGAGTCTGACTTAAAGCGAACCGGAGTCGGGTTAAAGCGGACCGGAGTCGGGTTAAAGCGGACCGGAGTCTGACTAAAGCGAACCGGAGTCGGGTTAAAGCGGACCAGAGTCTGACTAAAGCGAACCAGAGTCGGGTTAAAGCGGACCGGAGTCGGTTAAAGCGGACCGGAGTCGGGTTAAAGCGGACCGGAGTCGGGTTAAAGCGGACCGGAGTCGGGTTAAAGCGGACCGGAGTCTGACTAAAGCGAACCGGAGTCGGGTTAAAGCGGACCAGAGTCGGGTTAAAGCGGACCGGAGTCGGGTTAAAGCGGACCGGAGTCGGGTTAAAGCGGACCGGAGTCGGGTTAAAGCGGACCGGAGTCTGACTAAAGCGAACCGGAGTCGGGTTAAAGCGGACCGGAGTCTGACTAAAGCGAACCGGAGTCGGGTTAAAGCGAACCGGAGTCGGGTTAAAGCGGACCGGAGTCGGGTTAAAGCGGACCGGAGTCGGGTTAAAGCGGACCGGAGTCGGGTTAAAGCGGACCGGAGTCGGGTTAAAGCGGACCGGAGTCGGGTTAAAGCGAACCGGAGTCGGGTTAAAGCGGAACCGGAGTCGGGTTAAAGCGGACCGGATAGTCGGGTTAAAGCGGACCGGAGTCGGGTTAAAGCGGACCGGAGTCGGGTTAAAGCGGACCGGAGTCGGGTTAAAGCGGACCGGAGTCGGGTTAAAGCGGACCGGAGTCTGTAAAGCGAACCGGAGTCGGGTTAAAGCGGACCGGAGTCGGTTAAAGCGACCGGAGTCGGTAAAGCGAACCGGAGTCGGGTTAAAGCGGACCGGAGTCGGGTTAAAGCGGACCGGAGTCGGTTACTAAGCGAACCGGAGTCGGGTTAAAGCGGACCGGAGTTACGGACGAGTGGTTAAAGCGAACCGGAGTCGGGTTAAAGCGGACCGGAGTCGGGTTAAAGCGGACCGGTGTAAACGACGGAGTCGGGTTAAAGCGGACCGGAGTCGGTATAAAGCGGACCGGAGTCGGGTTAAAGCGGACCGGAGTCGTGTACAAAGCGACCGGAGTCGGGTTAAAGCGGACCGGAGTCGGGTTAAAGCGGACCGGAGTCGTACGGGTTAAAGCGGACCGGAGTCGGGTTAAAGCGGACCGGAGTCGGGTTAAAGCGGACCGGAGTCGATTAAAGCGAACCGGAGTCGGGTTAAAGCGACCGAGTCGGATAAAGCGAACCGGAGTCGGGTTAAAGCGAACCGGAGTCGGGTTAAAGCGGACCGGAGTCGGGTTAAAGCGACGGAGGTAAAGCCGGAGGTCGGGTTAAAGCGGACCGGAGTCGGGTTAAAGCGGACCGAGTCGGGTTAAAGCGAGACCGGAGTCGGGTTAAAGCGGACCGGAGTCGGGTTAAAGCGGACCGGAGTCGGGTTAAAGCGGACCGGAGTCGGGTTAAAGCGGACCGGAGTCGGTTAAAGCGGACCGGAGTCGGGTTGGACGAGTCGTTAAAGCGGACCGGAGTCGGGTTAAACAGCGGGTAACCGGAGTCGGGTTAAAGCGGACCGGAGTCTGACTAAAGCGGACCGGAGTCGGGTTAAAGCGGACCGGAGTCGGGTTAAAGCGGACCGGAGTCGGTGTTAAAGCGGACCGGAGTCGGGTTAAAGCGGACCGGAGTCGGGTTAAAGTGGACCGGAGTCGGATTAAAGCGAACCGGAGTCGGGTTAAAGCGAACCGGAGTCGGGTTAAAGCGAACCGGAGTCGGGTTAAAGAGGACCGGAGTCGGGTTTAAAGCGGACCGGAGTCGGGTTTAAAGCGGACCGGAGTCGGGTTTAAAGCGAACCGGAGTCGGGTTAAAGCGGACCGGAGTCGGATTAAAGCGGACCGGAGTCGGGTTAAAAGCGGACCGGAGTCGGGTTTAAAGCGGACCGGAGTCTGACTAAAGCGGACCGGAGTCGGGTTTAAAGCGGACCGGAGTCGGGTTTAAAGCGGACCGGAGTCGGGTTAAAGCGGACCGGAGTCGGGTTAAAGCGGACCGGATCGGGTTAAAGCGGACTGGAGTCGGGTTAAAGCGGACCGGAGTCGGATTAAAGCGAACCGGAGTCGGGTTAAAGCGGACCGGAGTCGGGTTTAAAGCGGACCGGAGTCGGATTAAAGCGGACCGGAGTCGAGTTAAAGTGGACCGGAGTCGGGTTAAAGCGGACGGAGTCTGACTAAAGCGGACGGAGTCGGGTTAAAGCGGACCGGAGTCGGGTTAAAGCGGACCGGAGTTGGGTTAAAGCGGACCGGAGTTGGGTTTAAAGCGGACAGGAGTCGGGTTTAAAGCGAACCGGAGTCGGGTTAAAGCGGACCGGAGTCGGGTTAAAGCGGACCGGAGTCTGACTAAAGCGGACCGGAGTCGGGTTTTATAAAGCGGACCGGAGTCGGATTTAAAGCGGACCGGAGTTGGGTTAAAGCGGACCGGAGTCGGGTTAAAGCGGGACCGGAGAGTCGGGTTAAAGTGGACCGGAGTCGGATTAAAGCGAACCGGAGTCGGGTTAAAGCGAACCGGAGTCGGGTTAAAGCGAACCGGAGTCGGGTTAAAGAGGACCGGAGTCGGGTTTAAAGCGGACCGGAGTCGGGTTAAAGCGGACCGGAGTCGGGTTAAAGCGAACCGGAGTCGGGTTAAAGCGGATCGGAGTCGGATTAAAGCGGACCGGAGTCGGGTTAAAGCGGACCGGAGTCGGGTTAAAGCGGACCGGAGTTGACTAAAGCGGACCGGAGTCGGGTTAAAGCGGACCGGAGTCGGGTTAAAGCGGACCGGAGTCGGGTTAAAGCGAACCGGAGTCGGGTTAAAGCGAACCGGAGTCGGATTAAAGCGAACCGGAGTCGGATTAAAGCGAACCGGAGTTGGGTTAAAGCGAAAACGGAGTTGGGTTTAAAGCGGACCGGAGTCGGGTTAAAGCGAACCGGAGTCGGGTTAAAGCGGACCGGAGTCTGACTAAAGCGGACCGGAATCGGGTTAAAGCGGACCGGAGTCGGATTAAAGCGAACCGGAGTCGGGTTAAAGCGAACCGGAGTCGGGTTAAAGCGGACCGGAGTCGGGTTAAAGCGGACCGGAGTCGGATTAAAGCGAACCGGAGTCGGGTTAAAGCGAACCGGAGTCGGGTTAAAGCGGACCGGAGTCGGGTTAAAGCGGACCGGAGTCGGGTTAAAGCGGACCGGAGTCGGATTAAAGCGAACCGGAGTCGGGTTTAAAGCGGACCGGAGTCGGGTTTAAAGCGGACCGGAGTCGGATTAAAGCGGACCGGAGTCGGGTTAAAGTGGACCGGAATCGGGTTAAAGCGGACCGGAATTGGGTTAAAGCGGACCGGAGTCGGGTTAAAGCGGACCGGAGTCGGATTTAAAGCGGACCGGAGTCGGGTTAAAGCGGACCGGAATCGGGTTTAAAGCGGACCGGAATCGGGTTTTAAAGCGGACCGGAGTCGGGTTTTGATAAAGCGGACCGGAGTCGGGTTTTAAAGCGGAACGGAGTCGGGTTAAAGAGGACCGGAATCGGGTTAAAGCGGACCGGAATCGGGTTAAAGCGGACTGGAGTCGGGTTAAAGCGGACCGGAGTCGGGTTTAAAGCGGACCGGAGTCGGGTTAAAGCGGACCGGAATCGGGTTTAAAGCGGACCGGAATCGGGTTTAAAGCGGACTGGAGTCGGGTTAAAGCGAACCGGAGTCAAGATAAAGCGGACCGGAGTCTGACTAAAGTGGACCGGAGTCAGGTTCTGGTTGGAATGGACCCTAAAATCCCTGAGAAACAGAATTCATGGATGACTAGTTTAAAGTTTGCCTAATCAAGTGAAAAATAAATGTGAAAAATGCTTCACTTATATTGATTTTATGGTAAATTACGTTGCAGAAATATTTTAGCCATTTCTTAATATCTAATCTTCTAAATGTTTTCAGTGTGTAAATTTTCCTTCTGGTATAAAATGTAAATGTATTTAGCATCTTTTTGACAAAATGTGGAGCCATTTACTGGAGGCCTCCTGATGTTGGTCATCATCTCTGGGCTCAGTAGAAACTCCTGTTACTCATGTCTGTAGCAGCTCTGATTCAGAACCTGATGTGTCTGTCCGTTTGCTGACTGGTTCCTGGCGTCTGTCCCGCCCTCCTGCTGACGCATCGCGTGCCTCGACGCGCCGTTCAACCAAACTCACGTCAACCTGCTTTACAAGCGTGAGAACCAGGCTGCGGCCCGGTCGAACCGGAGCAGAACTGCTCCGCTAACAGACGCAGCTCATCCGTAACATCTGGACCCGCTGGAATCACCGGTCAGGAACTGGGACCTGGTCCAGAAAAACTAACCCGATTTCTGACCAACCCTTAAAAAGCAGCGTACTCCACTGATTACTTTTAAAAGTTACTAAGTTGGATTTTAAGTTACATGTTTAAAGTTAACTTCTTCAACTCTTTCCCTGGTTTTACACTGAAGTCCGTTTTCTCTCTCTGGTGGCAGTAACAACCTTCTCAGCTTGTCTTCGTTCCTCTTAGTCCTCTAATGACCATCGTTTGATCCAGGTGTGTTAAACCAGGGAGAACCAGGTGAAACCAGGTCCAGGATGCCGGGCCTCCAGGACCCACTTTGGACTCCCCTGCTGTACAAGTTTTTAATGAATAGTGATTTATATTAGTTCACATAAGTAAATACAGGTAGAAATTTGTTTGAAATTTTATTTAATAAATTGTGATCAGCTGGCGACCAATCTGGGATCAATTGGTTGTGCCTGGATTCGCCACCAGGGGGCTCTGACCTCCAGACAGGTTCAAAAATCTCTCTGCTGTTTCTGTCTTTGCAGGTGAAGCAGCAGCACAGAGGGAACAACCAACCTCGAGATCTTCATCCTTAGCAGCACAAACTCTACATAAAGACGAATTTCCAGATGGAAAACCTGAATTTCTCTCATCCCATCAGGGTTTCCTGTGTAAATTAACTTTAATCTGATTACTGATTGGAAATGGTACCACCTTAGATTACTCATTACTGAGTCACAGACATGAAAACAACAAAACGTTTCAAGTCTTGACAGGAACTTTTATCACCCGTTTTAATGATGTCAGGCCTTCAGCCAATCAGAGCAGGAATGATCGAGCCTGACGCTAAGCGAATTAATAGCTGCTGCTGCTGTAACTCGTCTCGTTTGTTTCCCTTTCTCTCGTCCGGATGCTAAATAAACTAACCGGCTGCAGCGTCCGTCCCGTCATGCGTCTCCAGGTCATTAAGACAAAGTAAAGGCTTCCCACCCGGCAGACCGGTCCGGCAACAACTACAGAAACACGAGCCGCGTTTGAGATCCGCAGCAACCGGCAGAAACCAGCAACTCACCCCAGCAGAGAGGAGGAGCGGCTAAAACTCTGGGAAACTCTGGGAAACCTATGGGAAAACTCTGGAAACTATGGAAAACTAAATGGATAGAAAACTCTGAAAAACTCTGGATGAAAAAGTCAGTGAAACTCTGGAAAACTCTGGGGAAACTATGGAAAACTCTGGGAAACTATGGAAAACTTTGGGATACTATGGAAAACTCTGGGAAAACTGGAGAAATTCTGGGAAAACTTTGGGGGCTCTGGAAAACTCTGGGAAAACTCTAGAAAACTCAGTGAAACTCTGAAAAAATCGGGGAAAACTTTGGGGAAATTCTGGGAAAGCTCTGGGAAAAGTCTCGGAAACTAAGAAACTATGGGAAAACTGGAAAACTCTGGGAAAGTGGAAAATTATGGGAAACTGTGGAAAACTCTGAGAAACTCTGGAAAACTCCAGGAAACGCTGGGAAACCCTGGAAAACTTTGGGGAAACTCTGGAAAAACTCTATGTGTAAAATTTAAGAGTTTCCATTCATCAGTTAAATGTTTGTAAACCAGCATCAGATTATTAACCAGCAGCTCCTCTGATGGGTTCAGAGTTTACCTCTCTCCCGGCGGCCCGGTGGGTCCCGGCGGCCCGGTGGGTCCCGGCGGCCCGGTGGGCCCGGCGGCCCGGTGGGCCCGCAGTCGGCTCCTCCGCCTCTCTGATGCCCCAGCTGCTGCTCTGCTGAGCGCTCCAGGCTGGAATCAACAGTAACAAGTAGGTTAGGCTGCCGTCACATGGAGCCGCTGAGAAACGGTGCTAGCTGTTCCCCCTCCTGCCTCCACCAGGGGGCGTGTCTGAGACAAAAAGCAGACATCAACCAACCTGGAACCAATAAGAAAATTCACCTGCAGTACTACTGCTCAACCCAAAGAGGGCAGCACTGAGACAGTTTTAGGACAAATGTTTCAAAATTAAACAAATTTACTCAAAAATGTCACAATTATCACAGAAACACAAAGACAGAGCCTTTAAGGTTGAATGTAGACAGTTTATGTGATAAATAAAGTTGATTTGGAGTTTAGTTTTAAGACAGAGGAGAAATGATATCTGTGTCTAATGAACAGAGATGAAAGCAGCGTGACCTTTGACCTGCGGACAGAGGTCAGACTGTTTCTGGTGTTGTGGGTCTTTCTGCTGGTGTTTAGGTGAAGATGTCCAAGCTGATGGTTGAGGTCATGAGAAACAGATTTAATTACAGCAGAGCTCAGGAATCTCTGGCCTTATTTAGCGGCCGGAGGGGAATCTGAGTTTTACTGGGTTGGTTTCCCAAAAAGACAACAAGAACAAAGAGCTGACGCTGCTGGGGGGAACTGGGAGGACTGGGAAGGGATCTGTGAGCTAAGTATAGAAAGGCAGCAGTTAGAGCCGTGATGGAGGGTCTGCTCTTTGATCCGAGCTAAACGTTTGCACATTTTACTTCCTTCTCTCTGCAGAGGCTCTTTAAATGTCCAACAGGGATGAGACCAGCCTGGAAGATAGAACCAGTAACTAGAGAATAAAACCAGTAACTGGAGGATAAAAACCAGTAACTACAGGATAAAACCAGTAACTGGAGGATAAAAACCAGTAACTAAGGATAAAACCAGTAACTGGAGGATAAAAACCAGTAACTAGAGGATAAAAACCAGTAACTGGACGACAAAACCAGTAACTAGAGGATAAAACCCAGTAACTATAGGAATAAAACCAGTAACTAGAGGATAAAACCAGTAATGGAGGATAATGAACCAGTAAATGGAAGATAAAACCAGTAACTGAAGATAGGAACCAGTAACTGGAGGATAAAACCAGTAAATAGAGATAAAACCAGTAATGGATGATAAGAACCAGTAACTGGAGGATAAAACCAGTAACTAGAGAATAAAACCAGTAACTGGAGGGTAAATCCAGTAACTGAAAATAAAACCAGTAACTGGAGGATAAAACCAGTAACTGGAGGATAAAACCAGTACGTAGAGGATAAAACCAGTAACTGGATGATAAGACCAGTAACTGGAAGATAAAAACCAGTAACTAGAGAATATAAACCAGTAACTGGAGGATAAAATCCAGTAACTAGAAAATAAAACCAGTAACTGGAGGATTTAAACCAGTAACTAGAGGATAAAACCAGTAACTGAGGATATAAACCAGTAACTGGAGGATAAAATCCAGTAACTAGAAAATAAAACCAGTAACTGGAGGATATAAACAGTAACTAGAGGATAAAACCAGTAAGTAGAGAATAAAACCAGTAACTGGATGGGTATAGAACCAGTAACTGAAGATAAAACCAGTAACTAGAGGATAAACCAGTAACTGGAGGATATAAACCAGTAACTAGAGGATATAAACCAGTAACTGGAGGATATAAACCAGTAACTAGAGGATAAAACCAGTAACTGGAGGATATAAACCAGTAACTAGAGGATAAAACCAGTAACTGAGGATATAAACCAGTAACTGGAGGATATAAACCAGTAACTAGAGGATAAAACCAGTAACTGGAGGATATAAACCAGTAACTAGAGGATAAAACCAGTAACTAGAGGATATAAACCAGTAACTAGAGGATAAAACCAGTAACTGGAGGATATAAACCAGTAACTAGAGGATAAAACCAGTAACTGGAGGATATAAACCAGTAACTCTAGGATATAAACCAGTAACTAGAGGATAAAACCAGTAACTAGAGGATAACAACCATTAACTAGAGGATATAAACCAGTAACTAGAGGATAACAACCAGTAACCGGGTTATGGAAACTGGTCGGATGTCTAACCTTCTGCTCTGGTTCTGGTCGTAACGGCCGGCGGCTGACAGCTCCGAGGAGCTGACCGAGCCAGCCAGGCGTCCAGCGCCGCCTGAGGTCACAGGGGTCACAGAGGTCACAGGGGTCACAGAGGTCACAGGGGTCACTGGGGTCACTGAGGCAGCGGGGCCTGGCTGGGTCGGCACGCTGTTGCCTGGAAACCAAATCCAGATTATCGTAAAATGAAACATTCGGTGTGAAGCCTGAGATCCAGTTCCTCTAATTCATACACTGCAAAAACACAAAATCTTCCCAAATAACTTTGGTTCAGTTTATAGAGAAAATATCTCGGTTCACTGTAAAAAAAGAGGAAACCAACTTAACTTCCCATCAATATATTTTTTTATAGTTTTTATGTCAATAATTCCTTAACGTTGATGAACAGGTTCCAGTTGACCTTTCACCTGAAGAACAAAATGCTCGTCCCGCCCAGCTCTGGATTAGTGCAGAAAATAATCAATCGAATTTTATTTGTAGTGCACATTTCAGAAGCGAGGCATTTCAAAGTGCTTTATATAATTAAACTAAAAACAGCATGTGACACAGAATAAACAGAAAGACAAAAAGAATTAAAAAAAAGATTAAAAAGATAAAAACATTAAAACCCTTTGTAAGGGCTTCAGTTAAACATCTCACACCTCAGAGTTTTAGTTAAAACGCCGTTTAACAAGGATTCTCACACCTCAGAGTTTTAGTTAAAACGCCGTTTAACAAGGATTCTCACACCTCAGAGTTTTAGTTAAAACGCCGTTTAACAAGGATTCTCACACCTCAGTTTTAGTTAAAACGCCATTTAACAAGGATTCTCACACCTCAGAGTTTTAGTTAAAACGCCATTTAACAAGGATTCTCACACCTCAGAGTTTTAGTTAAAACGCCATTTAACAAGGATTCTCACACCTCAAGAGTTTTAGTTAAAACGCCGTTTAACAAGGATTCTCACACCTCAGAGTTTTAGTTAAAACGCCGTTTAACAAGGATTCAAACCTCAGAGTTTTAGTTAAAACGCCATTTAACAAGGATTCTCACACCTCAGAGTTTTAGTTAAAACGCCATTTAACAAGGATTCTCACACCTCAGAGTTTTAGTTAAAACGCCATTTAACAAGGATTCTCACACCTCAAGAGTTTTAGTTAAAACGCCGTTTAACAAGGATTCTCACACCTCAGAGTTTTAGTTAAAACGCCGTTTAACAAGGATTCAAACCTCAGAGTTTTAGTTAAAACGCCATTTAACAAGGATTCTCACACCTCAGAGTTTTAGTTAAAACGCCGTTTAACAAGGATTCTCACACCTCAGAGTTTTAGTTAAAACGCCATTTAACAAGGATTCTCACACCTCAAGAGTTTTAGTTAAAACGCCGTTTAACAAGGATTCTCACACCTCAGAGTTTTAGTTAAAACGCCGTTTAACAAGGATTCTCACAATTCTCCATAATCCCAAGCAGTGCCAACATGAGCGTTGCCATCACAACAGCGCCACAACTGGCCGATGTTGAGGTTCTGCTGATTAACCGCTGCTTAAAGGAGGATCAGAGGCCAACATTATATTTATTATTATCATCATCAATATTACTAATCAATCATATTATTTGTCTCGATGGCCTGATAGTTGGTTTATAATTTTACTCTTTTATACTTATATAGAAAGCATAAATGCACCTCAGAGGTCATGTGAAGGTCAAACTGCTGGTTTGGTTCATGCTGTTTTCAGAACCAGAACTCAAACCAAAATGAGCTGTTGGATTTCTGCAGTTTTTCCAGGAAAAAGAAACAAGAAAGAGATTTTCACAAGAACTGTTGTGACCAAAACAAACGCGTCAATAACCAGAACGCTTTTAGAGTTTCCATCTCCACTGTTTATGGTAATAGAGGCCAAACATTCCCGCTGGATTCCGGTTTACCTCCAGTTGGTTCAACCGACTCAGAAATGGATCTGAAACCCAATCATGAAGCTGCTGAAAGCAGCAGAAAACACTGAATATCATGATTCAGGTGTAAAATCTAAACTCTGCAGGTAACCATGGTAACCGTGATAACCCCCGATGATAATAAAGGCCGACTCCAAATCATTTCATCCTTGTTTCGAAAGAGTAAAACCTGTTTTTCCAGCAACTCTGCTCTCACACACAGTGTGACATCGCCTCTGCTGTGAATATGAACACTGAGGAACAGAGGAGAAACACTCCGGATGTGGGAAATAAAAACTCGGAAAGAGAAATCAGATTCGGCTAAAATAGACATAAAGAGCGGAAATGAGCCACAAAATTCTGATCAGTTTCATTTATATCCGTCGCATCACGATGAAACGTTGAGAAGCAGCGGAAAAGTTCGTATTTTTGTTGTTAAATAAGAATAACCTGGTTCTTCTGATACATTTTTATAAAATTATTTCTACTATCTGTTTCATTTCATCGTTTAGGAATTCCTCTGAAATGTACCTGGAGTTTCTTCTGTTTACTTTGCAGCTCTGCGAATTTTCATTTTCATTTTGTTGAAGCAACAATAGCTTGTTTCATATATGCAGAGACTCACAAAACCAGAAGAAGACCAGCTGCAGCGACGTTATGGACACCAAGATTTATCTTTCATTCGTCTGATGTGACTCTTTCACTCTTTGTGCTGCATGTAGAAACATCAGGAAACTTCTGATCTCTAACTCAAACTGATAAATAAATGTAATAAAACTCCAGAGAGTTCCTTAAGGAACGTTAGCGAGTGGCTACCAGACAGATAAGGACATGATCCGTCTTTACCTCCACCTGCAGGCGGGTCGGTTCTGGTTACGGTCCGGACCGCTGGCACATCTGGGCCTGCAGGCCCGGCTGCCGATGCAGGACCGCTCCGACCGGCAGCGGCCGTGTTTGCTGGGCTGGGGTCCTTTTGGTTGTCATGGAAACACAAAGCAAAACGTCATAAACACTAAAACTTCAGAAAATTTTAGACTTTTTATTTCATAAGGAAGGAAAAAATAATGGAAAAAACAAATGGACTGATGGACTGAGACTGATGGATTGATGGACTAATGCAGTGGTTCCCAACCCCTGGTCCGTGGACCAATTGGTACCGGGCCGCGCAAGAAATAATGAAATATTTCCGTTTTATGTATTATTTGAGTCTGGAGGATCTTTTATTTTGAAAATCCTTTAACCGGATTCTCTCGGTTACTTGGCGCCAACATTGAGCCACAAGCAGCAAAATGAGTAAGAAACAGATCAGATGACTTTGGAAAGTTCCTTAGCAAAGGGGAAAAGGCCCAGAGAGACAGGAGGATGGATTTATCCCGTTCCGGTAGGTGAGTCTCACATTACAAGCTGCTCTGCGTAACATGCGGCGACCGGCTGCTAATGAGGGAATGAAGCTTCAAGCTGCTTCACCACATAGAGACCAAGCAGGTTGTGGATATAAGCAACACTTCAGGTGTCATTGACTCTCATCACTCCCTGATGGAACCGTCTCGTTGCAGAGAAACGAGCTCAGGGCTGTTAGTCATTATCCTGAGTTAAAGTTTTCACAATAGTAAAATGTTTGTTTTTGTGGCGCTTCTGTATATTATTTTGAAGGGATATGTAAACGTTACCATAGTGACAAGAGTCAGAGCGTTTGGGCAGAGGTCAAGAGGAGATGAGTAGAGCTTGTGAGTCTTAAATCTGGTTTAGACGGAAAGATTTAAGAATCTCAGCCGATTCTCCAAACCTCTGTGACCAAAGAGCTGATAAAAGTCCAACAGGTTCGATCGGTTCGTGTGTCCAAGGCAGGAGCAACACGAACCGATTCCAGTCAGGAACATCCCGATTCCAGAAGATAATACAGGAAAAAAAACCAACATAGTGGGAATTTAGAATAACCAACACGGATGATGATGTAGAAGCAATAGTGATCGTTTGTGGAGTCATTTTAAGAGATAAAAGACGTAACAAAAATAAAAGGCGGTGGATGAAAGACGACGGGAGCAGCCGCTCTGTTTGCTGCACTATGATTTGGAGGTGACTATGTTTTTTCATAGTTCATATTTTTAACTGAATAAACATAATAATGACCTTAGATTTAATAATAAATATTTCCACATATCATCTCCGATATCCACCGGACTCTCAGCTATGACAGGTCAGCTGTTTGGGATTCCCCTCTGTTCTTGTGTCACTGCGCTTTCTGATTGGCTACCTGTCCAGGTTGCGATAAAAGTCCAAGACAACCCAAATTGGGATTTAGCGGGAACACCAACGCTGCCTTATCTGACGGTTCTGATGGACTAACGGACTGATGGACGGGATGAAGACGGGTGGATGTTTTAGAAACGGTGATAAGAGAAAACTTCTGGAAATTCAAATATTTTTCATATTTCAGATCTGTAAAATTAAGATTTTAACCTTACAAATCATCCAAACTTTCTGACTAATTAGCATATTGAGCATTTTCATAGATTAAAACAATAAAGATGTTTATTTAAGCATATCAACTCAATGTGAAGCTGCCGCTTCTTAGTGAACAATCATTAAGTCTGTGACTGGAGGAAGGAAACAAACGGTAATCAGACACTTTCCTGCTAGCTGACAGTGAAAACACACTGAGCAACTTCACATTTTCAGATCTGTGGACAAATATTCATGTGTTTCCACGGCAACAGACTCCGGCTTATTCTGAGGAACCTCACAAAGTGTTTCCTCTGCTGCTGGAGGCTTTTAGGTTTGCTTTGTTCTGATACCTGATTGGCCACAGAGTCAACGCTGCGTTTCTTCTTCTGCTGTTCGTTAGCAGACAGGTACGCGGTGAGCTGCTCGCCCCACCTGGTGAGGAGAGAGAGAGAGAGCCGGTGAGCCTGCGTCTGATTGGCTGAAAGTGGCATCCAGTTTCCTGCTGACCCGCTGACGATCTCTCTGCTGTCGCCGCGGATGAAGACTTCCTGCGACGCCGTGGCGACGCACAGCGCGTTCCTCTGGCCGGTCCGGAGCGCGGCGTCCGAAACGGCGGTACACAGATTCATGTCGACGGTTCCCTGTGGCAGAGTGGTGGGCTGGAAGAGGGAGAGTAAAAACACTGGGTTAGGAACCAGGAAGAAAGTTAATAAACAGGACTGATGTTTATAAAGTTAATAAACAGGATTAATGTTTATAACCAGGAAGAAAGTTAATAAACAGGACTGATGTTTATAAAGTTAATAAACAGGATTAATGTTTATAAAGTTAATAAACAGGATTAATGTTTATAACCAGGAAGAAAGTTAATAAACAGGACTGATGTTTATAAAGTTAATAAACAGGATTAATGTTTATAACCAGGAAGAAAGTTAATAAACAGGACTGATGTTTATAAAGTTAATAAACAGGATTAATGTTTATAAAGTTAATAAACAGGATAATGTTTATAAAGTTAATAAACAGGATTAATGTTTATAAAGTTAATAAACAGGATTAATGTTTATAAAGTTAATAAACAGGATTAATGTTTATAAAGTTAATAAACAGGACTAATGTTTATAAAGTTAATAAACAGGATTAATGTTTATAAAGTTAATAAACAGGATTAATGTTTATAAAGTTAATAAACAGGACTAATGTTTATAAAGTTAATAAACAGGATTAATGTTTATAAAGTTAATAAACAGGACTAATGTTTATAAAGTTAATAAACAGGATTAATGTTTATAAAGTTAATAAACAGGATTAATATTTATAAAGTTAATAAACAGGACTAATGTTTATAAAGTTAATAAACAGGACTAATGTTTATAAAGTTAATAAACAGGATTAATGTTTATAAAGTTAATAAACAGGATTAATGTTTATAAAGTTAATAAACAGGACTAATGTTTATAAAGTTAATAAACAGGATTAATGTTTATAAAGTTAATAAACAGGACTAATGTTTATAAAGTTAATAAACAGGATTAATGTTTATAAAGTTAATAAACAGGATTAATATTTATAAAGTTAATAAACAGGACTAATGTTTATAAAGTTAATAAACAGGATTAATGTTTATAAAGTTAATAAACAGGACTAATGTTTATAAAGTTAATAAACAGGACTAATGTTTATAAAGTTAATAAACAGGATTAATGTTTATAAAGTTAATAAACAGGATTAATGTTTATAAAGTTAATAAACAGGATTAATGTTTATAAAGTTAATAAAAGGATTAATGTTTATAAAGTTAATAAACAGGACTAATGTTTATAAAGTTAATAAACAGGATTAATGTTTATAAAGTTAATAAACAGGACTGATGTTTATAAAGTTAATAAACAGGACTAATGTTTATAAAGTTAATAAACAGGATTAATGTTTATAAAGTTAATAAACAGGACTAATGTTTATAAAGTTAATAAACAGGATTAATGTTTATAAAGTTAATAAACAGGACTAATGTTTATAAAGTTAATAAACAGGATTAATGTTTATAAAGTTAATAAACAGGATTAATATTTATAAAGTTAATAAACAGGACTAATGTTTATAAAGTTAATAAACAGGATTAATGTTTATAAAGTTAATAAACAGGATTAATATTTATAAAGTTAATAAACAGGACTAATGTTTATAAAGTTAATAAACTGGATTAATGTTTATAAAGTTAATAAACAGGATTAATATTTATAAAGTTAATAAACAGGACTAATGTTTATAAAGTTAATAAACAGGATTAATGTTTATAAAGTTATAAACAGGATTAATGTTTATAAAGTTAATAAACAGGACTAATATTTATAAAGTTAATAAACAGGACTAATGTTTATAAAGTTAATAAACAGGATTAATGTTTATAAAGTTAATAAACAGGATTAATATTTATAAAGTTAATAAACAGGACTAATGTTTATAAAGTTAATAAACAGGATTAATGTTTATAAAGTTAATAAACAGGATTAATATTTATAAAGTTAATAAACAGGACTAATATTTATAAAGTTAATAAACAGGATTAATGTTTATAAAGTTAATAAACAGGATTAATGTTTATAAAGTTATAAACAGGATTAATGTTTATAAAGTTAATAAACAGGACTAATGTTTATAAAGTTAATAAACAGGATTAATGTTTATAAAGTTAATAAACAGGACTAATGTTTATAAAGTTAATAAACAGGATTAATGTTTATAAAGTTAATAAACAGGATTAATGTTTATAAAGTTAATAAACAGGATTAATGTTTATAAAGTTAATAAACAGGACTAATGTTTATAAAGTTCATAAACAGGATTAATGTTTATAAAGTTCATAATCAGGATTAATGTTAATAATCAGGATTAATCTCCATTAGGAGACAGGATTAGACTCCGTTCCGGATCAGAACCGCCTCGGTGTTTCCCACCAGCTCGTCCAGCGCGTACGTCAGGCTGCCGCGTTCGTACAGGATGAAGAAACGCCGCTGCCATTTCTGCTAACAGACAACTTCCTGTTAGCAGCAGAGACAGAAACGCTGAAGTCAGAATCAGAACCACGTCCTACCCTGGACCTCTGGGCCGGATTGTCAAAGTCCGTCCCCTCAGGAGCCAAACACAACCAGCCGGCGTAGACGGGCTTCGCCTGCAGGGACAGAGGGCAGGAGGGACCATCAGGGTCTCCGCTAGCGGGACCAGTAAGAGGACCAGTCCATCAATGGTACAAATTAGTCCAGGAAACATTTTCAAGGAAATCCTGATGTCACTGATCAGAATTTATTATTGTGTTCATTTTTTCCAACTGATACGTAGAAAATGAGCTGAATGTCATCCATGTTATATTTGCATATCTGTTTTTGCTGTGATTTATTATCAGCACCTGGTTGCACTTTAGGTTCTTTCTTCAGATTACCGCCTTAAAAACAAACTATACCGGATTAAAGACACAACATCCATAGAGCTGTGCAGCATTTCATATCTGGAGGCTGCAGGTTGAGCAACGCGCTGAAATTACAGGCTGCACAGAAACCTGGCATGAGGTCAGAGGTGACAACATCCTGGAACGACGCCAGGCACAACGCTGCCAGGTGGCGTGAGGACGGAAAAACTATTTTTACAAGTCAGACTGATCACTGAAACGTCGTAAACAGAACCGGTCTGACAGCAGGAAGCAGGCCACAAGCAGAACGGCAAACAGAAACCAGTCTGAGGAACGATTCAGAGGACGAATGATACAATACAGCTGCTGTAGAGCTAAGCTGAACTCACTTAAACTAACTCAGCATAACCCAAACTAACACAGACGGACCTGAACTCACTTAAACTAACTCAGCATAACCCAAACTAACACAGACTGACCTGAACTCACTTAAACTAACTCAGCATAACCCAAACTAACACAGACGACCTGAACTCACTTAAACTAACTCAGCATAACCCAAACTAACACAGACTGACCTGAACCCTGAACTCACTTAAACTAACTCAGCATAACCCAAACTAACACAGACGACCTGAACGGACCCAAACCAGAACTAACTGAACTAACAGCATTTAAAAAATAACATCACAGGACAGAAAAACAAGGGGAAGGAATCATGGTGGCCCTGCTCCTGTCTTTTCCTGCCCTTTCCCTCCCCTTCATTTCCTTCCTTCCTACTTCAAGCTTCCTTCCTGTCCTCCCTCCCTCATTTCCTTCCTTCCTAGTTCATGCTTCCTTCCTGTCCTCTCTTCCTCATTTCCTTCCTTCCTACTTCATGCTTCCTTCCTGTCCTCCCTCCCTCATTTCCTTCCTTCCTACTTTATGCTTCCTTCCTGTGCTCCCTCCCTCATTTCCTTCCTTCCTATTCATGCTCCTCCTGTCCTCCCTCCCTCATTTCCTTCCTTCCTATTCATGCTTCCTTCCTGTCCTCCCCCCTCATTTCCTTCCTTCCTACTTCATGCTTCCTTCCTGTCCTCCCTCCTCATTTCCTTCCTTCCTACTTCATGCTTCCTTCCTGTCCTCCCTCCCTCATTTCCTTCCTTCCTACTTCATGCTTCCTTCCTGTCCTCCCTCCCTCATTTCCTTCCTTCCTACTTCATGCTTCCTTCCTGTCCTCCCTCCTCATTTCCTTCCTTCCTACTTCATGCTTCCTTCCTGTCCTCCCTCCCTCATTTCCTTCCTTCCTACTTCATGCTTCCTTCCTGTCCTCCCTCCCTCATTTCCTTCCTTCCTATTCATGCTTCCTTCCTGTCCTCCTCCCTCATTTCCTTCCTTCCTACTTCATGCTTCCTTCCTGTCCTCCCTCCCTCATTTCCTTCCTTCCTAGTTCATGCTTCCTTCCTGTCCCCCTCCCTCATTTCCTTCTTCTACTTCATGCTTCCTTCCTGTCCTCCCTCCCTCATTTCCTTCCTTCCTACTTATGCTTCCTTCCTGTCCTCCCTCCCTCATTCTTCCTTCCTATTCTGTTCTCCCTGTCCTCTCCCTCATTTCCTTCCTTCCTACTTCATGCTTCCTTCCTGTCCTCCCCCCTCATTTCCTTCCTTCCTACTTCATGCTTCCTTCCTGTCCTCCCTCCCTCATTTCCTTCCTTCCTACTTCATGCTTCCTTCCTGTCCTCCCTCCCTCATTTCCTTCCTTCCTACTTCATTGCTTCCTTCCTGTCCTCCCTCCTCATTTCCTTCCTTCCTATTCATGCTTCCTTCCTGTCCTCCTCCTCATTTCCTTCCTTCCTACTTCATGCTTCCTTCCTGTCCTCCCTCCTCATTTCCTTCCTTCCTACTTCATGCTTCCTTCCTGTCCTCCCTCCTCATTTCTTCCTTTACTTTATGCTTCCTTTCCTGTCTCCCTCCCTCATTTTCCTTCTTCTACTTCATGCTTCCTTCCTGTCCTCCCTTCCTCATTTCCTTCCTTCCTCTCTTCATGCTTCCTTCCTGTCCTTCCTCCTCCCTCATTTCCTTCCTTCCTATTCATGCTTCCTTCCTGTCCTCCCGCCCTCATTTCCTTCCTTCCTACTTCATGCTTCCTTCCTGTCCTCCTCCCTCATTTCCTTCCTTCCTACTTCATGCTTCCTTCCTGTCCTCCCTCCCTCATTTCCTTCCTTCCTACTTCATGCTTCCTTCCTGTCCTCCCTCCTCATTTCCTTCCTTCCTACTTCATGCTTCCTTCCCTCCCTCCCCATTTCCTTCCTTCCTTTCCCCCTCCCTCATTTCCTTCCTTCCTATTCATGCTTCCTTCCTGTCCTCCCCCCTCATTTCCTTCCTTCCTAGTTCATGCTTCCTTCCTGTCCTCCCCCTCATTTCCTTCCTTCCTACTTCATGCTTCCTTCCTGTCCTCCCTCCCTCATTTCCTTCCTTCCTACTTCATGCTTCCTTCCTGTCCTCCCTCCCTCATTTCCTTCCTTCCTATTCATGCTTCCTTCCTGTCCTCCCCCCTCATTTCCTTCCTTCCTACTTCATGCTTCCTTCCTGTCCTCCCTCCCTCATTTCCTTCCTTCCTACTTCATGCTCCTCCTCCCCATTTCCTTCCTTCCTACTTCATGCTTCCTTCCTGTCCTCCCTCCTCATTCCTTCCTTCCTACTTATGCTTCCTTCCTGTGCCTCCCTCCTCATTTCCTTCCTTCCTATTCATGCTTCCTTCCTGTCCTCCCTCCCTCATTTCCTCCTTCCACTTCATGCTTCCCTCCTCCCTCCCTCATTTCCTTCCTTCCTCATGTCCTTCGCCTCCCCTCATTTCCTTCCTTCCTACTTATGCTTCCTTCCTGTGCTCCCTCCTCATCCTTCCTTCCTATTCAGCTTCCTTGTCCTCCCCTCCCTCATTTCCTTCCTTCCTATTATGCTTCCTTCCTGTCCTCCCTCCCTCATTTCCTTCCTTCCTATTCATGCTTCCTTCCTGTTCTCCTCATTCTTCCTTCTCTTTCTCATTTCCTTCCTTCCTACTTCATGCTTCCTTCCTGTTC
>CM065360.1:1052500-1102500 GCA_033032245.1 Poecilia picta
TCAAAGTCCCAGAATTCTCATTTTTATCCAGATTCACAATATAAATACACAATTTCTTCATGATATTTCCAGAATGGTCTGGTTGGTGGAAAAAAGGGAGGAAGAAAATTGGGAAGGAATGAAAGATGTGAGTAAAGAAATGAGAAATATTTGACCCAATAAAGGAAAATTGGGAAGGACAGAGACAGCAGGACGGAAAATGTCTTGAAAAATGTAATTTCCAAACTTTTTCTGATTTTGTTGTTCCAGACTTAAGACTTTCCGGTCTGTAATCCCAGACTGATCCAGATTCCCTGGAAACGCCACGCTGTGTTTAATCTGGATTGATTCGTCTGAGGTTCTGGACTCTGCGGCGCTCCGGGTTTAGAGGACGATGACACAGAGACGGTGTTCCAGCTTCCCTCCAGAGGAGGAACAGGAAGCGGGCCGACCGGCGGTCCGGTGGATCAGAACTGGTGTCGGTGGTACATGTCCGGGTCGTAGTATTTGGTCACCACCACTCGGTTAGCAAACTTCCGGCCGGTCAGGGCCTGCATGGCTTTCTGACAGTCTGCAGGAAAACGTACTCTACAAAGATCTGGAGGAAAGGAGCAGAGGATCGGATCAGAACCGAGCCGCTATGCAACTTCCTACCTTGTTCTGATAAATACGTGCTGGCAGTCATGTCTCCATCTAGGAAATCTAATCGTGTCTGGATAAAACTCTGAAACGGCTTGTGAGCTGAAGATGTAAAAGTTTTTCCACATTAACGCAGAAGATGGCAGCAAAGAGCCAAGTATCAAAAGCTCAGGTGTGTCTGTAGTAGGGCTGTATAATAATATCGATATCGCGATATATATCGATATTTTCTCTCCTAGAAATAAATCGATATTCATCCTTAAGTATCGTAACGTCCAACTGTCACCTTGTTCACTCACTGCTGGCTTCACCAGGTCATCAGGCTTAGAGTGATTCCTTCAGATGTTCAGGTTAAAAAGGTATCAAACTATTCAGAGCAGGAACTTGGTTCACTTTATTTACTTTACTAATGCATGTCAGCTACAGTTTGGACTGTTTCAACTAAAAGAAACATGTTTTCTCTCCACTTCTTTGATTCATTTTGTCCAGCTGTCCACTTTAAGTCTGTGTCCAACCAGAACCAGGTATTGTGTAGTTGGAGCTTTTAATCAGTTTTCAGTTAAATTCATTCAGTCCAACTTTATAACAGTCACTAAATGTCACCAAAATCACTCTGTCCCTCTAAACCTTTCAGAAAATCGCAAAAGTGTATTGAACTGTATCGCAACATATATCGTATTGTGGGCAGAATATCGTGTATCGTGAGATTATTGCATCACTGCAGCCCTAGTGTGTGAAAGCTGAACCTTTTCTACAGGCGAGGTCAACGGAGCGAACCTTCCCACAGCCGGGGACGTCCGCGCCGTCGACGGGCCGCGGGATCTCCATGGAGCGGACGCTGCCGTACTTGCAGCACTCCTCGCGGATGTCCTCCAGGATCTCCTCGTAGTCGTCGTCGTCCACCAGCTCCTCAGGCATCACCATGTTGAGAAGGCACAGCACCTCGGTGGGCAGGCCGGAGTTCTGCAGCCGCTGCAGCCCCGGCACCTGCAGCGTCACCGGCGCCTCGATGACCGAGGTCTGCAGACGGACAGAGAGCCAGCACAGGGCTTTTCAAAGTGAGGGGCGCGGCCCGATCAGGGGCGCCAGAGCTCTTCAAGTGGGGCAAGACACGAGGAAAAAACATGAACCAGAAAAACGTAACTATTCCTCCAGCCACCGGGGGCGCTGTTACTCCTGCAGTCACTACTTGGAGCTTATTAAATTAAAAAACTTACTGAAAATTAGTTTATGAATACGAAGCTGAATTCCTGTTTCCTGCTCATCTCCAGTTCAGTAGGTGGCACTAATGCACCAGTCGGCCCAAAAACAAAGAAGAAGAAAACTTGACATAGAGTGATGAACCTGACATGCAGCTCATTTGGATCGTTTTGTTCATGGTTGTTAATTTTATCACTAGAGTCAGTTTTTGTTCTGTGTTTGCAGAGCAGAACTCCATAATGAATTTTAATAATTTTTGATAAGTTTATCTATGAAACTACAGTATTAAGGATCTTAAAATAGGACAGGAGATTATTTTTGTCTAATGTCTTAACAATTCGGCTAAACTGCCATCAACCCATTTAGTTATTTCATGGTATTTTTAACATATGTTGAAACCTTAATGCTTTTAATAGTGAAGTGACTGTGATTATATTCAGTTTAGTATCTGTTAGCATGAACCGACTCTGCTAGTTTATGCTAATAGAGTCCTGAATTAAATTTTGAGGAATAACTTATTTGTTGCATAACATCAGATTAATCAATTATTGAACAAAGTAATTTGTAATTAATTTAAAATCTCATTTGCATGAAGTTTTAAATGTAAATAAAGGCCTAAAATAAGTGTTAAAGGAGCCGGCGGGTCAAACCGATTGCTGTTTGTGTTGTTGGCATAATCTTGTCTCTTTGTATCCGTTTGATATTTTATCTATTCAACACATTTTTGGTGCTTTAGAGCAAATTTATTGTTTTTCCTGTTAATTCACCACAAACTCCTACAACAAATCTAGTTTTCTGCCATCAACATCCCATTGCAGAAACCATGATGTAATTATTATTAATCACATAACAGACATAACGATCAGATTCGATCATTTAAAGTTTTCGCTCTTCCACTTTTGAGGACCTCTGACCTCACTCATATTTGGCTCATTTTAGAGTCAGACTCACAGGATTGGCGTTTTTGGCGCCGACACTGGCCCTCTGGACGATGAGCTTCTTGTCGCCCAGCTGCATCCCGTTGAGTCCGGCGACCGCCTGAACGAAAACAAGCTCAGCTTCAACCGACACATCCACCCGCATCAGCAGGCGGTTGGATGCAGCAGAGCGTTGACCTGGTCGGTGGCGCTGATGTCGACGTATTCGCAGAAGGCGTAACCTTTGGACAGCGATGTGGCGCCGTCCTTCACCAGGTTGAAGGCTTTGAGCGGCCCGAACGACGTCAGCAGCTCCTTCACCTGCAAACAGCAGCCAGAGTCGCTCTGAGAGCAGGAACCACTCTGAACGCAACGCAGCAACACAGCATCGCTGCAACGCTGCAACACAGCATCGCTGCAACGCTGCAACACAGCATCGCTGCAGCCACGCTGCAACACAGCATCGCTGCAACGCTGCAACACAGCATCGCTGCAACGCTGCAACACAGCATCGCTGCAACGCTGCAACACAGCATCGCTGCAACGCTGCAACACAGCATCGCTGCAATCGCTACGCTGCAACACAGCATCGCTGCAACGCTGCAACACAGCATCGCTGCAATGCTGCAACACAGCATGCTGCAACGCTGCAACACAGCATCGCTGCAACGCTGCAACACAGCATCGCTGCAACGCTGCAAACAGCATTGCTGCAACGCTGCAACACAGCATCGCTGCAATGCTGCAACGCTGCAACACAGCATCGCTGCCATGCTGCAACGCTGCAACACAGTATCGCTGCAACGCTGCAACACAGCATCACTGCAATGCTGCAATGCTGCAACGCTGCAACACAGCATCGCTGCAATGCTGCAACGCTGCAACACAGCATCGCTGCAATGCTGCAAACGCTGCAACACAGCATCGCTGCAATGCTGCAACACAGCATTGCTGCAACGCTGCAACACAGCATCGCTGCAATGCTGCAACGCTGCAACACAGCATCGCTGCAACGCTGCAACACAGCATCGCTGCAATGCAGCAACACAGCATCGCTGCATCGCTGCGTGGCTGCAACGCAGCAACACAGCATCGCTGCAACACAGCAACGCTGCGTGGCTGCAACGCAGCAACACAGCATCGCTGCAACGCAGCAACACAGCATCGCTGCAACACGCAACGCTGCGTAGCTGCAACGCAGCAACACAGCATCGCTGCAACGCTGCATGGCTGCAACACTGAGTGCTGCATCTTCATCCCTCATTGCTGACATGTTAAGCCTCCACCCCCTCAACTGAAAGGCGCGTCATGCACAATGCTCACAGCGCATGGAGAGTCTGTGGACGTCAATTTAAAGCCCTGGTAGTTTTGCAGTTGGATCCAGGTCTGGACTTTGACTAGGCCAGTCTAACACAAATATTCTTTGATCTAGACATATTGAAATTATCTATTTCTTTTTTAAAAACTAAAATCACCCCCCAAAAAAACATCAGATTTTTTTCTACTGCACAATAAACTGCACATCAACTTTTATTGAAACTTCCAAAAGAAGAAAATGTATCAGTCCTCTTTTTGTTAATGTTTTAAGCTTTTCTTTGTTTTAAAATCTAAATACAGAAATAAAATAACATTTCCTACAGCAGATATTCAAGTTATTTTTTCAAAAAAGGTTATTTAACATCTCTGTAAATGAGATTCCAGCTTTAAGCCAATACATTAGTGACCCTGGAATTTTATTTTGGATTATCAGAGTGCAGCTCCCTGAATCCAAATGCAAGCCACACTTTTCAGAAAAACCCTGAACCCTGAATCCTCTTCCCTGAGCACCAGACACTGTGTTGGTTCTTCACCTAAAACCCAAATAAACTGCATTGAAGTTTGTTCATGTCATGGAAAAAAACTAAAAGTTTAAGTTTGTGTGAATACTTTGACAGTTAATGAGGCTAAAAGCAGCGTTTTATGCTAACTGGGTTTAAATGATGAAATGTTCTGTATTTGCAGCACAACCAGGGTGATTTTTATTGTAAAGATGCTACAAACCATCCAATCAAAGCTTACCTTTACAGAAACCCCCCCACTGCTAACGAACACGTCTTAACGAGCTGCCGTGTTTCCCCCAGATTACTCCAAAGGCATGATGGGACACAGAGAGCCTGGCGACTCGCTGCGGATCCGAGTCAGGACCAGAGATTCTTACTTGCCTCGAGTTACATGTTGGCATGGCAGCAGTGGGTCAGAACTACTGAACAAACTATGAGCGCAGACTTAACGACCTTACCGGCCCCTAGCTGGGGACAAAGTGGGGGGACAAAAATGAGAGAGCCGTGAGTATCAACGCAGAGCAAGGACTGAGATTATTCAGCAAATGAAGAGGAAAAAGAGAACAGCAAGAGCAAAGAGTAGCGGCTACATCTGAACAACGTTTGACTCAAAGGAAAAGTCCAGTCAGTCAGTGTTCCTGCAGCTGGAGGCGTTTCTGGAGGCGTTCAGGGACGTTTCAGCGTTTCGACCAGACATCATCAGCAGACTGGAGATGAAACTGGTCATGGATGTCAGACCTGCTTCATACCCGACATCTGGACCAGAAACTCCCAGACAGAAGACCTTCACTTCCATATCGGATAAATATCTCTGACTGCAGATGAAACTATCAGATTCCATCCAAAGGAGCAGAAACAATTCCGACCGAAACGCAAAAAAATACCAGCTGAAAAAACCCAGAAAGGCAAATTTAAACTACCTGATACAGAGCTTGACTTATGTTTTATTAAGGTGGACTTTTTCTTTGAGAAGAAATGAATGATGTTTATAAATCAGTGATTCTTGAGAAAAGGGACAAAATGGGTTTTAATTTTCCAATATTTTTTTTGTTGCTATTTCTCAACCTTCTGTATGCAAATATGACAAATAATGTTTTGGAAATGTAAAGCTGCTGAGGTTCAGGCTCCCAGTTAGAAAATTTAAAAAATAAATACATTTTTAATCAACCTGACCCAGAACGTTGTCATCACCATCTGACAAAAATAAATAAAAAATAATTTTTAATGACCCTGTTAGTGATATTTTTACTCACTTTACAGACAAAAGCTTCTCAAGAAACAAAATAAATATTATTTAAAACAACAAAAAGTCCATCTGACTGAGTTGACACAGAACTGAAGGTGACAAACTGGAGAGTAAAATGAAAAACTTGGTACATGTGAAGTAATGCAATTTATGTAAAATACATTAAAATGAATTAACTGAACATTTAAGTGATATTTGACAACAATTTCACTAAAAGTGTCACAAAAACTCTGACAGATTGACAAAAAGCCAAACTAGCTCAATTTATATGATGTTAATCTGAAGGCGGCCATATTGTAGCTCATCAGGTCCATGAAATCTTAACAATTTACCAAAATTAAGCTTTTATTTCACAAAACTTCATCAAAGTTTTGTAAATTGTCAGTTATGGTGTCGACACATCATGGTTGTGACAAAAAGCTTAGGAATAAAAAGAAGAAAAAACTAAAGAATAACATAAGCTAACCAGTAGCTAACTAGCTCTTAAGCTAACCAGAGCTAACTAGCCTTAAGCTAACCAGGGCTAACTAGCCTTAAGCTAACCAGAGCTAACTAGCCTTAAGCTAACCAGGGCTAACTAGCCTTAAGCTAACCAGAGCTAACTAGCCGTAAGCTAACCGGTACGCTTCCTTAGCAATGGAGAAACAGGAAGTGGTCATGGGGTCCTCAGAAGTTCTGCTGCCCCCAATAATGCCTGATTTATTTACATTCTTTTCATTTCTGATGACAAAAACTAAGGACAAATTTCAATGGAGTTGGAAAATATATAAAAATGATTTTTAATTCAATTTATTGATACCTTTATAATTATTTATAAATAATATGACTACTTATACTTAATTGTCATGATATATAATTTTATTATTTCTTTGTTTTAAACTATTATAATGTACTGAGTTCTGCTCCTGGACAAAAGCTTTTACAGGCATCATCCATCTACAATGTTTAAAATAAAAAATATTCAGCAAATACCTGGAAAATATACATTGTTGTCTCACATGACCAGGTTAGTTTAGTCAGATATTTGATAAAATTATATTTTGTGTAGATTTTATTCACATGTTGTGCTTCATCCATAGGACCTGATTTGTCCCTATTCTCAAGAATCCCTGAAATAATAAAGCTAGAGTGTACTTACCTTTCCTCAGTCATTAGATTGTTACTAGGACTCCTTTACATGTAGCTCATGTTGTCCCACAGTCACATCCCTACATTACGACCGTTTCTAAAGCTGCCATGTTTCTACTGTTTCTACATCTGAAGGCTCAGCGTGAGGAAAGAGAGGAAACCAGAGAAGCTGAGCGACGGCCGTCAGGAGATACCTGGTCGTCGTTAAGGTAGTTAGGAAGGCCTCCGATGAAAAGCTTATGAGGCGAGTCAGGAACCACTGTGGACACGACGCCTACGCATCGGGAGGACAGGAGGGTTAGAGAGCTGAGGCCCGGCGCAGCGGGACAGGCGGAGGACAGGCGGAGGACAGGCGGACACCTGGGACATGGAAGGCCGGCTGCTCCGAGATCCCAGGTAGCGGCCGGTAGTCATGAGGCCGTCGGATCTTCAGAGACTGACCCTGGAAGACGATCCCGTCAAAGGCCATGGCCTGGGTCGTCTCGTCCACCGACCGGAACTACAGGGGACAGACGGAGAGAGAGACGGAGACAGAGACGGGACAGAGAGACGGAGACAGAGACGGGACAGAGAGACGGAGACAGAGAGAGACGGAGAGACAGAGACACAGAGACAGAGACGAGAGAGACACAGAGACACAGAGAGACAGAGACACAGAGACACAGAACAGAGACAGAGAGACGGAGACGGACAGAGACAGGCATCAGGACGTTAATACATGATATTCACTCCGTTCCAATGAGTGAATGAATGAATGAATGAAACAAGGTATTAAACATAGTCTTCATTGAACTCATGTTTCTTAATTTGTTTTATTGCTCTGATGTAATATTCTAATTTTAAATTTCAGGATTTCATAAATCTTGAACTTTAAAAAATAATGCTTTAAAAGTAAAAAAACTGTAACCACAAGAAGGAAAAGACAAAATACTGCAAAATAAAATCCAGTATGAAGTGAATCCAACTGGCTGAGCAGAACTGAGTCCTCCAGACCAGTAGGGGGCGTCTGGAGCAGGAACTGCTACCTGCGTAAATACGCTCTACCATATTATAACACATGACGAGTAACGCAGCTTCAACTTTCTGACTCCAATTTCTTCTTGACATCCCGTCTTGACTGAGGGTCACAGATGACTTGCTGGTCGACTCCCCCTGGTGGTTTGGAGGATCCAGTTCTGAGTTTGCAGCATTTCATATTTGCTGGTTTTTTGGTTTTGCTTTTTCTATTATATCTGAGCTGCCATTTGCTGTGGCTGCAGCGTTCGTGTGTGTGCTGCGTGTTTGCACCTGTCGTCTTTGCACCTGTCCTGTTTGCACCTGTGTCTTGCACTGACCTTTTGCACCTGTCGTCTTGACCTGCTTTTGCACCTGTCGTCTTTGCACCTGACCTGTTTGCACCAAATACACTCTAAATGTTTATCACAAAGCCTTGCAGAAAGTAATATGATGAGGTAAGACTTTCTAAGAAAAATGAAAATCAGTCAAAACTACTGACATAAAATCAAAGCTTTACAAGAGACTGACTGGAATCTTTCAGGCTGACCTCCAGGAAAGCAAAGTTTTTGTCCTGATTGATCTGGACGGCCAGAACCGGGTTGCTGGGCGCCTGAGAGAGGCCTGCCAGACGCATCTGAGCGTTGAAGAACTCCGCCATCGACTCCTGCGCAGCAGAATCACAAAACGGGATGAGAAGCGACGCGGGCCTGAGGCGCGGCGCGGCGCGGCGCGGCGCGGCGCGGCCTTCACCTCCGTCACGCCAAACGGGATGTTCCCCACGTACAGCCGCCTGGCTTGTCTGGTCATCTGACTGCCGACGACGGGAAGCTGCGCCGGCGCGGCGGCCGTAGCTCCGCTGGCGGCGGCGGCGGCCAGCAGAGCTACGGTCGGGATCTGACCCGCCGCTGCGGGAGAGACGGCGATGGACAGATGAAACAGACAATCAGCAGAACGCCAAGAGAACTCGGGGTTCGGTTACCTTGCATAGCTTTGTACTGCATGGGGGTGATGTGCTCAAAGCCCGCAGGAGGAACATCCCAGTATTTACTCGTCTTTTTCTTTCTCGTTCTCCGCGGTGAGCGGCTAGACGGAGAGAATCACCACGTGAAGCGGTGTTGGTAACGGCTGGTGGCCCGGTATCGGGGGGAGCCTGACCTGTGCTTCTGGGGCTCTCTGGAGGAGCTGCGGCGCTCCCGGCTCTTCCGGTCCCGGCTGCCTCGCTCTCTGCTCCAGCTGCCATGCTGGTCGCCGCGGCCTGCAGACCCGCTGCCACTCCGCTTCCTGTGCCGCTCACGCTCCCGCTCTGTGGACACAGAACCGTCCTCCATTCAGCACAACAAAACAGGGACCAGGACCCAGAGCAGTTTTCTGACCGATCCTTAAAAACCAGACCTGCTGGTTCCTATTCTAGCCGATTCAATTATTCTGTCTGAAAAGTCGCAAAATATCGAGGTGAGATGTAACTAAGTACATTTACTAGGGTAGTATCTTTAGGGCAAACATACTTTTAGTAGTATTACCATGCTGTACCTTTTACTTTCACTAGAGTAATATTATTTTGACGTATTCCTGCGTTTAAGTCAAATTTCTGACTACTAGACCCACTTTGAGAAACTTTGCTGGATAAAAACAGGCCTGAGTGAGACCTCTCATTTTTATACAAGCTTTGTTTTTATTGTAGATACAGTAAGAAAAAGAAAATAATATACTGTATATACAGATTATAAGTACTTTACATTCCAATAGGTAGTATATTATTGTAAAAATTAGTGTAATAAATTTGATGTTGAAAAACTTTATTCTGCCTGAATTTAATTTAGAGTTATTTTACTTTTTTTAGTCCTTAAAATACCAGAATCTCCAGCTAACCAAATATTTTAACTAGGTTTAACATTAAATCAGATGTTATGATTTATTACTCAGGACTTAAGACTTTTGACTTAATATTTACTCAGTAATTTATTGGAAAAGTACTTTTTACTGTCACTTGAGTACATTTATTTCTACTCTAACCAAGTCTGGATAAAGAACATACAGAAACCTGCTAATTAAATACTTATATGAATGAATAATTGCCATCATATGTGGATTTTAAAAATGAGTAAACTGTTACAGTTTGTTTTATAATCCTTCCATGATAAATAATCAATAAAAAATAATCTGATATTAATGCAACTGAGCGGATGTGGACTTCTGACAGCTGCTGCAATTTAAAAATAAAGCTTATTGGACCCTTGTTATAGATTAATGTAATAATAGATTAATGTAATAATATTAAAGCAGAGGATGATCCTGCCTCTTTCCCCTTGTTATAGATAAATGTAATAATAGATAAATGTAATAATATATAAAGCAGAGGATGCTAATGCCAGGTGAACTGGCAGCCGGTAAATGATGGATGCCGTCTGTGACATGAAGCCAAGCTGAGCCTCATCAACCGCCAGGACAAGCAGTGACCCGCCAGGACAGGCAGTGACCCGCGCCAGGACAGGCAGTGACCCGCCAGGACAAGCAGTGACCCGCCAGGACGCCAGGACAGGCAGTGACCCGCCAGGACGGACAGGCAGTGACCCGCCAGGACAGGCAGTGACCCGCCAGACGCCAGGACAGGCAGTGACCCGCCAGGACAGGCAGTGACCCGCCAGGACAAGCAGTGACCCGCCAGGACAGGCAGTGACCCGCCAGGACGGACAGGCAGTGACCCGCCAGGACGCCAGGACAGGCAGTGACCCGCCAGGACAGGCAGTGACCCGCCAGGACAGGCAGTGACCCGCCAGGACGCCAGGACAGGCAGTGACCCGCCAGGACAGGCAGTGACCTGCCAGGACAGGCAGTGACCCGCCAGGACGCCAGGACAGGCAGTGACCCGCCAGGACAAGCAGTGACCCGCCAGGACAGGCAGTGACCCGCCAGGACGGACAGGCAGTGACCCGCCAGGACAGGCAGTGACCCGCCAGGACAAGCAGTGACCCGCCAGGACAAGCAGTGACCCGCCAGGACAGGCAGTGACCCGCCAGGACGGACAGGCAGTGACCCGCCAGGACAGGCAGTGACCCGCCAGGACAGGCAGTGACCCGCCAGGACAAGCAGTGACCCGCCAGGACAGGCAGTGACCCGCCAGGACGGACAGGCAGTGACCCGCCAGGACAGGCAGTGACCCGCCAGGACAGGCAGTGACCCGCCAGGACAGGCAGTGACCCGCCAGGACAAGCAGTGACCCGCCAGGACAGGCAGTGACCCGCCAGAACCGTCTGAGCCACACAAACAGAGATGACGTCACGCCGGTTCATTCATTCATAAAATCAGCCTCACGCGCAGCCGTGACGCCGTTAGATTGAGCCTTAAAAACCGGGACAGATGTAAAAAATATAAATAAATAAACCAGCTAACCTTGTCGGTTCTCGCTCAGTTGTTTCTCAAACTCCTCGAAATCTGACATTATGTCGACCAAAAGCTGCTGCGGAGAGAAAATAGCGCTGATCGGAGACACGGAGAGGAAAATACATAGAAACTGTCCGCCGCGGTGTCACAGCAGAGAAACCCAGGATCCGCTGAGCGGAAATAAGAGCGAAGTGCATCCGGCCAGGTCTTCAAAATAAAGGCTTCAAGAAAATACATAGAAACTGTCGCGATGAATAGAAATAGAAAAGTTCGCGATGGAAAATATCTAAATTGCATCTCATTTACATCTATTTGTGCGGATATCCTTTAAGGTTTTATTTATTAAAATACTTAAAAATACACTGCTATTAATTATCGTGTATTGCTAATGGTGGCTAAGTCTTTAAATTACCTGTTGAAGGGTAAGAACTTTAATTAATTTGCAAACTAAATTGGTTGGGCCAGAGTTGGTAAAGTTTTAATAATGTGTGAATCTCCAAGTGAGTAAATTCACTTGATTTTCAGCACAATCCAATCAGCCTTGAGTGGATTTTACATCATCACTCTGCACAAAAATGTTGATTTTTGCACATGCATTACATAACATTATATCTTTATAGTTAAATTGTTGTCATCTTGCTGAATTTTGGCACTTATTCCAGTTCCCCAAGGGAAAGTTAAAGCTTTTCTAATAGACAGAATTAATACAACAGTATGCTGAGAAATTTAATTTAGAAATTAAAGAAGTAGGACTGAAATAATTATATTAACTGTGATTGAACTAATTTATTAATAAAATAATAAGGTAGTTTGCTAAAAGAACCACATAGCAGTAATTAAGTCAAAACTGTAACTTTTTTTCTTTATTATATTCACACTTTGAATTTCTGACGAAGAACTACTTTCTGTGTAAATCTGTTCTGCCCTGAAATGGTGAAACAGTTTTAGCTTCACTTGGTTAAAAAAACTCCTATTAAGGATATTTTACATTCACTTACTAAATAATATTCACCAGATCTTCCCTAAACTTCAGAAAGGAACATTGTTATGGTATTTTATGCAATTAGATGTTTATTTTCTTATTTGAAATTATTAGAATTATTTGCATTTTGTTATGTATTTCTGACATTGTATAAAATTACACAGTAAAAATGCCAGTGTTGAATTAACACCCAAAAGTGTCTATATGTGTCCAAGTCAGTTGGTGTTAAATTCAACACTACAGAGTGTCGCATTAACATTTACAATGGTGTTAGAGTTAAAATATATTAAAAGTAACACCAGTGTAGTGTTGATCACAAAACACAATCTGGTGTTAAAAAAAGTAAATAATTGACCAACAAGGTGTCAATATCAATCAAATCCAGTGGAAAATATTCAAATCAACACACAGAAATGGAAAGTTTAACTTTTCTTAAACCCATTTCAGTATATAGACCAAAGTTAATTTAACAAAAAATGGGTGTCAATCTTTTAACACTTTCAAAAGTGTTACTTTAACACCAGCTGACTTGGACACATATAGACACTTTTGGGTGTTAATTCAACACCGACATTTTTACTGTGACATTGATTTTTTTTATCTGATTAATCAATAGAATAATTTCTAAATGAATGTTCATCTAAAGTTGATGATCAGTTAACAGGAAGATGTTGAAGTCAGACCGAGACCAGCCGGCTGGTTCTGCGGCCGGGGAATCGCCGAATCCTCCAGCGTGTCGCTCCATGTTGAAACGCTCAGAGACAACAAGCCTGTCAGCTGTGCAGCTATTAAAAGAGCTCAAATCCCAACGTGTTGCTGTGGAGGGCCGTCCAGTTGTCGTGCTGGAGGCGTCCAGCTCCTCGGACCTCAATACCTGCTGTCCTCTGGGAAACGGTGAGTTGGAGCCCACGACTCCTAGTCCGCTCTCCCTCTTACTCGTAGTTTAAACTCTTTAATGTGCATTTTAACTGAAATGTAAGCAGAGCAGAAGATAAACTCCTTTCTTTCCTCCTCATAAAGCTGTTGAAGGATTCGGTGACGTTGAAAAGTTCATCATCTATTTTAGTTCTGGTTTATATATAGAGAACTTAACTTGGACCGACGGCTGGAGCTCAGCAGCTAAAGGTTATGTTCACGTTTCCAGCTGATGCTTCATGTTGCTTGTTGGTTTTATCCTGTTAGATGGCAGAGATCTGGAGCAACACCTCCAGGGTGAGTCGGGCTCTGGGACTCCGGCCTGCAGCTGCATCAGCCTCAGATCCACCGATAGTTTTCAGTCTTTGGTCGTATTTGAACCGTTTACAGCCGTCCTGTGTCTCTGAGCACTTATATTAAACCTTTACTTGTTTCACTGTGGCAGTAAGTGTGCAAGAGCATTCACACCTCAAACACTGAAAAGACACAAGATCTTAAAAAGTATCTTCGTCTGGCTCTTAGTACAAATATCTTACTTGACAAAACTAAATTATAAGTAAATTTTCAGCAAGAGCAGCTTATTTTAAGTCAATGATACCTTAATATTGATGAAAAGTTTTAGTCTCACTGGGGAAAATGTCTTGTTTTGAGTGAAATAATCTGCCAGTGTTGTGGAATTATGGACTTAAAACAAGCTGGTATTTCTTGCTGAAAAGTTTCTTGAAAGTTAGTTTCGTCTCAGTTCAAGTTTTCTAATTAATTTGCACTAAAAAAATAGATGAAACTACTTGGTAAGATTTTGTGTTTTTGCAGTGAATTAAACAACTTTTTTCTGTTTTATTGTATTTTTGCAGATGTGATAATATCTGCAGCCGTCAGCATCTGCATTATCTAAAGAAATTCATATAATATTAGATAAAGCAACGTTTCATTTCTCTTTGGGATAAATAAATATTTTAAAAATGAAATTGTATAACTTATACGGGTTTCATGAGGCTGTTTGTTGATTATTATAAAAACAGCTGAAGCTTCACAGAACAGCTGGAGGTCAAATGAAACACATGGACTAAAAGTTGTGTTTCACTTTTATTCCACTTAATAGCAAGTCTGTGGTTGTAACATGACAACATGACCAACACATGATTTATATCTACATACTGTAAATGTTTTACATTTATACAAACATTTATTATTCTGTATACAGCCAGTATTTTCATTTTGATCGTGTTTAAAATGTGTTTTTCTGTCTTTGTTTCAGACCCTTAAGAGCTCATAGTTACATAGAAAATGGTAGTAGAGGGTGAAATGAGTCCCAATGTGTCAGAGACGGTGAGACGACTGGAATGAGAATCGACTCAGTAGAAACTAAATGATTTTAACATCCATCTCATCCCATGTTTCTACTGAAATCATCTTTCATTTAAAATTTGCTCACATGCTAATAAAACAATTATTTACAATGACCTTTCATGACATAAAGAAATACACTCACTGTTAGTTCTGGGGGTTTTCATACCTGTTTTCCTAAAATCTTACATTATTTAAAGCCCAGCAGATATGGAGAACCACTGAACAGAGTGTAGTTACTTTATATTTTCTGCCATGACTGTAAAATGTAAATAATGGTGATTTGTAAACATTATTTGTTTTAATTCAATTTGTATTTTTGAATTAGTTTGAAATCTGCTTCTTTTTGTCTTTCTGCTCAGTATTTAGCATACAAGCAGATATGAGACATTAATTCCTCCTACACTTTCTGTAACATAAGCTAAGTGGGAGCTAGTTGATACAATATTTGTTGATTTGATTTTTAAAAAGTGCAGAGTAAAAATAAGAGCGTCAATATGTATGTAATTGAAGGTTTTTTAAAGTGAGCTTTTGAGTTTGTGGTCTAATGTTGATTTTAGTGTTTGAGAATAGGCATCTCTTTAATTTTAGCTAATTAGCTAGGCTAACTAGCTGAAAGCTAAGACGACTGCCGCTAGTTCAAAAAAATTGTTTCAGCAAATTCTGTAAAAATTAAAATAAAGGCTAATGAAATATGTTCATTTAAGAACAGAAGTGTTTCGGTTTGAAATTGACGTTTATGTTAACTTTTCTCCTCGATGTCGTTTATATTATGTTAAGCTAAAAATAACCACATGGATTGATGCAAGTTTGTTATACGGAAGAGGATTAGGGTCCTAATCCTCTTCCGTATTGTTTGCATCAATAAGCATGTTGTCTGAAAATATCGGAAACATTTCTTCCATATTTTTGCTTGAGCATTTTAAGTGATTTGATGGCAGCTGCACAGTAAAAATGCCGGTGTTGAATTAACACCCAAAAGTGTCTATATGTGTCCAAGTCAGCTGGTGTTAAAGTAACACTTTTGAAAGTGTTAAAAGATTGACACCCATTTTTTGTCAAATTAACGTTGGTCTATAAACTGAAATTGGTTTAAGAAAAGTAAAACTTTTCATTTCTGTGTATTGTTTTGAATATTTTCCACTGATTTAATTGATATTGACACCTTGTGGGTCAATTATTTACTTTTTTAACACCACATTATGTTTAGTGATCAACACTACACTAGTGTTACTTTTAACATATTTGACACCAGCACCGGTGTAAATGGTAATTTGACACTGTATTGTTGAATTTAACACCAGCTGACTTGGACACTTTTGGGTGTTAATTCAACACTGGCATTTTTACTGTGTTTATATCTAATGTAAGATGAAATGATTCTCCAGGTCAGCCCTCCACAGATGGACCCTACATGGACCACCACCATCCTGGTGGTTCCCTGCGTCGCGGTGCTAACCGCTGGGTGTTTCTACCTCTATGGCGCCATTATGGGCCTGCTGTCTAAAACATCCGTACGCAATAAGGTGGTGGTGATAACGGAGGCTCTGTCTGGGCTGGGAAAAGGTAAGGTGACATAAAACATTCCCGCATTTGAAAGCTGGCTGAAATGTTCCAGTTTTTTCTGTTTCTGGTGCTTAGAGTGTGCAGGTGTTTTCCACCGAGGAGGATCCAGGCTGATCCTGTGTGGGAAAAGCTGGGAGAAGCTGGAAGAACTGGCAGATGACCTGGAAAACGCGTCTGATCCTACAGTAGTAAGTATAATCAGCAAGAAACAAGAAAGGGAAAATATTAGACTAATGCAGCGATTCTTAAACTGCAGAGAATCTGGACGGAAACCAACACAGAAAGCTACAAAATAAACTTTTAGATTACTTCTTCTCATATTTATTCACTATTCAATCATTTTCTTTTGCATTCATTTAACATAATTTCTGCCTCATAACTTGATTTTAATCAGCCAGGCAGTCAGTATGGCTGCGTTCACACTGCAGCCTGAAGTGACCCAGTCCAGATGTTTCTGACGTAATGTGACCTGGATCCGATCTTTTCATGGCAGTGTGAACAGCTCAGGTCTGATTCTTTTAGAATGTGACTCATATCCGATACGGATCCGATTCAGATGGACCAGAACTCCAGGTCTCATTCATCCCAACTGAACGTCACTGATTCTCAACAAATCTCACTAGTCTGGTCCTGATATGGAAGAAAAACAACAACCATGATGGACTATCATGAGGATTAAGTTGTTAATATGTTGCTCCGGTTGGACAACAACTTCAAATATATAAGCTAAGCTCCACCGTTAGCCTCCATGTTTAACACTGAAGCTCTTCTTCTTCTATGGTGGTTGGCAGATCACTGAGAACGCTGACGCTATGGCGCCCTCTACTGCGCATGCGGGACACTTTCAGCTCGTTCACACTGCAGAACACATACAGGTCCATTTACTGGCAGTGTGAACGGCTGGGAAAAACATCAGAATTGCCCAAAAAATCGGAATTGGGTCACTTCAGGCTGCAGTGTGAACGAAGCCTTTGAGAGGTTTACAGTCATGTCCTCTTTTTCTGGACAGAAGCTTTTCCATTTGCGCTAAGCTAGCTTGAGAAGCAAAGCAGCTTGAGAAGCAAAGCAGCTTGAGAAGCAAAGCAGCTTTATAAATCTGCATCTTCTTTCTAATCAAGATTGTTCGCATAAAATGTGGTAAACGTAACTGTTAGTATTTACCCTGTAGTCTTTGAATGTTCAGGTGACAGTTTTTTTTTATTTGTCCTCATGTTTTGCGTTGTTACATGTTGAATTTTATTATTACTGCATGTTTTGGGGACTACAGGTGGAAATTAAACTATAACTGGTGCAGTGTGTCTCTCCTTCAGTTAATGTATGTCCATTTAAAAATAACACTTTAAACAATTATCTTATCCAATATTTTTTTAAATAATTATTGGTAAACAAATTACATTTCATAATAAAAAATTCTTATTAAAGATTTTCTTTTTCTTCTCGTTCCATTCAGCTTTCTAAGGCCCGCAGCGCCCTCTGGTGGCCTCCCACAGTAAAGCACATGAAGACGTCAGATTTGATTGTTTTCAGGTTCTCTAATGTTTCTGAAGTTTGACAGTCCTACAGATATTATTGTGGCGGTAAAGTGTCGAGTTTGTGCGTCAGTGGACATTCAGTGAATACACAATAAACACTTAACTTCAAACTATTCATCTACAGAGAAACAGATGTAGAGATATTTTTTCTGGACCTCAGAAAAAGAGCTGAATTGTGAATGTTTTTAGCTCCTGAAACTAAACACTGAGTTGCGTCCTCATCCTCAGACTTTCCCTCCAAAGCTGGTGCTGCTGGACTTCGGAGACATGGACAGCATGGCGGAGGCGGTGGCTGAGGTTCTGGACTGCTACGGCTGCTTGGACATCCTCATCTTCAACAGCAGCATGAAGGTCAAGGCTCCGGCGCAGAGCCTGTCTCTGGAGACGGACAAGCTCCTCATGGACAACAACTACTTTGGACCCATCACTTTGGCTAAAGGTAGCTGGCTGGAGCCTGTTTAACTTGGTTTTAACTGTGTTCCTGTGATGATGTGACGTGTGTTTCAGGTGTGCTGCCCTCCATGGTCTCCAGGAGGAGTGGTCACCTGCTGCTGGTCAACAGCATCCAGGGGAAGATCGCCGTGCCGTTCCGCACCGCCTGTGAGTCTGAAATAAATCAGTTACTTCATCAGATGAGCCAGCGAGTGTAAACACACAAACTGTTTCTCTCCGGTTCCAACGTCAAAATCAGGTTCAGCTCCTCAAAGTTCCACATTGTTTCCAGCCTCACTGTGACAAATATCCTGATTAAAAACCTATTATTAAAATGAGTCACCATTTTCAAGGTTGGCTGTAGAAAAAGCAACACCAACAGAACTTGATAGCGACTTGAAACACGGTGGTGGCAGCATCATGCTCTGGGTTGTCAGTGTGGAAGATGAGTGATTTTTCCCCCATTACAGACAGAATCCATTAAACAAACCAAATGATGTCAGAGTCCAAAACAAAGCGCCGTTTTTTCACCTGAATAACAGGATAAATTCATATTAAAGGTGGAAACATCAATTATTCACAAAGCTTTAGTTTCAACAGACTTAAGAAACGTAGGTCTGCATGGGAATCTGGTTATGTCCTAGTTAAAGTTTGCTTCATGAAAACCTGCCAGTTTTGGACGGAGGTTGTGATTCGAGGAGGTTTTTTCCAGACGCAGCTTCCAAACATGCAGTCCAGGCGTTCTTTGACTGCCTGAGGGCCGAGGTGGAGGAGTTCGGCGTCTCCGTCAGCACCATCAACCACACCTTCATCAGCTGCTCCGCGGCGGCGCCGGCGGCCTCCACGTCTCTGCTGTGGCCCCGTGAGTAAGATCAGGGTTGGACCAAACCGTGTTTGGGGTTAGAGACTGAAGGTTCGTCTGTGTTGTGTCTGCAGTTCTGTTCACCAGGAGGCCAGGCGGCGTTTCTCCAGACCAGGTCGCCGCTGAGATCGTCAGGACGCTGAACAACAAGCGGAAAGAAGTGCTAATCGCTCCCTCGCTTCCCAAGATGGCCATTTATGCCAGATCGTTCTTCCCCAACGTTTTCTTTGCTGTGATGGCTGCAGGCGTGAAAAACTCTGCTGCCTCTGAGAACATGTGAAGATCAGTGGCCTTTTAATGAAGGTTAACGATTTATGGTTGAAAGTTACCTGGAATTGTTTTACCACTCTGAGACAACCTAGTCAAACCCTCAAATCATCAACCCGTCAACCCGTCAAACCCTCAAACTCAACCCGTCAACCCTCAAACCGTCAACCCGTCAAACCCTCAACCGTCAAACCCGTCAACCCGTCAAACCCTCAAACCCTCAACCCGTCAACCCGTCAACCCGTCAAACCCTCAACCCGTCAACCCGTCAAACCCTCAAACCCTCAACCTCAACCCGTCAAACCCTCAAACCCTCAACCCTCAACCCGTCAAACCCTCAAACCCTCAAACCGTCAACCCGTCAAACCCTCAACCCGTCAACCCGCAACCGTCAAACCCTCAAACCCTCAACCCTCAACCCGTCAACCCGTCAAACCCTCAAACCGTCAACCCGTCAACCCGTCAAACCCTCAAACCCTCAAACCGTCAACCCTCAAACCCTCAACCCGTCAACCCGTCAAACCCTCAAACCCTCAAACCCGTCAACCCGTCAACCCGTCAAACCCAACCCTCAAACCACCTCAACCCGTCAAACCCTCAAACCCTCAAACCCTCAACGTCAACCGTCAAACCCTCAAACCCTCAACCCGTCAAACCCTCAAACCCTCAACCCTCAAACCCGTCAACCCTCAAACCCTCAAACCCGTCAACCCGTCAAACCCTCAAACCCTCAAACCCTCAAACCCGTCAACCCGTCAAACCCTCAAACCTCTCAAACCCGTCAACCCGTCAAACCCTCAACCTCACCCGTCAAACCCGTCAAACCCTCAAACCCTCAAACCCTCAACCCGTCAACCCGTCAAACCCTCAAACCCTCAACCCGTCAACCCGTCAAACCCTCAAACCCTCAAACCCGTCAACCCGTCAAACCCTCAAACCCTCAAACCCTCAAACCCGTCAACCCGTCAAACCCTCAAACCCTCAAACCCTCAACCGTCAACCCTCAAACCCTCAAACCCTCAAACCCGTCAACCCGTCAAACCCTCAACCCTCAACCCGTCAAACCCTCAACCTCAAACCCTCAACCCTCAACCCTCAACATCAACCCATCAACCCTCAAATCATCAACCCATCAACCCATCAAACAGTCAAACCGTCAACCCGTTCCAGTCTGACATCATTAATCCTCGTTTAAAATCCCATTTCATTATTGGTCTCATTTAGGGGAAGATTTTCTAGGTTTAATTTCTAGCTTGTTATTGCTTTTAATAATAATAATAATAATCAATCCAATTTGTACCGCACTTTTCATTAACAAAAATCTCAAAGTGCTACACAGTGCAAATAAAATCAGAGATAAAATCAACATCATAAAAATCATGTGGAGGCAGAATAGGCTTGCTTAAAAAAAAAGTCTTCAAGCCTCTTTTAAAATCAATCAGTGGTTGTGAAGCTTCTCAGATGATCTGGGAGATCCAGAGACGGGGGCAGCGACAGCGAAAGCCCTGATCTCCCATGGACCTTAATCTGGAGCGAGGAAGGTGGAGGAAGCTGCAGTCTGGGTGGAGGAAGGTGGAGGAAGCTGCAGTCTTGTGATCGTAGAGATCTGGTGGATGAATGTGGAGTGAGAAGGTCCTTCAGATAATCCGGTGATGATCCGTTTAAACACTGAAGGGTGATGAGAGCGATTTTGTATTGAATTCTGCAGCTGATAGGAAGCCAGTGAAGGTCAATAGGTGTAATATGGGCAGATTTACGGCCCTCAAGAGAATCCTGGCTGCGCTGTTTTGAATGTATTGGAGCTTCTGAAGATGTTTTTTATGGATTCCATCAGCAGTTATGGTGTAATAACTGCTGATATGGTGTTAATAACATCTGTTACGGTGTAATAACTGCTGATACGGTGTAATAACTGCTGATAACGTGTAATAACTGCTGATATGGTGTAATAACTGCTGATACGGTGTAATAACTGCTGATAGGGTGTAATAACATCTGTTATAAATAAGAATAATGTAAAAGAAATTCTGCTAAGCATTTTGTATAAAATGGTTAAACTGGTTCCAATCATTTATGACTATTTTTAGTATTTTTACATTGACTGGGTACAAACATGATTCATATACACTGTAAGTATTTAAGTAAGTAAATATTTAAACTAAACATATATTACAACTTTCTGAGATTGAAAAGATAAATAATGGTGATGACAATTAAATAAAGTAAACTTTATTTGTCAAATGTTAAAATAACGAAATGTCTACATTTAAATCAAAAGCCTCTTGTCTTAGTTTCGGCATTATCTTATTTCTATGCACATATTTTAGATTTTTTTCAGTTTTTATTTTTCTTTCCTTTTCAAGTCAATTTTGTTTGATTAAAATTGAAAAGCTAATAAAGATCACATTAGTCATTTTAATTCAGACATACCATGTTTAAATTTGTATTGAGTTTGATTCATTTGTTCTTTAGAGTCAAACATAAAAAGATGTTATTTTTCTTCGTTTAAGGTGAAAATTCATAAGACTATTTTAAATCTTGTTTCATTCGTTTCAAGGTTACACATTAATGTAGAATTTTATTTATTTAAATCACGGATAGTTTTTATTCATTCAGTGTGAATTTATATATTACAAATATAAATATCTGTCACGGTTTGCTTGTAAATATAAACTACCGTATTTTGGAGGTCAAAAGTACATCACGATGATTTCTGCGCCCTCTGGCGGACAAACTGCAGAACGACTGCTTTTGACCACCCTGCGCATGCGCCCTGTGTTTGTACCGCGTTAAATGGCCTTAAAAACAACTTCCAGACTCTTTGGACTCTTCGGACCGACCCACCGGGTCGTTTCCTGCCGAACCGCCTCCAGCTGCAGCGGACGGTTTGAGGTCCAACATGACCGACAGAACCGGCGCTTCACGGTCACAACGGGCGGCGGCGGCGAAGGTAAACTGAGCCGGAGAGGAAGATCCACCGGGATCCACCGGGATCCACCGGGATCCACGTCTGGCCTCACCAAACATCTGGATTCAATCATCTCCAATAGAAACATTCAGATTTTTACTCCCGCCGCTAAATTGGATCAAAGTTGTTTTCATATAGAATTCAGCCAAATTTCCTTTAGATTTGTGTCATTTTAAGCTGCCGTTTGTTTTAATAAGTTTTATTTAAGCAAAGTCTGTATGACATGAATGTTAAACTAACCGGGTCAACCCGAATAATGGTTCGGCTAATATACAGAGGCATATAAACACACAGTTCAATGCATTTTGTGGACAAAGGCAGCACAGCTGGTAGATTATTATTTCATTTAAATGAGCATTAAAAGGTTAAACCTCCATAGAACAGATTTAGTTTTTATGTACACTGAAAAAACACATCAAGTTTCCTGCTCTAGTTTTAAATGCAAATATCTGAACTTTCAGTAAGAAATGAGTTTAGGTAAGTGAGTAATTTCATAATATCGATGAAAAAACTAAGTTTCACTGGCAGATTATTTCACTAATTATACAATTTTAAAGTGGAACCACTACTTTTAAACTCTATATAAAGCAATCATTTATGTTTTTATTGTCAGTATTGCTGACATAAAACCTGAAAGGTTAGTTTAGATATTTGCACTACAACCCAAATCACCAGGTAAGATTTAGTTTTGCAGTGTCGGCTCTGTTGTTTTTTAACGAAATCATCATTTCTGTTTTTACTGTCAGTATTGCTGCAGTGCCGTGTTTGTGTTGTCCCAGGGGACAGTGAATGCGCCGTGCTGCACTACAGGTTCACGGGGCAGAAGGAGGTGGACCTGATGTCCACGTTCGTCCCTGAAGCGTGTCGAGGCCGAGGCGTCGCTGCTGCCCTGTCCCAGGTAAACCCTGCAGCCTGGTTCCTGTCAGGAAGCCTTTCAGCGCGACTCCTCTGGTTCCCCGTCTTGCAGGCAGCCATGGACTTCCTGGCCGAGGAGCAGCTGAAGGCTCGAGTCTCTTGCTGGTACATAAAGAAATACCTGGATGAGCAGCCGGAGCAGAAGTTTAAACACTTCATCATCTCCTGACTGCAGCTGAATCAAATCGACAGGATGTGTTGAAGCTTCTTTAGAAAATCTCTGCAATTCTTTTCTAATTTATTCAAATATTTGTGCAATTTATTCTTGTAAGATTTAACTGAATTAAAAACATAAAATCAAAGCACACTTTCATTACTGGAGACAGAAATGATTTTGTGAAAACCAACAGGAAGTGGCCGCACTTTTCCACACCGCAGAAAAACTAAAGTTCAGATTTTATATAACAAACCGGAACAATGTAGAGAATAATTAAACTTACTGTTTTCAACATTTACAGCCAAGAAGTTGAATAATGTGACGTAAAAGTGGAGGTGGCTCTTTTATTCTGATGCCCCCAAATAAAACCCAAAGTCATGAAATGAGTAAAAAGGGAGAAGGAGCCGAACCGTCTGTGAAACATGGCAGTGGAGGCGTCATGCTGCGGGATGCTAACGTAACGCAGGAATTCACTCCACACTTTTGAGATCGGTTAAAAGGACAACCAGGCGTTTTCCTTCCACTGTCCAGATCCGCTGTTTTTAAAACGTGTCGTCCTGGCAACAGACGTTCATCTCCGTCTGTTTCCGTTTGTGAAGCAGCTGCTGGTCATGTGACTCTGATGATCAGCGTTTTCAAAATGCATCTGTTTTCAATATGGATGAAAATTCACTTCATCATAAAGAAACAGGATAGAAAACCTTTTTTTGTGTGTTTTTAGGTGAATTTATTTCAGTAATCTAAAGTTGCATAATGTTAAATGTTAAAGGAAACGGTGAGGTTGATTCTGCAGGGTCGCAGTTTTTGACCCAAATATTGAAGATCTGCTCAGATTTTCTATTCAGAAATGAAACCTGAGCATTTAGAGGAGCGAAAGAAGACAGGAGTCGTTTCCTTTCTGCTGCCTTTATTCATTCATCATCACGGCCTGAACGCATCACAGCCTGATTCACAGCTTGAACGCATCAGAGCCTGAACGCATCACAGCCTGAACGCATCACAGCCTGAACGCATCACAGCCTGAACGCATCACGGCCTGAACGCATCACGGCCTGAAACGCATCAGAGCCTGATTCACAGCCTGAATGCATCATAGCCTGAACACATCAGAGCCTGATTCACAGCCTGAACGCATCACAGCCTGAAGCATCACGGCCTGAACGCATCAGAGCCTGATTCACAACCTGAACGCATCATAGCCTGAACACATCAGAGCCTGATTCACAGCCTGAACGCATCACAGCCTGGATGCATCAGAGCCTGATTCACAGCCTGATGCGTTCAGAGCCTGATTCACAGCCTGAACGCATCAGAGCCTGATTCACAGCCTGAACGCATCGCAGCCTGAACACATCAAGCTGATTTACAGCCTGAACCATCACAGCCTGGATGCATCAGAGCCTGATTCACAGCCTGATGCTTCAGAGCCTGATTCACAGCCTGAAGCGCATCAGAGCCTGATTCACAGCCTGAACGCATCGCAGCCTGAACGCATCAGAGCCTGATTCACAGCCTGAACGCATCACAGCCTGAATGCATCAGAGCCTGATTCACAGCCTGAACGCATCGCAGCCTGAATGCATCAGAGCCTGAACGCATCGCAGCCTGAATGCATCAGAGCCTGAACGCATCAGAGCCTGAACGCATCACAGCCTGAACGTATCAGAGCCTGAACGCATCAGAGCCTGATTCAAAGCCTGAACGCATCAGAGCCTGATTCACAGCCTGAACGCATCACAGCCTGAACGCATCACAGCCTGAACGCATCAGAGCCTGATTCACAGCCTGAACGCATCAGAGCCTGAATGCATCGCGGCCTGAACGCATCAGAGCCTGATTCACAGCCGAACGCATCACAACCTGAACGCATCAGAGCCTGAACGCATCGCAGCCTGAACGCATCGAGACTGATTCACAGCCTGAACGCATCACAACCTGAACGCATCAGAGCCTGAACGCATCGCAGCCTGAACGCATCAGAGCCTGATTCACAGCCTGAACGCATCACAGCCTGAACGCATCAGAGCCTGATTCACAGCCTGAATGCATCGCGGCCTGAACGCATCAGAGCCTGATCACAGCCTGAACGCATCACAACCTGAACGCATCGCAGCCTGAACGCATCGCAGCCTGAACGCATCACAACCTGAACGCATCACAACCTGAACGTATCGCGACGTTCAGGCGACACACAGGTGGGGCAGGTACCAGGTAACGGCCAAGATGATTCCAGTCCACATCATTTTGGTTCCATAAATATAATTTCCACATAATTTTTCCTGGAGGTCACTGATACTGACAGCTGACTGATCCAGCTGCTAGTGTGTGTGTGTGGGGTTGTGTGTGTGTGTGTGTGTGTGAGTACAACAGCGAAACAGAAGTGCAGGAATATATACAGACTGAACCGTAATGGTGCTTTTAACACTGCAATAAGGGGACCAAGCAATTTTACACAAAGATTAGTTTCTGCCGGATGGTTTGCTGTCCGGTTTCACTCCATGTATGTGGGGGAGCTGGGAGACGCCGGCATCTGATCCAGGATCCTGCAGACGTATCCGGCCACGTCCACACAGCGCTCCTCGTACATCTGGATGAAGGGGTCTCGCTGCAGGTGAAGGACAACAAAGGAATGAAAACAAACTCCCACCGCGTCTCCAGTTTAAAGAAACTGAAACCCACCAGCAGCTCTCGGTACTTCGGCCTCTTGGATTCGTCCTTCGTAAGGCTGGAAATGACAAAGAAAAGCTCCGGTTTCCATCTGTGACCAGCAGAGGGCGGAAGCGTTGCCGAGTTTCAGTTTCCTCACCACACGTTGACAAAGGAGATGAACTTGGGGGAGAAGCGCCTCTCGTCCGAGTTGCTGAGCTGCGGCGGATCCCCTCTGACCACCTGGGTCAGCTGGTCGAAGACGCTGTTCCACTTCGGGTACGGGAACCGACCTGTGGCCAGTTCATACTGGGAGGGGGGGGAGAGACATGCAGCATCGCTTTATTTAATAAGGTCTCACTGCGTCACTCAGCTACAGGTAAAACAAACTTTAATCTGATTCCAGTATAAAGACATTATAATGTAGGGAGACGTTTTCGCTGAGAGCATCTATGGAAGTTTAATTATGGGATTGATGGGTAAATCAACGTTTTCCTGATGGCTTCGTGTTGTTGCGTCTATAAAACAGCAGATCAGTTTTTTTCCCATAATGCATCAGGAAGTCGAAGCTGTAACTGATCAGATTTCAGGATAATCTGATTATTTCACCCAGCAGAGAATCAGCAACCAGCTGCAGACGATGCTGAGCGAGTCGGTGAGGTCGGACAGAAACAGATCGTTTACCGGACAGCAAAAGCTGCTCTGGATGCATGTTGACCCAGACGGATCGAACCGGAACAGACTCCGGTCGAACCCCAACAGGTCGCCCGGTCAAACCCCAACGGTCAAACCCCAACAGGTCGAAATCCGAACAGATCAAACCCCAACAGGTCAGGTCGAACCCCAACAGGTCGAACCCGAACTGGATCAAACCCCAACAGCTCCCGGTCGAACCCGAACAGGTCCAGGTCGAACCCCAACAGGGGTCGAACCCCCAACAGGTCCGGGTGGAACCCCTACAGGTCGAACCCGAACAGCTTGCGGATCGAACCCCAACAGCTCCGGATCAAACCCCAACAGGTCAACCAACCCCAACCAGCTCCAGGGTCGAACCCGAACAGGTCACGGGTCCGAACCCCAACAGGTCGAACCCGAACAGGTCCGGGTCAAACCCCAACCAGTCAAACCCGAACAGGTCCGGGTCGAACCCCAACAGTCCGGGTCGAACCCCAACAGATCGAACCCAAACAGCTCCGGGTCGAACCGGAACAGCTCCGGGTCAAACCACCCAACAGGTCCAGGTCGAACCCAACAGCTCCGGATCGAACCCAAACAGATCGAACCCCAACAGCTCCGGGTCGAACCCGAACAGAATGAAACCCGAACCAACAGTTCGAACCCTAACAGATCGAACCGGAACAGATCGAACCTGAACAGATCGTAACCGGAACAGCTCCGGATCAACCCCAACAGTCCGAACCCGAACCCACGATCAAACCCGAACAGATCGAACCGGAACAGCTCCGGATTCGAACCCCAACAGCGTCCGGGTCGAACCCGAACAGATTGAACACCCCGAACAGATCGAACCGAACAGATCGAACGAACAGCTCCGGATCGAACCCCAACAGATCAAACCGAACAGATCGAACCGGAACAGCTCCGGATCGAACCCAAACCGGTCCAGCTCCACCTGTCCTCGTCCCCCAGCGGCTCTCTGGAAGCTGGATAAACTCACCAGTGTGATTCCCAGACTCCAGACGTCGGATCGGACGTCGTAACCCTGCCTGGAGGCGCTGGGGTCGATCCGCTCCGGCTGCAGGAACGGCAAACACAAACAGTCAATCCTGGGAAGGTCCAGGTTTCACATTATTCTGGACTTTGGTTAGCAGACGATAGGATTCATGAAGGTTTTCATCCGCAGGATGATGCCTCCTCCTCTCAGACACGTTCTGCACTGCAGCTGCAGGAAGCGCCCCACTGGCCTAGTTAAAGGCCTGAAACAGCTGCTGAGCTCAGCAGGCAGAACCGCTGCAAGGAGTCAAACAGCTGATCACTGATGAGATCAGATCCGTTTTATTTATGACTTCTGGATCTGGCTGACGGTTTGAAGCAGCTCTAACCTTTGACTGAACTCGTCTGAAACAGAAACTGGATCCATTTATCTTCTGAAATCAAACAAACCGATCAGAGACCCGTCACACCAGACTCTGATCGTCCTGGAGACGCTTCCTCCGATTGTTCAGACCTGAAATTACTGATTCTGTGGGAATTTTTTAAAAAAGCTCCAAAGTTAAAATCTAGCTTTGATTTTACAAAAAAAAGTTGAAATTGCTGCACATCATCTTCCACAAAAACAACAAAACAAGATTTTAACATATTTAATATCTAAAATCTAATATTTTCAAACACCTTTTTTAAACGTCACCTTTAATACAAACCAATTCATGTCCTGAGGATAGGTCAAAGGTCAAAAGAACTCTATGTGAATGTCTCAAAACGGAAGATTTTACCGTTTAGACTTTAGAAACGCAGAGAAACAGGAATTTAAATTAGGAGGCGATGAAGGGGATTGGCTGAAATTCAGCCGAGTGGCAGCAATTGGTCAGAAAACCGGAAATGCAGAAAACAAGACGATTGGTCAGATTGGTGGAAAAAATACAAGTCAACGCAAACTTTGTGAATGAGTGAATCTGCATCAAGAGTTACAATCACGACTTCCTGTAGAGACAGGAAGTTGATGGTCTCTCCTCTCTGAAAGTCGTCCAGGTTGATTTACTGCAGCTGATCTTAGTAAATGTGGTTTTTATGGCAGGAAAGAGACCCAACCACTGCTGTGCCTCCGAGACACAAAACTCTCTGATGACGCCACCATGAGGTCGGCGCCTGGACCGGACCGAGTCCAGATCAACGTTTGACGGAATATTGTTTTCATCTCTGCAGGTTTCAGACGTTTTTAGACCAATTTGTTGACCTGTTGGTCCTGTCATCTCCTTCAGGCGTCCGAAACCCAAACAGAACCTGATGTCTTTAAACGTTTGAAGGTTCTGCTACTGATGATCATTTAATACTAGGGATGTTTTAAGATAAATCATTTCCTCATTTTACCGCAGCAGAAACACCTTTTTATTCTCGATTCATTACAACTTTATTCTCTGATTATTATGACTGTATTCTGGAAGCTTTATGACTATTATTGTAATATAAAGTAAATTATTTTTTCTGAAACGCCTCAGATAAAACTCTGTAGCTGTTAAATGTCCCATCATGCAATAAAACATCTAGAAATGACTGAATTTGGGTAAAATCTGCTCGTCTGATAAGTTGCAATGAAAGACGATACGAAAGACAACCTCGTTTCTCATGACCTTGTTCTATAAAATGAATTTTGTTTTCTTAATTTCTATTAGAATATAATGCTCACATGTGTTTTACATTAATGAATGTCTCTTAATTGCTGATTGCATTTTTAACTTTATGTCAACACGTACTTTTTATGTGTTTATATATACATATATTTTTTTTTTTCAAAACTCCTAACAATTAACTCGTTAACTGGGACTTTTAACTAAACTCTTAGACGTTTTAGTAAACTTTAAGACAGACTGATTACATTCACATATTGGACAGTCATGGTGATAGATTCCAAACGAACAGAATGAAAGTAGTAAAACTGTGACGCCAGCAGAGCTCCGGTCACTGACCGCCATGTACGGCCTGCAGCCGGCGTCTCTGGTCTTGGCGATGGAGTCCACCAGCTGGCCGCTGATGCCGAAGTCGCAGAGCTTGATGTTCCCGTTTCTGTCCAGCAGGATGTTGGACGGCTTGATGTCTGAGGGACGGAGAGACGGACGGTGAGCAGCGGAGAGCCAGCGGCTGAAACCGGAGCAGCCAGGAGGGAGGGACAGCTTACCTCGGTGGATTATCTTCAAGTTTTCCTTTAAGTGGTTTAGTGCCTTCACAGTCTGCAGACCAGAACCAGAACCAGGACCAGGAGTTACCGGATGAAACTGAATGACTCAAACATGAAGACACAGAAACACTTACAGCTAAAGTGATTTTTCCTAGTATCTCTTCTGGAATGACGTCGTCTAAGGAGCCGTAAACAAACTTGTAGAACTTGTCTAAGGAGGTAGCCATGAGCTCCATGCAGATCCAGCAGTCGCCCTGGAACGAGCAGCACACGGACCGGGTCATCCGCAGGAACCCAGAAACACCCCTGGCCCAGGACGCGTCTGACCTCTCTGAACAGAGCGCCGTAGAACTGGACGATGTACGGACAGTCGCTGCTCCGCATCACCACGTCCAGGTCCATCAGCAGCTGCTTCTGCTCCTTCTCGTCCACCGTCGACCGAATCCTCTGAGGAGACAAACATCTGACCTCTGAGGAGAAACTGAAGGTTTTTATCCTCTGAGGAGAAACTGAAGGTTTTTATCCTCTGAGGAGAAACTGAAGGTTTTTATCCTCTGAGGAGAAACTAAAACTTTTTATCCTCTGAGGAGAAACAAAAACTAAATGTTTTTAACCTCTGAGGAAAAAAAACTAAAAGTTTTTATCCTCTGAGGAAAAACTAAAAGTTTTTATCCTCTGTGGGAAAAAAACTAAAAGTTTTTATCTTGTGAGAAAAATAAAGTTTTTATCCTCTGAGAAAAACTAAAGTTTTTATCTGGAGTAAAACTAAAGGTTTATCCTCTGAGAAAAACTAAAGTTTTTATCCTCTGAGGAAAAACTAAAAGTTTTTATCTTGTGAGTAAAACTAAAGGTTTTTATCCTCTGAGGAAAAACTAAAAGTTTTTATCCTCTGAGAAAACTAAAGTTTTATCTTGTGAGTAAAACTAAAGGTTTATCCTTGAGAAAAACTAAAAGTTTTATCCTCTGAGGAAAAACTAAAGTTTTATCTTGTGAGTAAAACTAAAGGTTTTTATCCTCTGAGGAAAAACTAAAAGTTTTTATCCTCTGAGGAAAAACTAAAAGTTTTTATCTTGTGAGGAAAAACTAAAGGTTTTTATCTTCTGCTGCTGTCTGACTGGACACAGCACGAGCAACGACTTCAAGCTTTGAATTGATGTAAATTAGTTCAAAACATTAAAAATCTTTATTGCAGAAGGTTTTTAATCTGAATGACAGAATTATTATTACTGCAGATTAAACATGAAACTTAAATATAATCAAGTGTTAATATGTTTTTGTTTTGTTAAAGATGATTAATGGATATTTTACCGGAGATCAGTTCAGTTCAGACTGCATGACAAATTCACTCTGCAGATATAATTAGAAAAGATTATAAATGTGACATAAGTAGCTGTAATAAGCAATAAATCAAATTATTTCCATAAGAATTATTTTTTTCTTCCATCTTTCTACCAAAAAAGTTTAAATTTTGGTGTTTTGACCTCAACCAGGCCTTTCATAGAGACTTTATAGCTATTTTCCTTTTAATGTATTTTGTATATTTGAAGTTAAATGCTTATCAGAATTTAATAAACAATCTTTGAGAACGTTTTACTGCATTACTGGCCTCAAAGTGACAAAATCATTATAATTTAATTTGCCATCAATGACAGCCTGGTAAAAATTAAACGTGTGATTTAAGAAGCTTTGTCTTATTTCTACTCCTTCTGGAAACTAATATGGAAACTTCTTTATGATAATTATTGATATTTTTGGTTTTCTTTTTAATGATTTTATTTTTTGCTGTGGTCAGCTCACCTTCACAGCCATGATCATGTTGCTGGGTTTGTGCACCATCTTGTTGACGGAGCCATAGGCCCCCCGGCCGATTTCGCCCAGGTCCTTCAGGTCCTCGGCGGTGAAGTCCCAGTGCTGCTCCGGGGAAATCTTCAGCTTCCCCGAAGACTCGATGCTGTGCGTCCTCAGCCTCTCTCTGGTGAAACAAGCCACTGAGCGTCCAGCACGGCCGGGTTTAACGCACCGAGGGCGGCTCACTCACATGTGTGGGTTCTGGAACGGAGCTCCGGCCGTGTTTAGGGAGAATCTGGTGGAGGGTTTGATGGACGGGTTGGCGAAGTTCAGCTTCAGAGCTTTGCGTTTACCTGAGCGGCAGGAGAAAGTTTTACAAACGTAGCAAACGCAAAGAGCAGCGCAAAGTGAAAACCGGTCGTCCAAAAGGAAAAGTGGGAATGTTAAATATGCAAAAACCACAAAATGAGACAACAGAAGGATGAAAAGACGAGTACAGGAACATTTACTAAGACATATGGATGATTTCCAGAGAGATGGGGCGTAGGAAGCTAAAGATGGAGCCGTTTAAAACATTTCTAACGTCGATAAAGACTAAACTGTTACGACAATCAATACACTAAATATTAATATTCTATTTAATTAAACTGGTAAATCTGAAAATAGTTTCTTGCTCCTGTTGCTGCTCCATTAGGATTCATTAAATATACATAAAATAATTATAAATCAGGAATATGAACTGATCCAACTAGCTGAAAATGTTTTTCATTCTTTAAGTGTTCATTCATTCATTAATTCACTTTGCAAACGAAAACGATTTAAACATGTTTAAATAAAGGAGTTTCAAATCCACTGCTAGCCACCAGCCCCGCTAGCTAATTGCTAAACTAGCCACCAGCACTGCTAGCTAATTGCTAAACTAGCCACCAGCACTGCTAGCTAACTGTTCAACTAGCCACCAGCACTGCTAGCTAACTGTTCAACTAGCCACCAGCATTGTTAGCTAACATGTTAATGTTAGTAGCAAAGTTTCTGTAGGCTAAAGCTAATAGTTTCATAATATTAAAAGTGTTAGCTTGCTAATGTGCAGAGTCGACTGCAGGTTTAAAAACTAAAAATACATTAAAAAAAGATCATAATATTAATTACTTGTTTGATGATCTGAAACTTTAAGTTTCTAAAATAAATAAAAAAGAGAAGTGATTCCTTTTTCACAGCACTAAACTGTACTTACTTAGCATGTAGCACCTAAACAAGAACCAGTGAATGAGTGAACATTTCAGAACCAGCATCTGCTCTACTTTCTAATCTTCTGATTTTTAATAAGGACATTAAGAAACGGCTTGTTTTCCATCACTTCATCTACACCCCGACTCTTTGTAACACAGCTACAGCACCGCATGCTCAACTCCACCCTGAATGCAAACACAAAGTGGAAAGGTAAACCAGAAACAGAGCTAAACATATTAAAACCTCATGCAGGATTAGCTGCTTTCATTTCACCTTCAATCGAACGTTTGCACCACAGGAATGTGTGCAGGAATCGGCCAAACGGCTGAAACCACAACTAGAGGATAGCTGGAGTGGACCCACATCCCCAGGACCAGAAACAAAACAGGACAAGCCAACACTGGTGTCGCTTGTTAGTAGCACTGGAAACCACAGAGTTAGAAAGAGTGGAGCTGGAGGAGGGAGCAGCCAGAGATCTGCCGTTTCTCTGCATGCTGCAGCTCTCTGCTAACGTCAGGAGAGTCTGTGGAGCCCAGCTGCTGGCGGATCAGGCCAACCAGGACCATCAGGCTGGGATTAGTGGAGAACAGCAGGACAGACTCCCTCCACACCAAAGAGTCAGGCGGAAAGAAAGAGACACGAGGGCTGAAGCAAAAGAGGTTTGGCTTACTTGGGTGAGCTCCAGACAGGTTTATCTGAAACCCTAGAGGTGAAAAGAAAGCTTTAATTCTCTTTAACAATCTGCTTGGCCAGTTAGACGTCAGAGTCTGTTGCTGAAATTTGCCTCTTTGGTTCTACGGCTCAGGTTTAAAACATGTTTTCTGCGTTGCTCTGCAGCGTTTTAGAGCTTCTGGAGGATCTTTTTGCAGACAGGATGCATGTGATGGAAGGAAATGCATCAGCATGCAGCTGTAGGTCTGCAGCAGACAGGACAGCCATGACATGGAGGTAAACGAGAGGAAGACACGAGCAGCAGGTGAAACAACAAAAAGGACCAAAAGAGAAGGAAGAAGCTTTGTCAGATGGGAAAATGTGTCTGATTTTCTCCGGACAGCTCACCATCATCGTCAGCATCACATCAGGAGTTAGGAAGCAAAAACGAAGCAGTCAGAGGAAAACAAACCAACATCAGGACTGACAGCATTCAGAGAACGAAGCTACAGAAACTACAGCTAAAGGAGATTTTATTAATATCAAGAAGCTCAACTGCAGGAATCAAACAGCAGTTTTTAAAAAATAGAGAAAGTTTTTATCATTCTGAAGCAGGTGAGTGGCAGCAGGTGTGTGTGTGTGTGTGGTTAAGGCTGTGTAATCAAACCTATCACAATATACATCGATATTTTCTTTCCTACAAAAAAAATCGATATTCATCCTCAAGTATCGTAACGTCCAACTGTCACCTTGTTCACTCACTGCTGGCTTCACCAGGTCATCAGGCTTAGAGTGATTCCTTCAGATGTTCAGGTTAAAAAGGTATCAAACTATTCAGAGCAGGAACTTGGTTCACTTTATTTACTTTACTAATGCATGTCAGCTACAGTTTGGACTGTTTCAACTAAAAGAAACATGTTTTCTCTCCACTTCTTTGGTTCATTTTGTCCAGCTGTCCACTTTAAGTCTGTGTCCAACCAGAACCAGGTATTGTGTAGTTGGTGCTTTTAATCAGTTTTCAGTTAAATTCATTCAGTCCAACTTTATAACAGTCACAAAATGTCACCAAAATCACTCTGTCCCTCTGAAATCTGTCAGAAAATCACAAAAGTGTATTGAACTGTATGGTTTGCTGAATATTGTGATATACATCGTATCGTGAGATTATTGCATCACTACAGCCCTAGTGTGTGTGTGTGTGTGTGTGTGTGTGTGTACCTGTTTCACTCTGACATCTCCAGCAGGTGTTGGACTCTGGAAGTTAAAACGGACAGAAAACAGAACCAAGTTAGCAGAACCCGGTTTAATCTGGAGGCTCCAGCTTCACATCCACTGGAAACGGTAAAAACTCAACTTTACTGGTTGGAAAATGAAAATGAGAGGAACTGAAACAAGCAGCATCTCAGATTCATTCAGTCTCACTGGAGGAACTTCTGATTACCAACAGATTAAACCGGATCTTATACGGCCGGAGCAAACCGGATGGGACTCAGTCATAACTAGAAATATTGATTTAAAATGGAGAAACATGAATAAAACCACAGTCAGGTAGTTTTATAAGTCAGTAACAATCAAATCCGATTCCAATTCGCTCCATTTACTTCATTTCAAGAAAGGAAAATCCAGCTAAACTGAACAAAACGGATTTAAATGAGTAAAATCACTAAAATAATCTGGTTCCAATTGAATCTAGCAATAAATCGATTCAGTTTATAATCTGAGGTAAAGTTCAATCTACTTAATTTAGATAAAAATAAATCAGTCCATCTAAACCCTGAAATCTCATCAAGTTATAAAAACAGGCTTTTTATTCATCGGTGTTTTAATTTGATCAACTTAACATTATGAACTTAAAGGCTTTAGATTCCCATTTGCAGTGTGAATAAACTTGACTTTAGTTTTAATAATCCTCCACTGTCCAATAGTCAAAGGTCCAAACAGATTAATTCACGTTTATGATGAATTACAACAATCCACAGTAATCCAGAAAACATTTGATTCTACACAGATTAAATCCACTTTATTCCGTTCACACACGATCCCAGTTCACCTCAGGTTGGATCCAGTTCAGATCAGCTCCAGGATCCGGACTGAACCGTTTTCATGTCTGTACTTGGTCCAATTCAACCAGAGCCAATCAAACTGACCTGAACGGCGATGATAGTCCAGATGATTCTGACCTCATTCAGCCAAACAACCAATATGAATGGAAACGGTAAATAAAAAACGGGAAAAGAAAAGAGTCTAGAGCAGAGGTTGGACCGAACCCAGGTTAAGAACTGCCGACGATCAGTTACATTGCTGAGCCAATCAGAGGATCAGTTACATTGCTTAGCCAATCAGAGCTGAGGAGGAGCCCGATTGGAGGAGCTTCACTCTCAGCAGGGATTTGAACTTGTGTCTTTATTTACTTCAGCAAAACTCAGTTTTTACCAAATTCTATATTCTAAATCTGCTCCTTAGTGGCATCTTTTCGGGGTTGGTGCTGCCTCTAGTGGTGAGGGGAGGTAACACAGCTAATATAATTACATTACTGAATCAGAATAAGGAAAGTATCATCTGTGTGTGTTGGGGGGGTTGGAATTAGAAGGGTTTGGTGAATGCGCTTATGAAACTGGGGGGTTCGGTACCTAAAGAACCTCTGGTCTAAACCAAGCGCCTGAACCAAACCCATCCTAAACAACCAACAGTAAAACCCCAGAGCATCTGGGAGCTTTGTCCCCATCCCAGCCAGTTATGCAATTAAAAAGCTGCTATGTGCAAAATGTGACATATGTAGGGAGTAGCCTCCCCGGGTCAGCCTCGTTAGCCTCCCCGGGTCAGCAGTGCTAGCCTCCCCGGGTCAGCAGTGCTAGCCTCCCCGGGTCAGCAGTGCTAGCCTCCCCGGGTCAGCAGTGCTAGCCTCCCCGGGTCAGCAGTGCTAGCCTCCCCGGGTCAGCCGTGCTAGCCTCCCCGGGTCAGCAGTGCTAGCCTCCCCGGGTCTGCCTTGCTAGCCTCGCTAGCCTCCCCGGGTCTGCCTCGCTAGCCTCGCTAGCCTCCCCGGGTCAGCCTCGCTAGCCTCCCCGGGTCAGCCTCGCTAGCCTCCCCGGGTCAGCAGTGCTAGCCTCCCCGGGTCTGCCTTGCTAGCCTCGCTAGCCTCCCCGGGTCTGCCTCGCTAGCCTCGCTAGCCTCCCCGGGTCAGCCGTGCTAGCCTCCCCGGGTCAGCCTCGCTAGCCTCCCCGGGTCTGCCTTGCTAGCCTCGCTAGCCTCCCCGGGTCAGCCGTGCTAGCCTCCCCGGGTCTGCCTTGCTAGCCTCGCTAGCCTCCCCGGGTCAGCCGTGCTAGCCTCGCTAGCCTCTCCGGGTCAGCCTTGCTAGCCTCGCTAGCCTCCCCGGGTCAGCCGTGCTAGCCTCGCTAGCCTCTCCGGGTCAGCCTTGCTAGCCTCGCTAGCCTCCCCGGGTCAGCCGTGCTAGCCTCCCCGGGTCAGCCTTGCTAGCCTCCCCGGGTCAGCAGTGCTAGCCTCCCCGGGTCAGCCTCGCTAGCCTCCCCGGGTCAGCCGTGCTAGCCTCGCTAGCCTCCCGGGGTCAGCCTCGCTAGCCTCCCCGGGTCAGCCTCGCTAGCCTCTCCGGGTCAGCCTTGCTAGCCTCGCTAGCCTCCCCGTGTCAGCCGTGCTAGCCTCGCTAGCCTCCCCGGGTCAGCCGTGCTAGCCTCCCCGGGTCAGCCGTGCTAGCCTCGCTAGCCTCCCCGGGTCAGCCGTGCTAGCCTCGCTAGCCTCTCCGGGTCAGCCTTGCTAGCCTCGCTAGCCTCCCCGGGTCAGCCGTGCTAGCCTCGCTAGCCTCTCCGGGTCAGCCTTGCTAGCCTCGCTAGCCTCCCCGGGTCAGCCGTGCTAGCCTCCCCGGGTCAGCCTTGCTAGCCTCCCCGGGTCAGCAGTGCTAGCCTCCCCGGGTCAGCCTCGCTAGCCTCCCCGGGTCAGCCGTGCTAGCCTCGCTAGCCTCCCCGGGTCAGCCTCGCTAGCCTCCCCGGGTCAGCCTCGCTAGCCTCTCCGGGTCAGCCTTGCTAGCCTCGCTAGCCTCCCCGTGTCAGCCGTGCTAGCCTCGCTAGCCTCCCCGGGTCAGCCGTGCTAGCCTCCCCGGGTCAGCCTTGCTAGCCTCGCTAGCCTCCCCGTGTCAGCCGTGCTAGCCTCCCCGTGTCAGCCGTGCTAGCCTCGCTAGCCTCCCCGGGTCAGCCGTGCTAGCCTCCCCGGGTCAGCCTCGTTAGCCTCCCCGGGTCAGCCTCGCTAGCCTCACCGGGTCAGCAGTGCTAGCCTCCCCGGGTCAGCCTCGTTAGCCTCCCCGGGTCAGCCTCGCTAGCCTCCCCGGGTCAGCCGTGCTAGCCTCCCCGGGTCAGCCTTGCTAGCCTCGCTAGCCTCCCCGTGTCAGCCGTGCTAGCCTCCCCGTGTCAGCCGTGCTAGCCTCGCTAGCCTCCCCGGGTCAGCCGTGCTAGCCTCCCCGGGTCAGCCTCGTTAGCCTCCCCGGGTCAGCCTCGCTAGCCTCACCGGGTCAGCAGTGCTAGCCTCCCCGGGTCAGCCTCGTTAGCCTCCCCGGGTCAGCCTCGCTAGCCTCCCCGGGTCAGCAGTGCTAGCCTCACCGGGTCAGCCTCGCTAGCCTCCCCGGGTCAGCCTCGCTAGCCTCCCCGGGTCAGCAGTGCTAGCCTCACCGGGTCAGCCTCGCTAGCCTCCCCGGGTCAGCCTCGCTAGCCTCCCCGGGTCAGCAGTGCTAGCCTCACCGGGTCAGCCTCGCTAGCCTCCCCGGGTCAGCCTCGCTAGCCTCCCCGGGTCAGCCTCGCTAGCCTTAACCTTCACGCAGCGGAGTGGGAGCCTCCCCGCTCACCCTGCATGCTGCTCATCGTCGCGGTGTGCTGCGGCTGCTGGTAGTGCTGCGTGACGGATCCCGCGTTGCTGCTGCTGCTTGTCGTTGAACTGTTTGAACCAGGAGTCGCCATTGTTGTGTGTCTGAATTCCATCAGCAGCGCCAGGGGCTGCAATGCAGAGAGACTCGGGCAGCAACTTCACTCCCTTTTCCTCCCCGCTGCTGTAAAAACTACGGCGGCTGAGCCCCGCGAAACGAATGAAACAGAGAATAAGTCCGTGAAATGACTGAATACGCGTTGAGGCTCGGGGGGCTGCGTGAGAGGCGGGCTGTGTAGTGGCAAAAACAAACACCCGACTAAGCTAAGCTAAGCTAAGCTAAGCTAAGCTAAGCTAGACGGGCTAACAATCAGCTGACATTTCAACACCCACAAACCGCAGCGAGGCAGCAGCTGTTAGCCGAGGAGGGACCGGATGTTTTCTAGCAGCTCTTTCAAAATAAAAGCATCCTGCATGTTGGCGTTCTCTCCATGGTTTAACACCGGGGCAGCCAAGCTGCAGTAAAACTACTTCATGTTGACTCAAGTAAAATTAAAAGGTATTTGGCAATAAAGGTACCTTATTATCTTATTTAACATTTTAAAATAATGTAATCAAAAACATGAACTTATAAGGAAATGTAGTTTAGATCCTAAAATAATAACACACACACACACACAAATAATTAGCATCATTAGTAAATATTAAACTCAGGCAGCAGAAACACTTTTCCGAATAATTTATTTCATGTGAAACTCCAAAACCAGTAATGTAAAACAAAGTTAGTACTGAAAACGGTTTATCCAGCTTCCAACCTGAAATAATTTTTTACATTTAATTCTAAGCTATTTGTTTTCAAATTTAATTTTGATGTTCTTTTTAATATGACATATATTTTTCTGATTATCTATCTGTTCCTTTATTTTGCTAGCACTTGTTCCCAATTACAGGTTATGTTTCCATGTAAACTTGAATTGCTTTATTACCAATATTTTTGCTGTATTTTATTGAATTTACATTCCGTTTCATTTTCTTACTCGGTGGGAAATAGTGTCAGACTTGCTACACAAACAGGTTTTGGTGTGATTCGACAATAAATAAAGTACATTACTGCATGTTATCGGTTATTTTATCCTTTTTTACTTTCGGTTACCAATTCTGTGACTTTTTAATTGCGATTGGATTTTATTTTCACATCAAAAGCCATTATGACGTATTTCCGGAACGTCTATAAAAGCGGAGTATGGGATTTATTTAGTCAAACATCCCTCGGTTGGAGGAATTTGCGTCAAATATCTAGATCATTATAATTTTTTATCATTCTTTCTATTAATCTAACAAAAATCCCCACTCGTTAAGTCGTCTGTGTAACCATAAGACGTTCTCCACCCGCATCTTCCAGCTGAAGAAGTGAATATCGAACGTACCTCGTCAGGGCAGCGACGGTACGTGCGTCTGCTGACCAGCGTCGGCGCGTCCCGGAGGCCCGGGCGGGGCGGAGGAGGAGAAAAGACACGATTCAAACGACGATGGGAGAAGTTTGTGACAAGATCTCATGGCTTCCTGTAGTTTGGCGACTAAGTAACGTTTTAATGTCCGTGTTCTTCACTCTGGCTTCCTATGTGCAGGTCAGCGCCTGATGACGCACGGTTGGCTCTGGTTGGGCCCTTTTCACGTGTTGATCTCTGTTTCAGGTCAACGATCCAGACGCAGGTCTTTGGGTGGTAGGTTGAAGGGCTCTGCGGTGTCCCCCCCCCCCCCCCCCCCCCCCCCGGGCCGCTGGTTGCTCTTGACGTGTTTCTGTCCCAGGTGGGCTACGCAGTTCCTGCTGTCCTCTGTGTGCTGATTGGCTTCAGACCTGGAGTCACAGGTAGGCAGGAGAGTCTCACCTGGGGCAGAAACTGCATCCTGGTTCCTGTGTTGCTCTGCTGAGGAGTCATTGGACTCTGCACCGTTACAGAACACCTGAGTCAACCAGCCCCCCCCCCCCCCAACCTCCTTCAAACCAGACAAAATGGGGGTCAAACGTTGGTGCTACGTTTGTGCAGCAAACATATTTGTTTGTGCTGCTTTGGCTTTGAAGATATTAATGAAAGTGTAAAGGTCAAAAGGTCAACCAGCCCCCCCACTTTTATGAAATCCAACTTTCTGTATATCTTTAAAATGATAGCGGCACAAACGAAATTTTTTGCTGCACAAACGTTTGACACCCATTTTGTCTGATTTCATAAAAGTTTGGGGGCTGGTTGACCTTTTGACCTTTACACTTTCATTAATATCTTCAAAGCCAAAGCAGCACAAACAAATATTTTTGCTGCACAAACGTAGCAGAGTTGACTGACAGCCATTTTGTCTGGTCTGAAGAAGGTGGGGGGGCTGGTTGACTCAGGTTCACAGAACATGCATTAGTTGTGACGGCGCCATCTGGTGGCAGACATGGTGACATCGCAGCTGGTTGGACTGTTTGTGGTTTTTAACTGCAGAAACTTTTCCCTGGAGGCGCGTCGCTGATCTGCACCTGATGGTCTCCAGCGCCGCTGCCGCCATGTTGGGATGGAAACTTTATGCAGAGAGAGTGACTCACATCTTCCAGCAGGAGGAGGCAGGGAGGGAGGGGGGAGGGGAGGGGGGGGGGAGGAGGGAGGAGGGGGGGAGGGGAGGGAGGGGAGGGCAGGGGGGGAGGGGCAGGGGGGGAGGGGAGGGGGGGAGGGGGAGGGAGGGGGGAGGGGGAGGGGGGGAGGGGGGGGGGGGAGGGAGGGGAGGGGAGGGAGGGGAGGGGAGGGAGGGGGAGGGAGGGGGGAGGGGAGGGGGGGAGGGAGGGGAGGGAGAGGGGAGGGGAGGGGGGGGGGGGAGAGGGGGGAGGGGGGGGGGAGGGGGGAGGGGGAGGGGGAGGGGGGGAGGGGAGGGGGGGGGGGGGAGGGGGGGAGGGGGGGGGGAGGGAGGGGGGGAGGGAGGGGGAGGGGGGAGGGGGGGAGGGCAGGGGGGGAGGGAGGGAGGTGGGGAGGGGGAGGGGGAGGGGGGGGGGGAGGGGAGGGGGAGGGGGGGAGGGGAGGGGGAGGGAGGGAAGGGCAGGGGGGGGAGGGGAGGGTGAGGGGAGGGAGGGGAGGGGGGGAGGGGAGGGTGGGGGAGGGAGGGGGGGGGAGAGGAGGGGAGAGGGAGGTGAGGGGAGGGAGGGGGGAGGGGGGAGGGGAGGGGAGGGGGAGGGAGGGGAGGGCAGGGGGGAGGGTGGAGGGCAGGGGGGGAGGGGGGGAGGGGAGGGAGGTGGGGGGGGGGAGGGGGGGAGAGGTGGGTCGAGGTCAGGGCGTGTGTGCCAGGGGGGTGTATGAGGTGCGGGATGTGGAGTGGGCAGGCTGAGGGTGAGGGCAGGTGAGGGTGAGTGGCATGGGGGGGAGGGGAGGGGGAGGAGGTGGGGGGTAGAGGCTGTGAGGTGAGGCTCCATCCAAAGGACACATGTGCCGTAGCCCAGCGGTTCTTAACCTTTTTTGAGGTACGAACCCCCAGTTTCATGTGCGCATGAGCTCTGATTGGCTAAGCAATGTAACTGATCCTCTGATTGGCTCAGCAATGTAATGATCCTCTGATTGGCTCAGCAATGTAACTGATCCTCTGATTGGCTCAGCAATGTAACCGATCCTCTGATTGGCTCAGCAATGTAACTGATCCTCTGATTGGCTCAGCAATGTAACTGATCCTCTGATTGGCTCAGCAATGTAACTGATCTCTGCAGTAGTGATGGCAAAGCGCGGCGTCATCACGACTTTACACAGGTGAGTCTTTAGCTCCGCCGAACCCCTGAGGTTTGAACAAACCCAGGTTAAGATCCTCTGCTGTACAGTTTGAAGGTTAAAAAGTAATAATAATAAAGCTGTGACATAATCCAAAATAAGTTAAGAGCAGGAAATCTGTTCAGAGTTCTGTGTCCCAGCATAGGAATGGAAAGTTAAGTAGAAGGAAAAATCTGGTAGTAATAAGTATAGCAGCTTATCATATAGTTGATTAAAAGATATAAACATCTGCTCAGACTGTCGGCCAATTAAAGACAGAAATAATGGGATAAACTCTATTAATAATGTCCTTTTGCTTTCCAAATTCCCTCAGAGAATTTTCCGGTCTTACGTTGACGGCTGTTTGGCTTCTTTTGTGTCGTCGCTCTGGAAGGTAATTTGCTCTTCAACACAAGTTTAATTTGAGTTTCTGACAGATTTAGACTCTTTTCACTAAAACCAGGAAGATGGAGACACAACTCCAGTTTTAAAGTCCCTCCACCTGTAGCTCAGAGCTCCACCTGTAGCTCAGAGCTACAGGTGGAGCTCTGAGCTACAGGTGGAGCTCTGAGCTACACCTGTAGCTCAGAGCAGAGTATTTTCAATACACTTTAAAATACTGTTAGTTTATGAATCACTGAACGGTTTAGCACCACAACACATTAAAGATCTGTTGTTGCTGTACCAACCGTCTGGACCCCTCAGATCTTCTGGTTCTGCTCTGCATCCAGAACCAGAACCAAATGAGGAGAAGCAGCTTTCAGCTTCTATGCACCGCAGATCTGGAACAAACTTCCAGAAAACTGTAAAACAGCTGAAACACTGAGAGCCTTTAAGTCTCAACTTAAAACCCACCTGGTCAGAGATGCTTATGGATAAACTGAATGTTTTTGTTTTTATTTTTACTTTTAATAATGTTTGTATCCTTTTAAATCTTTTTCAAACTCTCTGTTTCTGTTTTTATTTTAATTTTAAATTGTGTGAAGCACTTTGAAATGCCCTGCTGCTGAAATGTGCTATACAAATAAAATGTGATAGATTGATTTTCCTTTTCCTCAGCGCTCCGGTCGGGAAGCTGCGCGTCTCCACAGCTGTGGCCGTCACAGTTTTCCCCTTTGTGGTTTGGCTTTACTACCACATCAATGAGGAGCTGCGGTCCGACTGGCCGTCTCACTGTAAAACGGCCGTTTAAAGCAGCTTTCTTTTCTTTGTTTAATGGAGAAAACCTTTGCAAAAGAAGGACTGATCAATATAAATTAGAGCAGTCAAATGTTTCATTTGTTTGTTTTCATTTATATGTTGTTTTATTCCAAAAGGTGTAAATAACAAATGTATTTTTTTCCATCTGCACTATTTTCTTTTTACTCTGGGTGGCAGCAAAGAGCTCCCAGGCTTAAAAGTGAAGACTGAAGAATATTAACTTAATCAATAATAATAATAATAAAATACTATTCTTTTTATTTGTCGAATTATGTGTTTTATTTGGGTACACTGTAAAAATGCCAGTGTTGAATTAACACCCAAAAGTGTCTCTATGTGTCCAAGTCAGCTGGTGTTAAATTCAACACTACAGAGTCTCATTAACATTTACACCGGTGTTAGTGTTAAAATATATTAAAAGTAACACCAGTGTAGTGTTGATCACAAAACACAATGTGGTGTTAAAAAAGTAAATAATTGACCCACAAGGTGTCAATATCAATAAAATCCAGTGGAAAATATTCAAATCAACACACAGAAATGGAAAGTTTAACTTTTCTTAAAATCATTTCAGTATTATAGACCAAAGTTAATTTAACAAAAAATGGGTGTCAATCTTTTAACACTTTCAAAAGTGTTACTTTAACACCAGCTGACTTGGACACATATAGACACTTTTGGGTGTTAATTCAACACCGGCATTTTTACTGTGAAGCCGTTTATGTCCGCATTTGCGCCCCTCTGCATGTGGTGGCGCTAGTGCGCCGAACCCGTCCGTTAAACAAGGAGAAGAAGACGCGTCTGGAACAAACCGACCCCAGATCAGTTTGCTCACATCTCACCGTTCTAACCTTGACCTCACACTGACCCCAGAACAGCCGTTTCCAATCCGGCGTTTCTCCGTGTAACTTCCGGGTGTTTAACAACAGCGGTTCCGTAAAGGTTACAGCCAACATGAGCGCTCTGCTCCAGAACCTGGTCCAGAGTAAAGCCCTCCGGAACCGAGCCGTCAGACTCGCTCACTGTGTAATTGGAACGGAAGCCGGGCGGACGGAGCTCTGCTGCCTGGTAGGTCAAAGCTACGAGCTTCCGCCGAACTCCATACAAGAAAACAGGCAAATTAGCGCCGACTTCCATTTTACGTACGTTTAAATCAAAATGTAGAGATTATTGTAAGTGCAACTTTATCTGTGTAATCCTCCTGAAGATTCGGCGGTGTCATTTGTAAAATCAAATCAACTTTTATTTGTATAGCACATTTCAGCAGCAGGGCATTTTAAAGTGCTTTACACAATTTAAAATAAAAATAAAAACAGAAAAAGACAGAGATTTTGAAAAAGATTTTTTAAAAATGTGTACATTAATCTATAATTGTATTTGTTAAAATGGCTTTCCACAAAAAACTGGATGTGGTGATTTATAAAAAGCCTCTTAACGGTTTGCCATATTTCACCTGTTCCTTTCAGGTGAGCGCCAGCAGGTGGCGCTGCAGAGGAACACAATGGCTGAAGCTTCACAGCTCAAGGTCGTTTTCCTCGATGCCATCATCAGGCGACAAGTCCAAGAAGACAGGGGTAAATATTTTAATGTGGAACAGTTCAACTAAAAAAACTTTGTTTCCATCTTTGTGCTACATTCATGTAAGCAGCAAGTCAGTTCCAAGTGGTTTACATGATGAAAATGCAAAATAAAAAGTCATAAAAGTGACATACAGTCACCAATTGAGGACTGTATGCCCACAGCATGATGCTTCCACCCCCATGTCTATTATTAGTGTTTTTTGATAAATATTTGGAAATATGACCTGAAACGTCAGGTTTTCCTGTGGCGTTCTGGGAGATTTTAGCGTCGTCTTGGTGATGTTTATTCCTGTGATGTGAAGCTTATTCATCAGTGATGTCTTGGTTCATGTTTTCCACCTGAACATTTCAGCCTGTGACGTGGAAATCCTTAGCGGTGACGTTTGCTATCGGAGGAGCTCTGCTGGGAGGGATGAAATATTTCAAGAAGGAAAAAGAGGAGTGTGAGTAGCTCCATGCATAAAGTGGCACTGAAAACGGATTCTCTGATTTTCTCCTGCCAATTCAGACAGAAATGGTTCGGATCACGTTGGTAAAAGTGTCGTTGTTGATCTGCGTCTTGTGGTTTTGCCCGTCAGTGATTGAGAAGGAGCGGAACAAGTCGCTGGGCCGGCCGGCGCTGGGCGGCTCATTCTCCCTCATCGATCACAACAACAAACCGTCCAGGAGTGAGGACTTCCTGGGCCGGTGGATCCTGATTTACTTCGGCTTCACGCACTGCCCAGACATCTGCCCCGACGAGATCGAGAAGATGATCGAGGTGGTGGATGAGATAGGTGATCGATTGAGGCTTCAAACAGAACTACAGCCTGAGGTTGGCGGCGTTGATGGACTTCCTGTTTGTTTCTGCGTTGATGGACTTCCTGTTTGTTTCTGCAGACAGAATCAAGTCTCTTCCAAACCTGACGCCCCTCCTGATCACCATAGACCCGGACAGAGACACTGCAGAGGCCATGGCTGCGTATGTGAAAGGTACCAGAGCCTCGGATCGTCCCGATGCATCAGTGATTCATCATCAGATTCTCTTTGTTGTTTCTGTCTGCATGCGTAGTCAGGATTTCTAATCACTTTTCATGTTGACACAAATACTGAGGATTCGCTCTAGATTAGTCAGAAGAATCTAGAGATGTCATGAGTTGAAGCAATCTGTGATCCTTTCTTCACAATAGACAATCATTTCAACCTGATGGTAATTTGATGCTAACGAGTTAAAAGTATTTTTATTAAGTTGATTCAGTAAAACTTAAAGTAACTTCATGAGATGTTCTCATAAAATTACTACTTTATTCTCTGAATATTGAAACGTTTTTTCATTATTTTGACTCTGTTGTTGTAAGATTGTACCCTGGTGACATAATGATTTTATAATATTATGAATATTTAATCATAGTCTCACTGAGAGTCGACCTGAATTAAAGTCCAAATTAAACCTGCATGTGAAACATATGGAAGCCCATTTCCGCCATGAAAAAAAGAAGCTAAACAGGAAGTCATAATTATGACTTTCAAATTTCGACTTTCAAAGTCATAATTTTTGAGATATATTATGAGATTTAAAGTCAAAATTATGTCTTCCAGTTTAGCTTTTTTTTATGGCAGAAATGGGCTTCCATAGAAACAATAACATTACCAGGAAAAAAAAACATCTAGATTTTCCCAAAACTCAGAACCAAAAGTGAAGGTAATTTATCATTTCCTGTGTGCTGCAGAGTTTTCCCCGAAGCTGATTGGGCTGACGGGGTCGGTGGCTCAGGTGGAGCAGGTGTCCAGAGCGTACCGGGTCTACTACAGCCAGGGCCCGAAGGACGAAGACAACGACTACATCGTGAGTCCGCCGCGCCGCGCCGCCAGCCTTCAGCCCCGCCGTCTCATTGGCTGCTGTCGCCCACAGGTGGATCACACCATCATCATGTACCTGGTGGGACCGGATGGAGAGTTCGTGGATTACTTTGGGCAGAACAAGCGCAGCGCGGAGATCAGCGGCGCCATCGCAGCTCACATGAGGAAGTACCAGAAACAGAAGTGATGAGGGGGCGGGGCTTAAGGCCCAGCACGAACTGACACACCTCAGGCGTCTCACTGCTGCTGTCTTACGTCATCACTTTGGGTCTTTTTACTCAGTCGCTGTTTTTATATCAGGATTTAATTAAATGATGTCATTCAGTTCAGCTTTCCTGTTTGTGTCATGGGGGGTGAAGACTCAAAACACCAGCACCACTTCCTGTTTACAGGTTACGATCAGGTTTTGGCTCCACCTACAGGTTGGGAAACAGATTGCAGTCAAAGCTTTCTTTTGAGAATCCATTAACACGGTGTGTTAAGTTTACAGTAAGTGCTTTAAAGCTTATTCATGTCAAATCTTGAGTCTTTTTCAGTGATTCTAAAAGCTTAATAAAACTTATTAAAATGATAAATTAGTTAATGATGTGATATTTTAAATGAGGCCTCCAGTTCAGGCTGCAGGCCTCATTTATCCAACGTTTCCATCGGTCAGGACTGGATTGTTTGAGTTTCTGTAGCGATTTCATCAAAATTAGAAAAAATCTGCACATTTCCAGCTGAGTGACGAGTTTCTGTTGGCCTGAGATTCTGACTGCTGGTTGGATTTTCAGTTTGATCCAGTTTTTGGGTTTTACAGGATTGGTTTCCAGGGTTTTGTGGATTTCGGCTCAGAATGTCACATTTTAGCTTTGAGTGTCAGGAACTTGAATACCAGGCTTCCTGAAAAAGGCGGGAATCACCGTGGCAACCAGCCACCTGGTCTCAAGAGCAAAGTTCATGTTTTAAATTTTCAGACAGTAGCTGCTTTTCAAAAATATCTACAGAAACATTCATGTTATCAGTTTTTATTGCCTTTTTTATTAAATTTTTTTTATTTATTTTCTGTCTAAATTTGATGTACAATAAACTTACCTAAAAAACTCGTCTGATGGGTTAAAATATAAATTTATGAACAGAATGTTAGATTTAAAAATTATTTTACAGCTATGAAACTCTAAATCTTTGTTTTTTTAAAAATAGACTAAAACATCTGGAAAATCAGCCATAAAAAGTCATAAAATCTACCTCCAAATCCTGGCATCCTGTTGGACTAGAGACTTTTATTACTGCAAAAATGTATCAGTTAATTTTAATGTATTAACACAAAACTTTTCTATGAACTTTTATAGATATCTGCAGGACAAATGCAGCTTGTTAGACAATAACTTCATTTTTTCCATCAAAGTCTTTCCTGTGGCCTAATATAGAATCCATTCATTTTTCCCTAATGGGGTCGGGAGCCTAATACAGAATGAAAAGGAATATTTAATTTGCACATGTTTATTACATTTACAGCAGCTATAACACACAGTCATTTCCTGAAAGTTGCTTCTCCACTTCTTATTCAAGTCAGGATGTGTAAGAGCCGCGGCGCCGTCGCCCTCTGGTGGTAGGAACCCTCCTCTGCAGCAGCGTGAAGAAAACAATCCACTTGTTCTAAACTCTGAAGTATTAAAATTTCATCACGAGATGAAATTTTGCACAAATGACTTTAAAGCGAAGCAGCTTCTGGTTAAGAGTATGTTGCAAACTAACTCAGGTTTTGCTGTCGTCGTGGCAACCAGTGATGGCTACTCGCCGCTGTCTTTCGGCTGAAATGTCAGCAGAAAAACCTCCAGTCAGTGAATCTCCATGAGTTTAAAATCTGCTGCACATCTGAGCGCCTCACCTTGGCCCAGTCGCGACTCTTTGCTCTCATTTTGTTGACCTGAGCCTCGGCGATGTCCGCCCGCTCTCCGGCCTCCTCCAGCTCATGCTGGACCTTCCTCAGTTTGCTCAGGTGGCTGTTGGCTTGCTCTTCCTGTGAAACGCGAATAAATCAGATAAACTGGAGCGGCCGCGACCCGGCAGACGATGGAGGGAGGGATGGAGGCGACTCACCGCCTCCTCGGCCTGCCGCTTGTAGGCTTTGACCTTCAGCTGCAGTTTGTCCACCAGCTCCTGCAGCCTGGCCACGTTCCTCCTGTCCTCCTCAGACTGGCGGTCATTGGACACAGGAAGTTAGGGCTCGTCGCAGCTTCAGCATAAGAGCTGCAGGTTCTTCTCACCTGGTAGGTGAGCTCCCTGATCCGGCGCTCCAGCCTGCGCAGCGCCTTAACGGACTCGGATCCGTGTCGCTGCTCTGCTTCCAGCTCGTTCTCCAGGTCCCTCACCTGGAGAACGAGGCCAACAACCACAACTGTCACCTTTACTTCAGGAACTTTTGGAGTATTTTCACTACGATGAACATTTTGAGCAAAATGTCTGGATTCAACTTCACTGAATTTAAAACCAGGTTGTTGTACAGCAGCTTTTGTTAACGTTTCATAAGTTTTACATCCATTTGGAAAAATGTTTCTTTTCCTGATTTTGTTTTGTAATCACATTATCTGTATGAATTAGTTTTATCTACCAAATACCAACATTTCCACATTACTTCCTGTTTTGTTCTATAATCTTTATACCAAATACTTTCTTAATATTATGTGATTTATTGGACAGCTGCTTTTACTTTTACTTGAGTAAAAATATGCTCAACTATCAGATATTTATCATATTTTATCACACATTTAACATATTTTACCAGATATTTCTCACATTTCTCGTATTTTATAAGATATTTCTCATATTGTATCATCAGACATTTTTCATATTTTATCAGACATTTCATATTTTATCAGACATTTCTCATATTTTATCAGACATTTCTCATATTTTATAAGATATTTCTCATATTTATCAGATATTTCTGATATTTTACCAGACATTTCTCATATTGTATTAGATATTTCTCAAATTGTATCAGATATATTTCTTCATATTTTACCAGATATTTCTCATATTTTACCAGACATTTCTCATATTTTACCAGACATTTCTCATATTGTATCAGATATTTCTCATATTTTATCAAACATTTCTCATATTTTACCAGATATTTCTCATATTTTATCAAACATTTCTCATATTTTACCAGATATTTCTCATATTTTACCCTTGCTTCCAGCTTCTGGAGTTGTTTCTTCCCTCCTTTCATGGCCAGGCTCTCGGCCTCGACGAGGCGCTGCTGCAGGTCCTTCACTGTGGCCTCCAGGTTCTTCTTCATCCTCTCCAGGTGGCTGCTGGTGTCCTGCTCTTTCTTCAGCTCCTCCGCCAT